>CM067509.1:25339926-25670773 GCA_034509495.1 Acestrorhynchus altus
CTCTCTCTCTCTCTCTCTCTCTCACTCTCTCTCTCTCTCTCTCTCTCTCTCTCTCTTTTTCTCATTTTTTCTCTGGCTCATGGTCAGCATGCTGCGAAGCAGGGCTGCAGTAATAGTCCAGGCCTGCAGGAAATTACAAATGCCCCATAATGAAATAGCACAATCCGCACACGTAAATCAATGGCTTTTGGAGGCTGAGTCGTCCTCCGTCAAAAGCCTGCTGTCTACCTCGCCCTCCAGCAGCAGCTGATGGGTGGTGATGGAGAGGAGTCCTTCTCGTCTTGTTAAGTCCTTTTTCATTTGGCCTTCTTATCAAGCCCAATGGCTGCTGATAATAGGAGCCTCAATCCGCATGTCCAGGACCATGATGAAGATGGGGGACAACAGGGAGGCACAAGGACAAGTATCAGCAGCCTTTTGGAAGGCTCCTATTGTAACCGGGAGAAAAACAAGCCCTTTACCTTGAGAGAGGCAGGGGGTACAGTTAGGCCTAAATGAAATATGTTTGTCATCAAATATAAAATGTTAAGTGAGCAGCCAATTCGCTTTGTGCAAGGACTTATGAAAACGGATGAATAAGATTCATCACATTTCATTCAAATGGCAAAGGAGACTGAGCATTATGTGGTGCTCATGCAGGAAAGCTCTTGCACATCATACCTTTCAACAAAGAAAAAAGCATCATTTGTCTTAGGTTTTTACATTCATGGCTTTACAGGGCAGAATGGTTTTTGAAAAAACCTGGAGACATGCATATCTACATGAGATTCTATATTCAGGCAGAACATAAAGAGCAGAGAAACTGCACAAGGCTACAGGACATCTTCAACATTCAAACTCACACAACACTGGTCATAAGACTGTTCTAATGGCCACCACTTTATTTACACTGTATATCCAGGCTTCTCAGCCATTTGTTTGAATCCCTGACTAATGCATCCAGTTCTATGCCACTGCTTGAAGATCGTTTTTTGGAGAGGATGAGTCGGCCCTTTAAGATGGTGGCTGTTAAATAAGTCGGTCTATCTGTAACTCCTACTGAATAAAGCTGACATAATCCTGCTCAGTGCTGGTGGATTAGTTAAAGCACTGGGGCTAATGAACTCTGCATGGCTGCAGCTGTAATAGGCTGCGCTGAGATAACACAGCAGAGGTTTTATGGGGAAAGCTCGCCATCCGCAGCAACCGTCCTCCTTCCCCTCCCATCATTCGTGACCTGGAAGACGGCTGCACTAATCGCAGAGTCCGTAAGCCACTTCTGAGACCCAGGGTGAGGCCCAGCTCCCGCCTGGCTGGAATCGGAACGCTGCCGGGAGGGACAAAATGAGCCAGGCTGTCCGACTGAGAGAGGCCGGGGAAAATTCAGCTCTGGCGTCCACAGGACAGCTGTTTACCTGTGCACCATGAGGCCCCAAGCATGGCAGGGACAAAGGGACAGAAGCTCAGCCACAGACGGGGCACAGTGGGGAGGGGATTGCGCCACACCCTGATTGGATGATTGGTGGCAGCGGGGGACCCAATCAGGGCTTTTCAGAGAGTGTGGTTTGTTTAAGTGGACTGGCAGAAGGTGTTTCAGTCAGTCAGGCCCAGCAGGGGCTGCATTTGGGCTGCAAGTTGGTGGCAGGCAGAGAGGGAGGAGGGAAGGAGAAAAGAAGAGAGAGAGGGAGGGAGGGTGGGAGGGAAAGAAAAGAAGTACGAGAGAAGAGAGTGGCAACACCAGCAACTTGGCGCCACCAGCTGCCAAGAATATCATAACCATGGCAACCAAGAACAGATCATGGCGGTTCTTTCAGAACGCCATTGACACATTGCTTCTACACTTCAACACTATATTATGTATATATATATATATATATATATATATATATATATATAGTGTGTGTGTGTGTATATTATATCCTTAAGCTCTTAAGCAAACAGCTGTTTGCTGTCGGTTCTGCAGTAAATGTGCATCATTTAATGAGTGGTTTGACAGCCAACATGTTCTTCACCCAGGGGAGTTCTATGAAGACGTCCACTTGGGAAAACATGCAGCAACTAGCCTGGCACCACCCTCACAATTAAATCACAAATTCAATTGCCTTAAACATCTGACTGGGGGATCAAAGATGGAAAATGTGCAGTGGGTCGGTGATCAGTGTGACAGAGCAAATCCCTTTCTCAGCTCAGCTCACCAGAATGGCTCACTCTCAGCGCAGGCTCAGTCCCTCGGGAGGACGCCATTGTGTCTGTTAATCATCATTTCTGGGGGAAATATTTGTCAGTGTGTCACATTTCTGATGTGTGTGTAGGTGTTACTAATAGTGACTGTTGGGAATGTTTTCAGAATTAGATCGGCTCAGCGATCCCTACAGCAATTTCTTCCTGTTGTCTCTGTGGAGCTTTATTTTCACAAATCATTGATCCCTATTGGACAGAAAAAAAAACAAAGCACATGAGGCCTCACTTATAATTCAGACAAAGACTTAAAAGCGTCCTTGGCATGTGCACAGATCAAAACAGTAACTAAGCTATTGATCGGCTGAGATAGTTCCTTTGCAGCAGTAATCGGCCATTTCATTGCTTCGGACCACTGGAAGTGAATATTAGATGAGAAGGGATTTGCTGCCAAGTCTGTAAATCGACATGGGACACATGCTTAAATGCAGTGCAAGACAGTCTCCAACCATTCTTGCACTCAGTTGCCAGAACGTTCCCAAATTCTGGGCACCTGGGAGTAACATCTAGTTCCCCTTGTTTCCTGAGCCAGTCGATTGAGAATTCCTTGGAATTTCCTCCAATCAATTGGAGAAGGAATTGAACAAGACCCCAAAGTGGCCAATATTTGGATCGGCTGATGATATGGGACCTGACGCTAAAGCAAAAAGTGTGATATTGTACTTTTCCCTCTCCTCATTCTCCACATCTTTGTTGACAGAACATTAATGCCTTATAAGACTAACAAGCTTCAAGTACCTTCAGCTCAACATATTGAATTTCAAAGGTGACTTTAAGTAGCGCAGTGCAATAATCTCTGATAAAATTCAGATTGAGCTCTGCCCCCAAGGAGCACCTCAAAGAAACCACAGAATGCATCTGCTCTGGACAATTAGGAGGTAAAAGTACATGTACACAAGATCCTCCATGTTTATTCATTACTCCCTCATCAAAACAGACTGCTGCTGCCATAATACAGGTGGAGCCCTGTCTGTCACAATCCACAGGTTTGTCTCTGCAACTCAAAGTGCACCTTGCACTAGTACACACTTGGAATTCCACAGGCAATTCAGATTGGACACTTGAGTCACACTTCATCAGCCTAAGGCCAGGATGGATCTGTAGGTCATTGTGTTGTGCTGCTGGTTCATTAAGTTTGCTCTACAGAAGGCTGGTTTTGAGCCTTGGCTAAACCAGGTTGGGAGAAGAAGCATCCCCCATCTGTTACACAGTGCCATCTAGTGTCAGTAAAGGAGCTCAGCATCTCCTGCCTCTCATCAGCAGGCCTATTGTTTGCATTCCAGAGGTAAGCCGAGTGTATCCCACCTCAGTTTTGTATACAGCACAGGATGTTACTGTCAGCCAAGCACCCGTCTCTCACTAAACACTGTTATACAAGCAGCTCTCCATCTCTTCAGAATGGCAGTGGACACCGGCACGAACACAGGATCGAGTTTTGGAATCTCTGGCTGAACTGTTTCCTCGCTGACACAGTGTGTATCTTCATAGTCCTGATTGCATTAATGAGCTGAATGTTTGAGGCTTTGGTGTGTTTTTTTTCCAGTGAAAAGCTGCAGCAATGCTTTACACCTGTTCAGTCTGAATACAGCTGAATACAGATGGGAAGATTCAAGATATTTTCTCTTTGTACAAAACATGGTAGAAAGGAAAAGGAGGGAAAGAACAAGTTCACAGTACATTTCTTCTCTGGAATGCAACTCAAACAATTACCATTAATATCACTGTAACTACTGCATATTTACTGCATTTACAGCACGACTTTACACTGTAGTGTGTATGAAATGTATAAAGACGCTTCTTTCTTTCTTTCATTCATCTATTTGAATGCAGTTTATGCAAGGAAGAGCAGGATAGTGAGTGCAAGAGTTTGAAAGAAAAACAAAGTGCAAAGTGAGAAAGAAACAGAACCAAAGACTGAGTAACAAAGTGAGAGAGAAAAACTGAAGGAGAGTGAAAGAGACAGATGTGAGTGATGTGACTCATGTGAGTACATGAGACAGAATGAGAGAAAAATATAAAGTGAGAGAAAATTAGAGTTAAAGTGAGAGAGGATCAAAGCAAGGGAGTTTGAAAGTGAAAGGAAGTAGAAACAGAGAGAGAGAGAGAGAGAGAGAGAGAGAGAGAGAGAGCGAGAGAGAGAAAAAGAAAGGAAAAGTGAATGTGTGACAGTGAGAAAGAAAGAGAAACAGTGTAAGAACAGAGAGAAACAGAAAGTGTGAGAGTGCGTGAGAAAGTGAGAAAAGGAGAAAGTGAAATAAAAAGAAACAAAAGTGAAAGTACATGAGACAGAGTGATAAAGAGAAAGTAAAAAAGAGAGAACGAGAGAAAGAAATAAAGAGGGAGTGTGATAGTGTGAAAGGCTGAGAGAAACACAAGCAAAGAGAAAGGAAGAAAGCGAACAGAAAAGAGAGTTTGTGAGGGTGTATGAGGGGGAGAAAGAGAGAAAATGAGACAGAGAATAACAGTGAGAGTGTATGAGAGAGTGAGACAGTGAGGGAATGCGAGTGAGAGGAAAACAAGAGTGAGCGTGTATGAGACAGAAGGAGAGAAAGGAATATGTGAGAGTGATTGTGAAAAAGGCTGAGAGAAACAAAAGCAGAGAGGAAGGGAGTAAGAGAGAGCGAGAGTGCAGGAGTGAAATGGTGATAGACACTGAGAGAGTGGTCCACTATCACTAAACCAAAAGTCATTACATTCCTCTGTTTCCCTGATGTTATTGCATTTGCAGAGGTGCACTCTGGGGAGAGTGAGAGAAGGAGGGACTCATCCATCAGGGCCTGATTATGTAATTTTGGGGTAATTGCCCCCCTCCCTCCCAGCGTCTCTCCTCTCTCCTGGCGGTGGGTAGTGTGTCTGTGATCTCTACTCTGTGCTAACCGGCAATAATAATTCTGTTTATCTGAACTGGCTGCCATATGCATATCCGCCCTGCTCCTCTGGCAATCAAATTACAGCCACCCCACAATAAATCACTGACAAACTGTTTATTAAACAAAGAGGCTGCGATTGAATTATTAATGACAGAGATTAATTTGGGCTCTGTTGTGTAGCACTGAGCACAGCCCCCTGGGCAACGGGCTTTATGGGTAATTTGACGCATGACTTTTATATGTGCAGTTGATGCAGTGTTCTGATAGAGGTGCTGCAAAGTAAACAAGATCACTAACGACCTCAGCATGGTTCCTTTATGTGCTGGAGATCTGCATGTAGAGATGAAGGGAGACATAAAAGCAGCAGGGCCATTAGAACTGGGCTTCATTACTGCAGGGCAGCAACGTCCTGCATATACAGGAGCACAGCCACACACTCAGACTGGTTTTGAAGATTTCACCTGTAGATATCATTTTAATATAAAACGTCTATTCATCTGTCTGTCATCCATCCATCCCACCATGCATTCCTTCATCTAGCCATCTATTCTAAAAGGGGACAAAGGATTTAATAGAGATATAATAGTGTAGAAGCATTTTGCTGCTATGAGACATACAGACCATCCAGAAAGTATTCACAGTGCTTCACTTTTTGCACATTTTGTTATTATAGCCTTATTTCAAAATGGATTTTATTCATTTCCCCTCAAAATTCTGCACACAATACCCCACCATGACAAAGTGAGAAATATATATATTGTATATATACATATGTACATGTACATAAGCATTAACAGCTTTTGCTCAATACTTTGTTGAAGCTCTTCCATGATGAGTATGATGCTACAAGCTTGGCACCTGTTTTTGCAGAACTTCTCAAGCTCCATCCATAAGATAGGGAGCATCGGTGCAGAGCCATTATTAGATATCTCCAGAGATGTTCAAATGGGTTCAAGTCTGGGCTCTGGAAGGTCCACTCAAGGTTGTCCCCGAAGTCACTCCTTTGTTACTTTGGCTGTGTGCTTAGGGTTATTGTCCTATTGAAAGATAAACGTTTGTCCCGGTCTGAGGTCCAGAGAGCTCTGGAGCAGGTTATCATCAAGGATGTCTCTGTACATCGCTGCAGTCATCTTCTCTCTACTCTGACTAGTCTCTCACAGCATGGTGCTGACACCACTATGCTTCACTGTAGGAATGGTATTGGCTAGCTGATGAGTAGTGCCTGGTTTCCTCCAGACGTGATGCTTGGCACTCAATCCAAAAAGTTAAATCTTTTTGTTTTCTCATTGGTGGAGTGCAGCAGAAATGGTTGTCGATCACTCAGTTTGGTCCATTTACAGATGATGGAGGCCACTGTGCTCATTGGGACCTTCAATGCAGCAGGAAGTTTTCTCCACCCTTGCCTAGATCAAGATACAATCCTGTCTCACAGGTCAGCAGACAACTCCTTAGACTTCATGGCTTGGTTTGTACTCTGACATTCAGTGTCTACTATGGGACCTTAAACAAACAAGTGTGTGTCTTTCCAAATCATGTCCAATCCAGAGACTGCCCTAAATGTTCTACACAGTACGCATAGCGCGTGGTCCCGCAAAATAACAAAAGGCAACATTTCCCCACCAAGCTCTGGACACCACATAGACAGAAGTAATGAGACACCCCCTCATTCTTTCTTTCTTATGAAATCAAGGGTATTAAAAAGAATTTGTCCTGCTCTTGTTGGTGTGAAGGTTTATCCATTTATTTTGTACCAAGGTTTTATTGAGCATTTGAGCTTCAAGCATTCTAGCCCTTTTGGTCTTTCTTAAAATAATATGTAGAAGTATAAACCCGTGATCTGTAATCATTCTGTCTGTCTGTCTGTCCATGTCTGAACATGAAGTACTTCTGTTTCCCATGATTATGTTCTGTCCTCTGAAAAAGACACAAGTTCACAGAAATGGACATTCTGTCACTTTCATTAACATGACACAGCCATTTCTCTGTCTATTTTCATACCCATATGTCTGATAATTACATCACATATCTTGTCCAAGCAAATCTGTATTATCATGTATGGAGATAAGTTAAAGCTCTACATCCAGTATCAAAGGATGAACCCTCACTGGTGTCAGTGGGGGCTCGCTCATAGATCACTGCTATAACAAGCTTCCAATAAAGTTACTCAAAGGCTCACACTGTCTCATCTTTTATTGTCAGGTCACGGCATCACTGGTTTTCCACAACAGTTGGAATAATTGTCTTTCTATTAAAGGTTGAGGATTTGATTGCATTCAGTGACAACAGTATTAATGAGATCAGGATATTGGATGATCACCACCTTACCTTATCCTCAACTTCTATTAGAAGTACTGAACTAATCATCAGCCTTCCACAGAAGACAGTTTCACTGCCCCACAGCTCAGTGCTGGGGGGCTTTATACCCCTCTAGCTCACAGCTCGCATTAGGCATGGTGTCAGTAGGTTCCTAATCTGCTAGTAATAATTCTGCACAAAGAATAGAAAAGTTGTCTTAATCTTACAGAGTTTAAGGTTTGTATTATAGAGGTGGTTTAAAATATAGTTCACCTTGCTTAAAAAAGCATTCTAAAACTAAAAACTGTATATAGGTATTGTACACTGTACTAACCAATGCCTATTCAGAATATATTATTTACACTTACATTGGTCTATCTGGTTTATCTATGCATCCATCTTTCCATCCACCATTAATCCATCCATCCATCCATCCATCCATCTACAGTTTAAAATGTTTATGTTCCATCCATCTGTCCATCTATTCACAGCACACCTCATTCTTTTTTTAAATTGCCTAATACATGTAAGTCTTTGCTCTTCACTAATTAGTCTGATTAAACTGTCCACTGAATACCCTCATTCATTTTCTTTCATTTCTTTATTACTTTTAGTTTGGTGTATCATCTACTCATTCACAGGAAATGTGTGTGTCACATAGCTGCAGGGGAGTGGAGTTTGTGGAGTGGATTTGATCCCTGGATCACTGTCTGTGGGGTATTTGGTATGGTCTCCTCGTGTCCACGATCCAAATATCTTTACTTTTTTGCATATGTTCAGGTCACGGTGCTGTAAGTGTCAGAAGCTGTGAGTGATGAGGACCTTGAGACACAAAAACCTCCACAATCACACACATTCTACATGAAACCTCATTCTGACACCACTAGTAAATAAGAATCTGGTGTTCTTCTTTTTTTCTTCCCTTCAAATGCTGGTTCAGTGTGGGGAACACTGTGGGGACATTTTGCATGGTTCCTGTGAAGAGCACTTGAGATGACAGACAGCGAAGAGATTGCCTTTAATTTGCAGGGATAGTCAATATTACTGTATGTCCACCGCATTATCTGCAGTCTGGCTCTGATAAGAAGGTGAATACATCGGTACATCGGCTCTGACATACTTTTCTGTCAATCCACAGAATAATCCAGCAGTGAAGTGTGTGTAAACAGTTTTTCAGAACACACTCACCCTGTTCATTACTGAAAACATTACCGTGGTGACTTTTACCCTCATAAAAGCTTTTGACCACTGGCAATTTTCTCATAATTTTATGGGCATGACCTTTTAGAGAACAGTTATCAGCCTTTTCCATTTTTATGCAGTTAGTGCCCTTGGCAAACAAAGTACAGCCATGAACACACACACAAACACTTCCGCATCACTATATTTGGAGGGGTTTAACTTACTATTCTCTTTACCTGGCAAAGGGTTGCCATACATTGCTGTTTTGCTGTACAAAAACACACACACACACACACACACACACACACACACACACACACACACACCACACACACACACACACACACACTGCTAGTACAGATACACTTCCCATGCTATGTAGTAAAACATGCAGAAGAGTGTACATCTGTGTATAGTGGTGGCTGTGTTGATCAGCTATCTCCAGTCTCATTACGGAGACCCAGAGCAGCTGGTGGTGGGGTATGGGGGGTGGCTGTGGGGGGTTCAGGGGGTGTTGCCTGTTATTCTCGTGGCCAGATGGAGATGCTGATTGTGGGAAGGCTGGAGAAACCCATCAAAAGCCAATCTAAGGCCCTGGAGGCCGACATTAGAGCCCATAAGCAAAATCCAATTGAAAATGGAGCACAGGAGCCTATTAGAAACATGTTTTTGGCACACTTAATGCATTCACTGTCACATGGGTTAGAGCTATGGAAAAGTGTGCTCAATAAGCAACTGTTAGATTAACACTGAAAAAAGCATGTATCTTCACTAGCTCTAAATATGCCTTCTCTGCCTCTAAGGCATGTTTTGTCTTTGGGTTTTTTGTTTTGTTTTGTTTTGTTTGTCTTTGTTTTTTAAGGAAAGAAAGAGTCTGCTTGCTTTTAAAGAAACTGCTATGAAGTTACCAGAGCTTGAACTGTGAGAGCCCAACCACTCATCAATTACTAATGAGAGTTAGCTGTTAAATATGCCTTCTCATAGGGACCACATTTGTATTTTTGTGAGTCTGAATTCCATGTAGCTCCAAGGCTACTCTAGTGACCAATTAAAGTGTAGTTTGTACAGTACTTTTGTACTTTAATAACAGGGAGGTTGAAATGGAAAGCCCAGATGTTTGTATGTGGTGACCTTAATGGTGCTGATTTACAAGTGAATGCTTTACAGGTTGCAATATTTCTTTTCTTTCTTTTTTTTTTTGATGAAACTGCATCAATAATTTTTCAAACTCATTGCCTCGGTGCAGAATCAGTGTACTGCTGGATAAACCAATTATTCAAACTTGAGATAAGCGCCAAAGTTTGCACTCTTGGATGGGAACACAGTTAGAGAACATACATTTAATAAACTTGGCTTAAACGCAGCAAACATTCAAATTATGCTCAAAAGATTTCAGATGATCTGTCAGTTATAATCTAGATGAAGTTGTTTTGGAGCTCAGATAGAGATAAGATGCAAGGGGGTCAAGAAACATGTTTATTGTCTGCTGGGCTTTAACCCTATCTGGCACCTTCTGTAGACGCATAGGGGTTAGGATCCTGATGGGACCACCTGAGGCAATGAGCAGATGTCCTGTGGATTTTCACATCATCTGACAGCATGTTTTCTGAGCAGTAAAATGCAGACGGTGTTCAACGTTACCTCCCTGAACGTCCCTCAGAGAGTGTCTTAGAACTCCCTCTCCTTCACTCTTTGCAACCTGGCAGCTTTCTGGATTTTGTCTTGTTTTCATCAAGCTGCAAGTTTAGCCCAGCTGGCTGGGATGTTATGGAGGCCAGAACTGAAGGCAGAACTAAACGTGCAATGAACAGATCCCAAAATAAAAAACTATAATAGTACTTATACGAAACACAAAACGTACATAATTTTACACTCCTGTTCAATCATTTAATATCATTTTTTCAATAATATAGAAACGCATTTGGTTGCAACAACATTTATATAATTCTAATATGATGCCAGTAAAGTGTAACATCATTTGTTTATACTAATTTGAAGGAAGCTGTAAAAATGTAAGGCATTGTAGATGTGTTCTGAAATGATGAACAGAGCTATAGAGCAGGAAATGAGAGAGGAAGTTGTAGCTCATTGTGAATGCTTCCAGAATATCACCACATGTGTTTGTACATAAAATAGGAGATGCTTTGATTTGATGTGAATTTTGATTAAAAATCATTTTGTGTTGACATAGAAAATCACCAAAATGTCCCACTTCTCACTAGAATTGTACATGTGAAAAATTGAACACATTGGACTTTTTAAAAACATATTTAAACATATGAACATTTGATCATTTTAATAATAGTGAGCAATGGGGGTTAAATAACTGTAACAAATAAAACTGAAGAAATGTCTGAAGAATAAAACTGAAGAAAACAATCATCTGTAAAACAGGAAAAAGTTAAGACATCCCACATTTATTAGTACTTACAACGTATATAATTGGAATCTTTGGAAGACGCTATTTTATTTAAACCTCATACACTAGTTTGGTTTGCTCTTGATTGTTGAAGTGAGGGTTTCACCATGGTGGCAGAGAGATCAAGAGCTCTCTGTGAGTTGTCAGAAAGATGGTTGTAGATGTGCATGAATTTTGGAACAAATTAAAATAAAAATGACCAGGCCAGTTTGTACTAGCAATTTCAGCTCAAGACCAGACTGCAAGATGCATAAAGAAGTCTCCAACAATCCTAAAACATCATCATGGAACGTTCAGGGAGCTCTTGCCATAGTTGATTTGAGATATGTAAGGAGGAAACCCTTGCTCTAAAAAAAGTAAAAAACCAAAAAAAAACATTGGAGAAGATTACTGAAGACCCATTTGTTTTCAAGAGTGTTAACTCCATAAAGACATTTGTTTTCAACAGGATCTAAGTGCTGAAGAATCTCTGGAATCTAGCCTCTTCTTCTACCTATGGATATTTTCTGAGTGAACAGCAAAACACTTTTGTAAATCACTCTGGATAAGAGTGTTTGCTAAATGCCATAAGTGTAAATGAAATGTAAATACAAATTAAAGTTTGCCAGTGAACATCTAGACAAGAACAAGGACATCTGGAACAATGTGTTGTGGACAGATGAATCCAAAGTTGACTTATTTGGGTCACAGTCACTGAAGACATGTTTGGCTCACCCAAATGCATCATTTGAGCTCAAGAACCTCATACCAAATGTAACAACATTTGTACCCAAACTGACATGGAAACATCACATATCTGAAGAAGTTCTGCATGGAGGAGAGGGAAAATCTTTCTTCAGTCAATGTCAGACACTGGTAGATGGTTATGTAGACATCTTATTTACATCATTGTAGCCAATTGAAGAATTTTAGCTTTTATGGTATGGGGTGTCCTAACATTTTCTTTCCAACTAAATTGCATTAGAATTGCATTACATTTGCTAATTGTTTTTAAAGACTTTTCTTTTAAAATCCATTGTATTTTTAATATGTTTTAGTCATGATACCTCCATCTCCTATAGTTAAAATGAGATAAAATGTCAGATATTTAAATATGATAAAAAAGGTGTTCACATGACTGTATATTAGCATTATATAACATCTATATTATTCATTTTACTATAGTTAATCATCTGGAAACAAACATATTATTCAAGTGTTTATTTCAGTTGAATAAATCCAGTTATTAGTTGCTTGCTACCAATTTTTTCCAGTCCTGGAGACATCATAGTACTGACAGTCATCATCTATATATCAGCAAATCCCATAGTGAGTATCTGTGCACTTTTCTTGGCCATTTTATGTCCATTGCAACATCACAAAGTATGTCTTCAACTCACCAAGTGTTTGTCAGGCTGCCCCATAGTATAACAATAAGCCCTTAGCCAACAACCTTTGATCTGTCAATCATCGGGCCCACACCCAATCACCTCACTTCAGCATTCATTGGGAGAGACGACCCTTGTTATGGACACTCAGCAATTACCGGCATGCTCACTCAATCACTAATGAACCACCATCAATAAGTTTGAGCCAGGGCCCTGACATGTGCATTTAATAAACGCAGTCAGCAAGTTTATGTCCATGCTTTTATCCGCTCTCTCCTGGGCCCCTTTGAGCAAAGCTGAATAATCGAGACAGGGGCTCAAATGATTCTGAGAACTGGTCCGGGACCTGCAAGAGAGGTGGACTTCATGCTAATGAACTTGAATTAATCCTGACATTACTAGTCTGATCACACAGTGTGTTAAGAAGCCTTTAGATCACAATCACTCCCTTGGGCCAGATGCCACAGATATAACAGGGGCAGTTAGCATTTTATGTTTTAACATTTTCTCTACATAAAAAAAAAAACAAGAAAAAAAAAACCAAAAACAACTTGGAAACAAAAGACAAAGTGTATTAAAGAAAGTTTATCGGTGTGGGTAAGGAAGGGTAGGTGTGTTGATGGTTCCTCATATAGTAGTCAGACATCACTGTAATGCAAATTCTATCCGAAATGTGGCGATTAACTGCTGTCGTCTCAGTGATAAATAGAAACAATGAGAATCTGCTGGCTGATATTGAGATGTGTGAGTCGTGATAGCACTCATCTTCAAGTACATCTGACTAAATACTACACAGTGCAGAAGAGGAGTTCAGGAGATATTGGAGCTTCTAATTGGGAATGCATGTTATGTTCGACGCTGAGTACTTCAGGCACAGCAAATTTACAGAACTCAGTAAAGAGGACACTGCTTTAAGAGTGGCTAGTGAAGAGCAGAGCATTAGCCTGCTTTGATCCCTGCCAGTCTTCTTCATAGCCATGAGATTGATGTCTGCTCTTTCATATGATAGAGTGAAATTGCAGGGTCTGATAAACATGCCTCTCCTGAATTAAAAAAAAAAAAAAAGAAGGAGCCACTAATAACATCAACGCAGACAAGCAAATCAAGCCCTGCTTCCTCTTCTAGCAAAGGTGAGAATGAGAATAGACTATAAGTGCAGGAGGCTCAAATGGCTTTGATGTGTAGGGAGAGCTGGCTTAGGAGAGAGAAAGAGAGCACAAGAGGTAGTGGGAATGAAGTGTCCCCTGTATATGTAATATTTTCTGGGTGTTAGAGAGGAGTTAGGGAAGGGGTTTTTGTGGAATCCTGCTTAAGACGCAGTAGGCTTAGGGAAGAGGAACTCACTTCGAATGTCTGGAGAGCTGAATACTGATGAAACCTCATTCTAGAGGGCTTCTGCAGGCTTTAACTCACCACCTGAATGCTCTTCCCCCCAGAGATCATAACTCCCTTACCCAACCCCTCCAGTCGATATACAGAGGAGAGGATGAAAGGCTAAAGAAGGACAAACAGGCCAGACAGGGAGAATATTGCACAGAAGCTACCTGCTGAACCTCACCGCCGGTCACTTCCAGTGGAAACGCTAGGTAGCCTGGCATTACTGTTCAGAAACCTTTCCATGCAAAACACATCAGTGAGTGGAAATGACATCCCCTCAGGTAGATTAGATTTGTTTGCAGCCACTCTCAGGTTGAGGAGTCCCTCTACACAGGCTTAGAGAAAATGGTATAGTCATTAAAGACAGAACATAGGGGTAGATCCCCCTACCTCCGAGCTTTCCTTCCCCGGTGATCTCCATTAAAAATGAGAGTGAAACAGTCTGGCTTTTTATGGCTAAGTATTCTCCAACTGCTGAGAATTGTGTGTGAGCACAGGGAGAAGAAACAAAAAGGTGGAATAGACTGTGAGGATACTGTAGAGAGAAGGAGTGTGTATATGCTATGTTTCTCCATAGGTTTACTGCAGCAAGTCAAACTTAATCTCATACACGTCTCTTTTCTATAGCATTAGCACAGCATGCACACACAGCAGAAGAAATATAATATCCCAGTAGCCGACACACAGACACATCTGAGCACAGCAGCAAACCACAATAACACAGCAGCCTCTACACACACATATAAACACACTGGACTAAGCACAGCGACAGATATATGTTAGATATATGTTTACACTCCCCTCCAAACGTATTGAAACAGTACGGCCAATCACTTTATTGTTGCTGTAGTCTTAAAGCATTAGGGTTTGATGTTAGACCAATATGAGTTTGATCCCACATTTCGGCTTTTTATTTCGGGGTATTGACATCTGGATCTGATTCACAGTTCAAAAGATAGTACATTTTGTATGAACCCACCCATTTTACTGACCGAAAGGTGTGTTTTGTCTTGTTAAATTAATTATTCAAATAATAAAAAGCCCTGAATTTCTACACTCAGTTTCAGGTTTGGGTTTTGCCTGTAGATACTGCCTTTATAGTTAGAAGAGTAACTAACATGTAAAGCAGAGAGCTGTCTATGGGTGAAATTAAGCAATTGTGAAGCTGAGAGAAGATGGAAAATCTATCAGAGCCATTGCACAAATATTGACCATAGCCAGTACAATCATTTGGAATGTCCTGAAAAAGGAGAAGTAAGTTGTCACTGGTGTACTAAGATGCCAAACAGGTAGAACAAGGAAACACAGCAGCGGTTGATGACAGAAACATTATTAAATGCTATAAACAAGGGCCCTAAACAACTGTAAGTGACATCAGCAACAACCTCCAAAGGGCAGGACTGAAGGTATCACAATCTATTTTTATCAGAGAATTCATGTGCAAAAGTAAAGAGGCTTCACCAGAAGATGCAAACTAATTATTATGGAAACAAACAGGAGGAGAATGGAGCTGAAATTTACTTAGGAAGTACAGAAACAAATCCCTCGGAGAATTTGGGACAGGGTATTATGGTGTGATGAGACAAAGATGAACCTTTACCGATGTGATGGAAAGGCTTAAGTTTGGAGAAAGAAAGGATTGTCTCATGATCCCAAACATAGCTCATCTGTGAAACACAGTGGAGGAAGTGCCATGGCTTAGGCTTGCATGGTTTCTTCTGAGATGGGCTCATTAATCTTCATTGATGTCACGCATGATGGCAGCAGTACAATTTGTCTGTCAATTTGAAGAAAGATACAACCAAACTGATTGTGAGATCCTTCGTCATGCAGCCAGATACTGACACAATACACCAGGACTACAAAGGACTTCATCAGGGACAAGAAGTGGAAAGTGGCCTAGTCAATCTCCAGATTTCGACCATACAAAGCTGCTTTTTCCCTGCTAAAGAGAAGACTGTAAGGAAGTAACTTTTCTGAACTGTGTATCAGATCAGATGTAAATACCTGGAAATAAAAGCTGAAATATTGATGTTTTGTCTCATATTCATCTTTTAATGTCAAACCAAATGTTTGAGTCTACAGGAAAAATATAGGGATTGGCCTCACTGTTCCAATATTTTGGAGGGGAGTGTACATCACAACAGAGGCACAAATGTAATTGTAAATACACACACACACACACACACACACACACACACACACACACACACACACACACACACACACACACACTCCAACACAAACCTAATCTAAGCCTCAGAGGCCAGGGTTGCCATCTGCCAGAAATCAATGTGTGTGTGTGTGTGTGTGTGTGTGAATCCCATTCAACTAGTGTGATTATGGGATGTGTAGAGCCTCCCAGGCACATTGAGAGCCCAAGCGACAAATATTGTGTGCCAGTCAGAGGAAATGTATCATTTGTATATGAAGTTCTGGATGGAAGCATTTTAAGGGAAGAACATTTTAAGAACAAGGTCAATATAAAGGCGGCACCTTAAATCATTCTCAAATGTGGTATATGCTGTTACAATGAGGTGCTGCAGAGACTCAAATCAATAACCACTAGGCTTCCAGGTTCAGATGACTTTTTGGAAGTGACTAAAGAAACAAAACAAGAAAAAGATGACAGATGACACCAACAGAATGCCAGAAAGACTCCAGCTATTTACATTTGAGTGTTAAAAACCTGGAAATCCCTCTGTTCTTTTGAAAAGCCGGGGCTGGGGTGAATCTTCATAAGTCTAAGTTCTTTTTTGAGGAAGCTGGACTGCATAAAGTAAAAGAAGAAGAGAAGACCAGCCCTGAGGCCTCTCCCAGTGTGTGCTGTGCACTGGACTGCAGTTTTGTCTTGAAAGCTGCCAGGAGCATCAGCTGGGTAATAATATGCAATCTCAGACTAAAGTGGCTCCAGAACCCAAACTATGAGTGACTGACAGCAGGCAAGAAGAACCCAAGAATTCTGCCTGAAACCCTCTGAGACCAGACCATTTGCCAAAAGCAAGTCCAACAAAACTTTTTCACCCTGAATGAATTCTGAAAGCCAAGTAGGGCTGAACGACATTTAGTATGCAGCGTATGACTCTGAAATGCACATGTATAAATTCAGCACTAGACAGGTGCTAAAAAGTGCTTGTTTCAGATTTATATATATACTATAGATTTATACTATATACTATATATACATATTGAGATAGATAGATAGATAGATAGATAGATAGATAGATAGATAGATAGATAGATAGATAGATAGATAGATATCATGAAATCCATTTCTCAATAAATTTTCCAATTATTAGAATATTTAATTTTATGTTTTTAATCAAATTACTATTAAACTTGGATGAATACAATACATCTCTCCATCTATTTCAACACAACCAAATAATAGGAAGGCTGCCGAATTGACAGTTGACCAGAAGATGACCATCAGCAACTTCCATGAAGAGTGTAAGCCACATATGTTCATCACAGGGTGCTGTATCAAAAGCATGTTAATGTGGACCGTTAGCCAGTGTAGTGGGAAAGGTACACAAACAGGAAGGACCCCAGCCCCTCGAGAAGATTGTCCTAAAAATGCCAGTTAAAGAGCTGCACAAGGAGAGGATTAAGCATTCCTAATATCAAGCCACATTTCTGTTTGATTTTGTAAAATACTCTTACAATATGAGATTATTAGAAATCATTATTTTCACTGATTATTTGAATGAATCTGCTTAACAATTTTGAATGATGAACCTTTTCATAGATTCTAAATTTTTTTACTGATGGGCTCATATGTACATTCATATGCAGGGTTTAGACATCAAATCGGGTACAGAGATGTGATCATTTGCTGAACAGGCAGTATGAAAATGTGGTTTGAATCATTATTGAAAAATGTGCCTGTCTATACAAGTCTTTGTGAAGGTGTCATGAAAGGCTGATGTATGTGTTCGAAATATATGTACATATATTGATCAGCCATAACATTACCATCACCTGGTATTGAGTAGATCCCCCTTGTGCTGTCAAAACAGATCTGATCATTCAAAGCATGGACTCCACAAGACCTCTGGAAGTGCCCTGTGGTATCTGCAGTACTATCTTTAAGTCCTGTAAGTTGGGAGATAGGCCCATGACTCTGTGACCGGTTCAGTGATTGTCTTTTCTTGGACCACTTTTGGTAGGTACTGACCAGTGCATACTGGAGACCTGCCTAATACTTATCACAATTGGGTTCTTGAGTGGCTCAGCTTCTTATCCTTGCATTTATTCACTTGCTGTCTAATATATCCACCCTTTCACAGATACCACTGTAGATGTAGATAATCAGTGTTTCCAACTTTACTTGGTGCTAATTTTGACTGCTTGGTGTACATCCTTTATCAGTGGAAATCAATGTAAAAGGTTTTAAGTGTGTGTGGGTGTGTGTGTGTGTGTGTGTGTGTGTGTGTGTGTGTGTGTGTGTGTGTGTGTGTGTGTGTGTGTGTGTGTGTGACAATGACAACCAGACACTCCCTGCGGTCTACAGCTGAGCTGCCTTGCCTGGAAAAAAAGTATTACTGGCTTTTCTGGGGAATGAGTGTGAGTGACAGGCTGGGCTGCAGGGTCTTGTGTCCACTGTGTCACTCCAGTCTTCTCTTACACTGACCCTTCACACTGCCAGGCCACCACAGACAAGTCAAAGCCCCTCCTATCCCCTATTCCCGTGCTGTTGAAGAGGAAAGGTTATCCATTTCCCCTCTCCCTTAATACATTTGAACATTTTAGCTACTTTTTCTGGGTACAATAAGTAGCACAATTTTGCTGCTATTGCAGACACACACACACACAACACACACACACACACACACACACACACACACACACACACACACACACACACACACAAATATTGTATCTTTATTTTAGCTGTTTCACATTTTGTGTCAAAATGGAATTATGAATGGGCCAATGGGAATCCATCACAATGCTTTGGAATACAGTTTTTACGTTGATTTTTCCATTTAAAGAGGTTTTTTCTTCTTCTATAAAGTTTGCATGCTGGAGGTATGAGGTTCTTGCTCAACAATATGCTTTTACTCTACAGATGGAAAAGAGAGGGTTGTGCTGTAAAGGGCCAGTCAGCCTGCTGCATGTTACTCATGCTACACTGGTTTTTGACACTCAAAGAATGTACTGGTGCTGATGTAATCCCTGGAGTAGTTTAACATCTACCACAGAAACAGAAACCTTAGCTGGTCTATTTCATCTACCTTGGGAATATTTTAATATAGTTTTTACTTGAAATCTGACAAACAACAACATCCCTCTTTCAGAGTGCATGTTTGTGTTCACGCTTTGCTATTGGGGCACAGAAAGCATGAAATCAAGGAAAGGCAAAAATAAGCCAACAACAATATGTGCACCAATAAACAGAAGAATATGAATAACCAACAAACAGAAGAAAAAATAAAATAAAGTAGTTGAGAACAATTTTAGGGGGAAGATTTTTAGTGAGATGAGAGACAATCCAAGAGGTAAAATATTGAAGCGCAAAAGCTACAATGCAAAAAGATCATGTGTATTTCTGTTTTTTACTATAAAAATATATCAGTGTCTGTTCTTCCTATATGTGACCTATGCGAGCTACATAGGGTCCCTTCTGTACCAGAGAGTCCACCACGGAATGAAAGCAATTCATTTTAATTCTGTTAGTCAAGACTGAAGACTCGTACTTTATTTCTGTTACTCATACTTTTGAAAGAGATAAAAAAGCACAGTGCATCAAAATAGGCCTAAGCATTTTGCTCACTAGTTACATTATTTACGTTATTTAGCTCATTACACAGTACACGGGCCTAGTCACAGCAGACAAGACAGCATGGCTTTAAAGCACCATTATCCACTAGGGGCTCAGGAACAAAACATGAAAAAGCTGCTGAGGGGGAGAGGAGGCAGCAAGATGCCAGCAGGTACACATTGTATCTCTCCTATGAGTCATCATTATGGCCTCTCGACTATTCTAAGAGAGAGTGAATGATCAAAACAGCACTCTGTCACTCTTTTTGTGCTGCTGGAGTTCACAGAGGACAATTCTAGTAATGTACATGGGGGACTTACATTTGAGTTTCAAAAACTACCAATTCTTGCATTATGCTGCTGTAAACAAAACTTCAATTGGGCCCCTCAGGGCCCTTTGCCTTATAGCTGTATCATATAGTTGTGACCAAAATAAAGCCCTGTATAGGGATATTTCTTATGATGACAGCATTCAACAGCATTCTCACCAAGTCTGGTGTGCTGTTGTCACGTATAGAGTCCAGTTTGTGTCTTGTTGTTGTTGTTTTCAGTCCCATGTGCTTTTGAGCACATGTCATGTCTCCTCCCATTCCCAGCTGTGTTCCATTTGTAACCCTTCCCCATCGTCATCATGTCCCAGCCATGTCCAATGTGACTGTGTATATAAGTCCCTTGTCTTTTGTTAGTCCTTGTCGGTCTTTGTGGTTATGTGGCTATGTGGCTTTGTAACGTTGTGTTGTCTCGTCTTAGTGTTTATTTGTATCCTGTTAATAAATACAACCCAGCGTGTACGTCCGGAACTACCTGTGTCTGGAAGCGTTACAGCTGATTTCCTTCCGAGCTCGGTAAACAGTGGTAGAAACGTCATAGTTGTCATAAATGTCCATAGATTTCTCTACTTTTGCGCTCTTTAATTGTCCTCCTCATTAGTGAGAGAAGCTATAGTTCATGGCTCTTTGGCCATGAACAGACTAGGATGCACCTAGACAAACTTTACAGTGTCTACATCAAATCGCTGAAATGTGCTCACCATCATTCATCAGCCTTTCAGCTCTGCTCTGATATATGTCTTTTTTAAATTGCTGCATATTATCAATGTTATAATATAAGCTTTTGTGTTCTGCTGCAAACAATATAAGTTCAGTATGAGTTCATACTCATTTGTTTGGTTTGTGACCAACTTGGTCAGATTTTACCACATCACAATCTATCAGCTTCAAACTCAGTGCAAAAGACACCATTAACAGACCTTTTATAAAATCAAAAGACGTTTTTTGTCCATACAAATCAGACTCCTTGTCAAAGAGCCTTTATGTAGAGTTATGTAGTTCTTAAGGCAGCTTCACCAGAGGCACGTAGACCAGTAGCGGCACTACGGGCCACAGTGGCAATGACAGAGACACCATTCTCTGAATTAAAAGTCAATGGAGCATCAACATGGTTTCAAAGCTGTTATTATCTGAGAAGTCTAGGGTCAGCACTGGTTAATGTTAACTGATAGTTCCCATCATCAAAGCTCCTGCTGTTATTTATTTCAACATTATGTTTATTAATATTTTTCAGGACCTGGTGTGCACATGTGCACTAAACTGATGATAAAGCACAATCCAAACAACTTTAACAACTTTTATCAGAAAAGTCTGCACATTTTCACCACATGCCTTAAATGGGGGCATGTGGTTTTGGTGAAAGTTACAGATACCGAGTCCTTTGCATAATGCTAACAGAATGAGTTCCACATGTAGGGAGCCCCACTGCGATAAACACACACAAACACATGCAGAAATGCCTTGCTCTTACGCAAAGTGCATATTACCACTTCAAAACATTTGGTACACTTTAAAAACAAACAAGCTGCACACCAATCAGAGAAAAGAGCTTTCTTTGTTTAGTCCTCATGTAGGATCACGTGTCCATCTGCTGCATGGATACTCCAGTGCTCTGGGTCATGAGGCTTTGGCTTAGTGTGTGGCTGCCTGCTTTTCCTTCAGTTTTGCTGCTTGAGTTGCCCCACTCTCCTGAGACAGTGAGACTTGTCTACAGAAGTTCATGTCTGTCTGCAGCCCTTGACCCCTGTCTGCAGAATGACCTCAGTAGGAAAGCCAGAGACAGGGTCAGGCCTGAATGTGTAAAAGGGGTTGTGTTTATTACTCTCTCCACAGGCACACAAGCCCTTCCGAGACACATGACAAAAGTAAAGAAAATGCTGAATTTAACACTGTAGATAAAGTAGCTCTGCTGACCATGGCTGTTACATGCTCCAGAAGACATAACATTATGGTCAGTTCACAGGAAAAATAGACCTACTGTTCATTTTATTAGAAACATGACTTTGTACTTTCACTCACTTGTTAGTTCATGATGTCCACCTATGTACTTACAGACTATAGCCCATTTGCTGTGATGGGTCTTCTGTTCTCTACCCAATTCAGCAGTTTCTGACCACAGGAGTGGCCTTTGCCAGATATTATTTGGGTGGTGGAACATTCTCAACACAGCATTGGCACTGGCATGGTGGTGGCATGTTAGTGTGAATCATGCTGGGCATTTACCACATCAGTGTGGTTATGTTTGTAAGGAAATTACTACTGATTAAGGGCTACAGCATGGCATTTCTAATCTAGACCAGGAGGGACTGTGCGCAGCACAGTTTTGTTATGTTCCTGCTTATACACACCTGGTTCAAGTCATCTGTTATTGCCAGGTTTAGTTAGTGCATTTGAGCAGGGACAGTACCAGTGCTGGAGTGAAGAATGCTGGGCTAGAAGATAAATAAATTAAATTGTTAAATAGATGGGATGTAATATTATACTGTACAAACATGGAGAGTGCTTTAAATTTAGATTAAAACACTAACAAATATTAATGGACCTGCACAAAATGTTGTATTTTTTCATTAAAAAAGACTAAAAGACTTTATGCAAAATGGACGGGTCCTCTAACTAATAGATGATGTGGTTAGCGTGGTGCAAAAGATAACACCACCAGCGAACCACCATGTGGGCGACTGTTGTTCAATTCCCAGTCCCAGCAGACTCCTAACACTACTGTGTCCCACCTCTGTAATATGAGTAACCCTGCAAGTTGCTCTGGATAAGAGTGTTAGGGGAATGCAAATTTCATTTTTTAAGTTTGATTTGGAGTCTGTTCTTTAATCAGCTTCTTTTTATTTGGTTCCTCCTATTGGTAAAATAATATGATCGTATTCCATTGTGCTGGTTTTCTGTCTTCTATATTTAAACCAAATTGATGTTTTGAATAAGCTGCATTAGTGAACAGACATAAAGCAGGGCAGCTGAAACATTAACCTTACCTTGTTATAACTGAACAAATGTCATGTGGTCACCTTTCTGCTTTGCTTTAGGATTGTCAGGTGAGTTTTATAATGAAGATATGCTTCCTAATCTTATAATAATATATTGTTACTCATTTATATGTGCTGAAAAATGTTTGTGGTTAATTTAGGGCTGTATTACAGGTCTTCCATTGGCATTCTAGACAAAATTAGAAATATGTTTGTAATATTTGTAATATAGTGCTTTAATGGGAGGTCAGTTTGCATGTGAAAGCTGCTATGCTTAGCTCGTTGATTACAGCCAGTGTACCTTTTCCCAGTCCTTCAGTTGAAATGTAAAGGTAAACATTCTGTTGTAAACAGCTGAATTGGGAATATCTGAGTATGAGGCTAGAAGCAGCAATGATAGCATTCCAACTTTTTGCGGTCGGGTTGTTTGGATCAGATAGATGATAGTTTATTCAAATTCCAGTCTCTGGCATCCTTGTTGAGTTTATCACAGCATCAGCTTTTCCAGTTTAATTGCTTTAAACGCTACCAAAGATTACATTGGTTTCTATTACTTTCACTGCACAGCTCACTGGTAAAATAAAAGCTGCCTTTACTCAAATCTCTTAAAGGATAAGACTTGAGAGAATGACTGTTTGAGAGAATGACTGTTTGAGAGAATGACTGTTTGAGAGAATGACTGTTGATATTTGAATGCAGCAACACCACACCGCTCCCTTTTGTACTCCTTCAGAAGCTCTGCCCCCCAAATTAATGTACATGCATTGCCAACACTGGGTTCCAAACCAAATACAAGTTTCATACTTTGTATTTCATACATTGTGACATCTCTGTGGGTTGCTCATTCGTTAACGCTCTCATGGGCACTTTTGTCAAAAATCTTCATTCCAGATGAAGAGAGGATCACACTGGCCTACCTGCCCACTACCTTCTCGTCTTAAACTCTGCACATGACAGGCATTTTCATTTTTATCTTTTGATTTTTAATATCACGCTCTAATTATTTTTGTTTCAGGTGAATCAAAGTTGAGCTGAATGGTGGGCAGATTTGCCGTGTTGCTTTTAATTGCCTGCCTTTGTTCTTTCCTCTCTGGTTTTAATGAAGGAGCTGAGCGAAATTAATAACATGGTAGGAGATGTTATCCCAACAACAGACAGTTAGGCTATACGCTCTTCACCTCATGGTGGTACCGACAGGGTGAAGGGGGGTGTAAAACATGGTAATAATCATCTATCCCCTTAATGCTGAGCGGCATGGTGAGTGATGACTCTCAGTGCCCATCATTAGCATCACAGTCAGCCTCTGCCTGACAGAGCACGCTCAGATTAATAAACTGGCACTGGAGCCACAACAGCAACATGACCATTTGTTTCAGCCGGCTCGTTTCTCAGCATGGAGAAAGACTGTTTATTAGGATTATGCATGGTGTTAGAAATGTCAGATGTCTCATCCATAAAGTAGACTGATTTCTGTATTTTTATTCAAGCGTGGGCGGGAGATGAATTTCAGATGGAGAGACGAGGTTGGAAGAAGCAAATGGCGCCCTAAAGCCACAGCACTGTCCCTCGCACAAAATTAAAGCAAAATACATCAACCTAACAGCCTGTTTTATGGCCAGGTCTGCACAGGAGCCAAACAGCCATTTAGATGCAAGCTGACGAGTGATTTAACTCTGTTTGGGGCTGATGGTTTGTCTAAATGCTAATTTATGTTCAGAAGGCAGTTGGATGTTCCACAGAGCTCATCAGTACTTTGGGAGACTGATTGCAGCAGAGGGATCAAGCTGCTCTCCCAGTGTCAGTGAGCACAGGTCTGAGAGTGAGAGCTGAATGCTGTTTGGAAGGGCTTCTCCCCCCAGCGGCAAAACAAGATTTGATTCTGGTAATGAAAATCTAATCTAATATTGCTCATTATGACCATACTCCGGGTATGAATTTGTTTGGTCATAAAGCTGTGGTTTAAATGCGTAATTAAGATCTTATTTGGCATTTTGTCACTTGGAATAAAAAAAAAGAAAAGAGAGGGGACTGAAATGATTCTGAAAATGTCATAATAAGGTCACAGCATAGATAAAGTGGAGCAGAGAGTGCAGGATATGAAAGTAGAAGAGGTTATGAATTAAACAATGCATGGGCCAACAAAACATGGATTGCAAACACTTCACGGGTGTAGGATGCCACCAGGGACCCACCAGGGTTTTGTATGGAGGAATTGCCAAAAATTCCTTCAAGCTGATGTATAGAACTAGTGAACAGTTACGGGAAACAACCATGCAAAGGTTCACATACTTTTGTGAATTACAGATATGAAATATTGCATCACTCTCCTCAATAAATTCATGGCCAGGTGTAATATTTTTTTAGTCTAATAGCTTTTGTTTAGATATTCATAGGTATTCCACTTTTAGGACTTCTGATTAAGTCCAGCTGTCTTGTTTTTGGGTCATGCATCACTGTTGAGAAATGAACTTCAGGATTCCATAAAGCATATTACTTATTTAGAAACAGTTTTGACAAAAGAACAAATTTGTGGGCGGAACACTTCTTCATTCATATCAATGTGTATTTCAAAGTAGTTAAATCTAAGCTCATAATGTTGTCTTATTTGAAAGAAATTGCTCCTCTCACTGATATTAAACTCTGTATTAAGCTTCTTCATCTTCTCCCGATGGAAGTGTTTTTACTGGATCATCAAAAAATGAAATATGACATTAAGAGCTTTCTAAGCTTTATTCCAGCAATAGATTATGTTATAAAATTGGCATCATCAAGTGGTGTTTTTCATCAGTGTTAAGGCTCATGCACCTTAGAGGTAGTAACAGTAGAAGGTAAAATTTAAACTGGCCTTTAGGATGTCCAGGTTTTTGACATCTAAACATGTTTGGTGCATTATGAATAAATGTGAAGGGCTGAGATGTAAGTAAAAAAGATCCTATATTAACATTATTGTTGGAAACATTTGTAACATTACTTTTTGTTATATTAGGTTATATGTAGTTTAGCTGGTTTAATCAAAATGTCAGATCATTTGGGAACAAGAAGAAATGTTAAAATTATACCTGATGTTACATAATTATCTGTTTTAATCATGTGAGACTGAGATTTAATCCTGGTAGTTAGTTTATTATAAGTTCAATGAGGTT
Organism: Acestrorhynchus altus; assembly: GCA_034509495.1. Classification (NCBI taxonomy): domain Eukaryota; kingdom Metazoa; phylum Chordata; class Actinopteri; order Characiformes; family Acestrorhynchidae; genus Acestrorhynchus; species Acestrorhynchus altus. The sequence goes on from CM067509.1 coordinate 25,365,864, forward strand.
CCATAGAAAATATAAACTTTTAATCTCTGATTTACTTTTAATTCCAAACATTCAAGAATTGATTCTGATTCCACACTATTGACAAGGTCATTTCCAACCCAACTTCCAAACCAAAATTCTTTTAAGCAGTACTTAGCAGTGGTTTCAAACGTGAGTGCTCATTTCTGTGATTCCAAGCATTTCAGTGATGATTCCAAATGTAAATATTATATTTGTAATTTCAAACTTTTAACTAGTGATTTCAAAATGTCAATGATTCCAAAATGTTTATCAGTGATTCTAAACTTTACACAGTGATTCCAAACTTTTATGCAGTGATGCAGTAATTTCTGAATGGGTGTTACATATATTTGAGCAGCATGTGGTGATTCAAAAAATCTAAAAAGTAATTTCAGAGATTTTAAACATTTCCACAATGAAGACAAACCTTAATGCAATGATGTAACATTTCTGGATGTTTTTTTTCTGGGTATGTATTTTTTAGCAGATATACCAAATATTCATGTGGTGATTCCAAACCTTTATCAGTAATTTCAAATCTTTAAATTGTAATTTCAAATTTCTGAACTCTACAAAGTGAATCAAAAGACACAGGAAACCAATATGGTCATGTAGAATATCAAAGAAGAGATGAATTGTCTCAGAAATTTATTGCCACAACCAGATTTGTAATTTCTCTTGTGGTTCAAAAGTTATCAACACAGAAATTTGAAACAACTGGGAAAGTTGCCTGTGATGCACAGCTATTTGGTGTGTGGAATTAACTATTCCTGGTGCTGAACACAGAATCAGAATGCAGTATCCAATCAGGATTAATCTCTGGAGAAATGCTGTCACAAGCCTCCAAGATGCTGTGTTGAAGATGGTGTTGGTTGCGGATTTTCTCTCTAAGCATTCAAAATTTGTTTGAGATGACCCCAGACATAAAAGTCGACTCGTGTGAGAATTAAATATTCAGCCGCTAACGAACACCACTATGTCTTCTTTGATATACATGGTCATTACATGACCACTGTCCCATTTTAGGAACTTGATCCAGTGTGGCAGGTTTCAAGACGTTCCATGTTCCAGACATAGCCTAAAAGATAGGCCCCTCACCAATTGCTGGGTATTCAGATGTCATTTTTCCTTTCATTTCTGAAATTAAAGGGTGTCTGGTTAGCATTTTGACTCACCCTGTAGTAGGTTTTTTAAACATATATACAGTTATTGCACATAATTAGATATTGCACAGTAGTAGTGGGTATTGGACCGTGAGAGTAATGGCATTCACAGATTATAGGTATTGCACAATAATGGAATTAACATTGTTGTCAATAATATTGAATATTGCACAAAGGGTGTGTAAGAAGTCCAGGAGGTCAGAAGGTTAGACTATAAATCATTGCATGTGTTCAGAGTGGTTATGGCTTTTGGGAAAAAACTGTTCTTGAATCTGTTTGTCCTTGCTCTGATGCACCTGTAGCATTTCCCTGAGGGCAGCAAGTCAAACGGTTTAAAGCGAGGGTGGGAGCTGTCCGTGATGATGTTTCTTATCTGCTGAGGCAGCATGAGATGTAAATGTCCATCAGGGAGGGGAGAGGGCAGCCTTCCACAGAGGGCCTTACTACTCTCTGAAGCCTCTCCATGTCTGCCATGGTGCAGCTGCCATATCATACTGTAATAAGGTATGTCAGCAGACTCTTGATGGATGAGATAGAAGGTAAGCAGCAAGCTGGAGTCCAGGTTGTGCTTCTTAAGGATTCTGAAGAAGTGTAGCCACTGCTGAACCTCCTTGATGACTGCCATGGTGTTCTCTTTCCAGTCAATGTCAGCAGAAATAAGGAAGCAGAGTAACTGGAAGGTGTGCACCCTCTCCACACACTCGCCCCTGATGCAGAGAGGTGCTGTGCTTCCTGAAGTGGACAATGATGTCTTCTCAATGCATCAGGCTGGCACCTTTAGGACCTCCTGTCTGTAGACTGCCTTGTCTCTCTTTGAGATGAGTCTGACCACTGTCGGGTCATCAGTAAACTTGATGATGAGGTTGTTGTGGGTATAGAGACAGTACAACAAAGGGCTCAGCACACAGCCCCGTGAGGAGCCGGTGCTCAGCATGTGAGTGTAGGGGAGGTGAGTCTAAGTCTCACAGTCTGGGGCCGGTTGTTAAGAAAGTCCTTTATGCAGGCACATGTGAGAGGGGGGATGCCAAGGTTTGATAATGAGAATGTTCGGTATGATTGTATTAAAAGCTGAGCTGTAATCCATAAAGAGCATTTAGACGTAACTCTGCTGCTGCTTCAGGTGGTTCAGTGCAGTGTGGAGAGCTACAGCGATGGTGTCCTCTGTAGATCTATTTGTATGATTGGCAAACTGATGGGATTTGAAGGCACACTGGAGCCCTTGATGTGCTGAAGAACCATTTTTTCGAAGCACTTATTAATTGTTGGAGTGAGGGCCACCGGGCAATAATTGTTTCGGCTGGTAATGGTCTTCTTTAAGCAAGGCAGGATGACTGTCTGGGCCAGGGAGTGGTTGAAGATTCTGGTGAAAATAAGAGCAAACTGGTCAGCACATGCTCAAAGCACCTTGCCAGGCAATCCGTCTCAGGCCGGTAGCCTTCTTGGGGTTCATTGCTCTGTTCACCCCTCTGACATCATGCTCTTGTACAGTGAGTGGAGTGGTGTAGGAACCAGGAGGGGGTGGTGGCAGGGCTGGAGCAGGTGATTGCTGCTGTTGTGGTTGGTGAAATGGTTACAGTGGAAGATCATCAAGCTCCTTCTAAAGAGAGCAGACAGAGTATTACAGGTCTGCTGAGAGATTCCGTTTCATCTTGGGCAGGATGCTACAGCTCTCTCCTTGCTTATCTGTATGTTGATTAAGCTGTTCTGGGTGGACGTTAAAGGCTTCTGACATCTGGGCTTGGTTTCCTCTCTCTCCACTTTGACTTTAACCTATTCAAACCTGAAGCTCTACTGTCAACATCATCTCTCATCCTCAGAGCACAGCTGCAGATATCTCTCTGACCAAAGGGGAAGACACATTTTGGGTTTGTGAGAGCTAAAGCTCAAGCTTCATTTCCTCTTGGCCTGTGTGTGTGTGTGTGTGTGTGTGTGTGTGTGTGTGTGTGTGTGTGTGTGTGTGTGTGTGTGTGTGGGTGTGTGTGTGTGTGTGTGTGTGTGTGTGTGTATTGTGGGGGTGTGAATTAAAGGTTGGTACTGCAGGATCAGCACATCGCTCACTGTCCAAACAAGAGAGAGAAGAAAAAAGATGAAAATATGTTTCTGGTCAACGCATTAGAAAAAAGTAAGATGCAATGTTCTTGGTGCTAGTTTCCATTAAAGTGAAGAGTGAAGACCCCTTCACATAATGTCTTAAAACCATGTTTCATTACTGGTTTGAGAGGAGGAATGGAAATGTGGCATAAATATGTTAATGTCTAACAGTCTGTGCTGCAATCTGGGGAGACAGGAGATAGAGAGAGTCAAGAGAGTCCAACTGACACATTTCAGCAGGTGGCCAGAATGTGAGCACGCACACACACATACACACACACACACACACACACACACGGATACACAAACACACGCATACACACATGCATACACACACACACACATTCACACAAATGCACGCATACATACACACACATTCAGCTGCCACCCATGATGTTGTCTAGGAAATGCTTTCCTCACTTCGCCATGCGGTCGTGCAAGTCATGTCTGTGCTTGGTGAGAAAGATTGCAGGGAGCAGTGCATAAATTCACACAGAGGACAGATGAAACTTTATCACTCCATATTCTTCTACATGAATCTCAGAATATGGCTGGACTAGAAAAAGTGAATAAGACTCTTCTAGTGTGTTGCCTTGCAGAGTCGTATAGTCTTGTAGAGCTTTGCTGATCCTTTAAAGGACTGATATCAACAGTTCAATATAAAGTTTTTGTCACAAACAGCAACACATGAACTTTTATCCACCAGTTCAGCTGACACCCGTTTAGCTCCACCTATTTACTTTGTAGTAATGATCATGGGTACTTAAATGCTGAAGTTATTATTCAAGTAATGTTTAACAAGACTGAAAAATATTCTATTTTTGCTTCTATTAGTAGGTGTGTTGTTATACATTAAGCACTTTATTAGGAACACTTTAATAATACTTGATAAGGCCTCTTCTTCATTGCATGAATTCAACAAGACGTTGAAAACATTCCTTTGAGATTCTGGTCCATGTTTTCAGGAGTACTTTCGTGCTGTGAATCTCCTGCTCCAGTACATTTCAAACTGTTCTATTGGATTCAGATGTGACTGGAAAGATCACTGAAGAACAGTGAACTCACTGTCATGTTCATGAAACCACTCTGAGATGATTTAGCTTTGTGACAGAATGCATTATCATTCTGGGCGTAGCTGTAGTCCTGGTCACACTGGGTTTCTGTATCTCGCATAGCCTTGAGAAGAGGGTGTGCCTGTGAACAGCTTTGGAAATCAGCTGTGTAGACAGTCCTCCAATGGTTCAGAAGTCTAAAAAAACACTAGTATTGTAGCAACGGTTGTGAAAATGAGGACCTCTACCAAAAAGAAAGAATGGCATAATAAATGAAATAAATAATTACAATAAATGCAATTAAAACCTTTGGCAAAGGTCCTGTCGTCAGCCCAAGTCATGTGGTATCTAGTTCTTCACAGTTTCTGCCCAGACACCAAACTGGAGGTGGTGGGGTGGAAGAAAGGGGGAAAATGATAGGACATCAGCAAATGAGAGCAGCAGGCACAACATGTAAGTCATGCTTGTTTAAAGATAGGTAGAATCTTGTGATTCATTTGTACAGGAGTGGCATAACATTTGAGTCCTTTGGGAGAACTTTCACTGAAGCTTTCATTTCTCAGAGAGGAGACTGATTGTGTACCATGCTGCTCTGGCTTGTGTTGTTTTTTGTAATCCACACAGAAATATCGCAACAATCAGTGATTCCTCCATGTTGGCCAAGACAGAGCAGAGACAGTACAGAGCACATCACTGGTTACAAAGCCAGATCAGCAGTGCTGCTGGTTGCTTCAACCAAATTTGTACTTGACACAAAAGTTCCCAGGTGAAATGGATTCACCCAGAAGTTATGTTTACGAAATCTACCTGACGCACATGAACATTCATGGCCACAAACCTAGTGAGACTTTAGAAGGTGGATAACATTAAAGATATAACCGTGACATTAAAGCAATGTGCCATGGCAACATTCCCAACACCTTACTCCACTTTCACCAGCCTGGACTGTTGACACAAAGCAGTTTGGGTCCATGGTTTCATGTTGTTGGCACCAAATTCAAACCCTCTGTATGCCTCAGCGAAGAGTCATCATACCCGATTACAATTTTCCAGTCGGTGACTGTCCAGTTTTGACTGCTGCAACCTCATCTTTCTGTGGAACTCAACAGAACTCCACATGGTATGTTCAACACAACTGTACAAACTGGTAATGTGAGTTACTGTAGCCTTTCTGTTGGCCCTGGACAGTCTATACTGACCTCTCTCCTCAGCCAGGTATTTCCTTTTTTGGCACTGCTGCCCACTGGATGTTTCTTTACTATTGCAGGAAAAAAATAAAACTGAAGAAAAAGTAAGAAAGCACTTATTTTCCCTTTAGGAAAATGCCTGCCTCCTTCAAAATCCAGTTCATGGGTGAATGCTGAAATTGCGAAAGGTTAACTCTTATTGGAAGCATTGAATAATCACATATAATTCTTCTTTAGCACAAAAGTCCATTTGGGCAATAAGAAAAAGGACTGAAATAGCTTAGAGAGCACTGAGGGATTGCTGAATGAATTCACAATGCAATCATCTTAAAATAAAACATGGTCAGACTGAAATATTTCACACCTGCTGGCTCTCGCCTTGTGCTGCATTCAGTGTGAACTGGAGTCCATCGCGAACCTATCCTCACGGCCCATAGAAGATGGATGAAAGCAATTAAAGCCACTTTAGAAAACAGCACGCAGGGCTGGAGTCTTTTTACCTTGTGACACTGTGAGTATGTAGAGTTCAGTCTATAGTGAGAGCTTCTCGTACATGAGCTTTACACAAAAAGTAGTAAAGCGTTTATAGTTCTGCTGAGAAACATTAAACCCTGGACTCTGAGATGGTATCTGCAGCACCAACACTGTAACTCTGCTATCTGTAAGAATTAAGGCAAGGGTGGGTGTAAAATTTCATATACTTGGATAGGGAACAGGTGGTCCACACACCCACACAGATGTGCATTCAGACATTCACAATGTTCAACGTCACTTCACGAGGACAGAACTGAGAGTGCAAGTGTGAAGCAGTGCTAATCAGTATCACCTCCAAAAGCTAAACATGTGCACACACACACACACACACACACACACACACACACACACACACACACACACACACACACACATTTATGTGTATGGTCAACAGTGTCATCTAGTGGTAACATAAAGAATAACAGAATTAAACATAATGGAGGGAAAAGTACATTAGAGTCAGCTGAGCAAAGGCCATTCTTTAGTTCATGATATCACATAAGTGTTTCCTGCTAGATTTCCTGTTATGAAGCTGAAGATATATCTAAATGACTGTATCTAAATACATAATATGAAGCCAAACCAGTCATTTTTCCTTGAGGTTATGGACATTTTTGAATGTGCAAAAGACAAACACAAATAAAAGAATGAATAAAAAAATAACAGTGATGAATCTTATGAATCTTAATTGCATGCAGTTGATTACAATTCTGATTTCTATACAGCCAAAGTGGCCAATCACGAATTCTTCGGCCCATTTTTCGGTAGCCTTCCCTTAGCACAAAGCACACCCACTGGCATAACATTATTTGCTTTTTAATGAGCCAACTGCTATTTTGCTATTTAAAAAATCACTTGCCAGTTTAAATAACATCAAATCACATAAAGAGCTACATTAAAAGTAAGTGGCAGCTGCAACACAGATCTGCCAAAATCTAAATAATGAACTGGACAATTGCATATTGCCTTTTCAGAGCAAAAACTCGCCAATTCTCACAATTAAAACAAAATAATAGATTAAGAGATTAAGATAATAAAAGAACCACCTGACAACCAATGAGTGGTTTATTATTGTCATAAAAATCTGACTTTTTTAATCCATATGTTGTAAACAATAATAAGTCACAGTTCCCACTCTTAAATCCTAAAATCCTAAATAAGAAAGTTATTGTTCTACAATACAAAAGATCCCAGTTTAATAGCCTTTACAAATTCAACCGAGGATTAAACTTTGGAAAAGTACTTTTGCATAATAAACTCACTTCTTGTCTGGCCTTGTGTTCCTTTGCCAAATTAAATATTTGGCCTTCTATACATCACAGAGTGTGTGACAGTAAGTAGCTGTGCATGTCACAGCGGGGGAGAGAGTGGTTCCTGCTGACGCTCCACAGATTGATTTACGCAGGCAGGAGGCAGTAAATTGGTGGCCAAGAGGGAGGAACTGGTTTACAGGATTCAGGTACAGGCCAGCAGTCAGCCACTCTGCAACACATTTATCAAAAGCCCCTTTCAGCGAGCTACTGCAGGCCATGCATTGCATACAGCACCTTCTGTCTTCACCTCATTCTGCTTTTGTCGGGATGTACAGGAAGTGTCAATGCACAGCAATTCTACCTGTTTCAGGTAGAATTAAAGGAAAAATAGGCATTTATGTGGTTCAAGGCAAGATGAACATAATTATAAATGCTATCAATCAAGCAATCTGCATCAAATACTCATTAATCTTTACTAGATGCTCTTCTAACAACTGTAGAATGTATTGAGTTATAGCGGCAGTTAATTATTTTGTCTTGAGTAGAGCTGTGTATTCATAACAAAAAGGGTTCTATATAGTACAGACTTATGGTGTTATGTGGAACAATATTTCCTGCTTCCTTTATATCAATATTACATGGTTATTATTTAGTGAGACTACAAAGGGTCTACATGGAGAGCTAGCTTCTCAGAAAGCTCTTCTTGGCTTTAAAACTCATCACTTCATTCAGAACAGACGTCTGATGATTGTAAATGTTCCCATACCAAACTCTAATTATACTCAAAACAGATTATTTTGTTTAATTATAGTGACTAATGCCTTTAATGTGCCATGGTTACAAAGTATCATTAAATGCAATTTAATGCAGCAAAACAAAAGGTGTACCTGCCCTGTCTGAATGAAATCTTTTTCAGCACACATTATACTGCTCTGTGACTTATGCCACATCAGCGATTCATTAAATAGTCCTCTTAATTATTACCTTTGTGTGTTTTTGTGCTGTGCTGCTGTCGTGGAGGCGCCATAAAAAATTAATTATCCACAGCCTGCAGAGAGATGCATTACACGATGGAACTGTTTTACAATGAGAAATAAAAATGTATAATATCTGGGAGAGTTTCACTGCATATGTATATGAAATGAGAATATGAAGAATCTTTTTAAGGTTGATATAATTAAGTCATTTGAGGAAGAATCTTTATGCAATTAATCCATCCACTCAATAGGATTCCCCCCCATCCCTTATTATCAGGGATGGACTGGCCATCGGGAGAACCAGGAAAAAACCCACTGTGCTGCTAACAGTTTCAGTCACTGTGAGGCTGACGGGGCCAGTTGATGGGCCTCTGATGACAAAACCAAACTCATCAAAAGGGCGTCCCCCCATTGCCCACTCCGGTCAACAAAATGAAATCAATCAATGGGACCCTACCTGCTTTGATGAAATTAATCAAAAGGGATTGGTCTGTAAAAAATCCAGGGCTGAACTAAGATGCCAGTCCAGCCCTGCTTGTAATACTCTCGATCAATGTTGTGCCTTTTTCAATACCCCCAAGCCTTTTCAACACCCCCCCGTTTCGTTCACCTGGTTGAACGAAATGAACGATGGAGGAAACCAACAGATGTACAAAATGAAAAAAGGAAAGTGCATGATTCCTAGCTCTGATACACCAGTAAACAGACACCTGTGCTGGCCAAAACTACAGTGGGATGATGGGGGAGAGCACAATCTACCCAGAGAGAGCACAGTGAAGCAGCATGACCTGGGATTCAAACTCCCAATCCTCAGCATAATTCCAGCACTTTAACCCTCTGAGCCCCATTTACTCTTTAAAATATTTTAAACGTTTCAATTTCTTTAGAAAACAAAAAGTTGTTTTGGCATCATTCAGAGAACTCTTTGGCATCTTTTGTTCCAACACCTAAGAGCACATCTGCATATCTTACTATATTTCCTTCTACTGAAGGCCATTCAATCACATTTAGATGTGACAGGAAAGTCTGTATGTAAATGAACGGAATAATTTAATTATGGCAAGTCTGACAGTTAGGAGTCCCAGACACTGATGAAACAATGTGCTTCTCGCTCTCTTTCTTTGGCATGTGCCTTCACTGAATCCAAGCTATTGTAATGCATTACAGTAATAACACAGTCATCACTGCACAACACACAAGAGCAGCAATTAAGCACAGCTGAATGGAATGAATATGTTCAAAGAATGGGTAATTACAGTGTCTAGTAGAAGAAACAGAACATCTCATGTTGTTCACTAAAATATAGGACTGTCCTGCTTACTCCTTTAGATGCATTTTCAGTGTATTTTAAGTGCTTCTGGGATTCCAGGGATTACCATAGGGATATTAAATCACACAGCACATAATACGTTCAAACACACTGAATAAGTACATTGAGACCACAAAAGTATTGCAGAGGTAATCTATCCACGGTGTTAATCTCACTTTCTTCCAAGAAGACAAATAATGGCCAGGTTTTTATACTTGGACTAGATATACTGAGGTGCCCTGCAACAAAGAGTGGTGATTTACTCTTGAAAATTTATTTTAGTCCAGGCTTAGGCTTAATCTAAATCTGGGAAACTGGCCCAGGTGTGATATCAGAAGATCTTGGAGCAGACAAATGGAGGTATAATTAACAGGACTAAGCTCTGCACTCAGAAAGAGCACCTGCCAAAGAGAACCCCCCTGCTCTGGAATTGTTTTTAACCCATTAAGCCTCCCAGCTACTGTCAAAAGATGCTAATGAAACAAGTTTACTATTATCAATGCAAATCGTTATGGTAACAAATGTTATCATGCATTTTGGTTAAAGAGACTCAGACGTTCATGGAGGAACTGCAATTCAAGTTGGCTGCACCTCAGTTAACCCCAGCCCCAGTGCGTTTTTGCTTTCAGTGAAATTGGACCAGATCCAGTAATGGCCAACAACCCCAAACGGATTTATACACACCACAAGAGATAAGAATAACACTAAAGTGCACCAGACGGACCACTCCCTCATTCTCAGTAAATCTGAGGAAATCTCTATTGTATAAACATGAATACTCCCATCACACTCAGCGGGGACTATATGTTTGAGCTGCTTTCTGAATAAGGTGATAATGAACTATTGAGCCGAGAGAAACAATACGAATTGAATGCAAGTACTATTTGATTGATTACATCACTTACATATAAATGAAATTGTTCATAACTAAACATCATTCCACTACTTCCAGATGTTTACATTTTTAGTTGATGTATCCTGAAATATCTCGGCTCGTCCTTGCTATCTGTTGTCGTATAGGCTGGATGTGTGATAAAATGCCATCTTCTTGCACATTCAGATAAGAGGCCAGGACTTTAGCCCAAAGGCCTACATGACCTATCTCTGCTCCTGAATCATCACTGAAGGTTTTGACATGTATGTAATGAAGGAGTGCTGTGCTTTTCAGCTGGCTGGATCTCTTTCTCATTCATTATGGCCCCGGCAGTAATAATGGGATTCCCATAAATCTGTAATTTCTGCATTCCAAAATATCGAAAGATGATCAGAATCGGAGCAATGATGTTGAAACCTCTAGCCAGTGAATTTACAGTATTTGAGATCAAATTTTTGGTATTGAGAGGATATTTCCAACATGCAGTTTTGATATGAGAAGAGACTGTATATCAATCAACCATAACATTATGACCTCCTTGTTTCTACTTTCAGTGAAGGGTTTGAACACTCTGTGGAGCACTGCTGTGTCTGATCCACTCATACTAGCGCAACACACACTAACACACCACCACCATGTCAGTGTGACTGCAGTGCTGAGAATGACCCACCACCCACATAATACCTGCTCTGTGGTGGTCCGGTGGGGTCCTGACAGGAGGCTAACAAAGTATTCAGAGAAACAGGTGGAATACAGTCTGTGATTATACATCAAAGTGCTCCTGCGTGGTCAGTGGAGCTGAAAAAACGTAGAAACAAGGTCATAATGTTATGGTTGATCAGTGTATATCAACATTACATTCACAGAGATAACAGGTTTATTTAGATGTACCTTTACTTGAGTCACTATTTCACTAAAGTAAGAGTACTTGAACATGAATATGGGTTTAGACTTCTGTATTCACCCCTGTGGCAGCGTTTTCTACATGACTGATGTTCTAAATTACACTTTGCCATTGACATTCAGACAAATGTATGGGTATTTTAGCAAAAGGATAATTGATATTTATCATCTTCAGATCTCCTAAATGTTGTTTCACACACTTTAGAGGTCACAGCCAGGTTGTCTTAACAGTCGCTCTATCCAAACAGAGATGTGTGGTGGTTTATGTGTGGAAATTAAATTTATGCTGATACATTTCTAGCAGTTTCTTTTGTTTCCCCTTAAGGCCAAGTGAACAAAAACTAGAGGGCAGTAGCTCAAGCAGCCCTATTTCTTAATATCAGTAATGAAATCTTGTGTTATTGCTGTTGTATAGGGCAGAGTTGTAATATCACTGGGTTAGATATTAGGCAAGGGGATATTAGATGTAGAGGAAAGATGTGAGGATTGGACGCTTTTGTTTTCCTTTATGCTCTTCAATGCTGTGAATATTATGGATTCATGATGTTTAGGTAAAATATTTTTGTTTCTTCTTTTATTGAACAAAAAATGATCTCCAGTAGTTTCCTAATCTTTAGGAGAACATTTTTAAATTGCACACCTCAAGCAAAAGAACATATTCTCTGTTCTGCATGTTTACTGACTAAATTGAAGTCTTTATTACTCTTATCTTAACTCCCATTAGATGCTGGCATTTAGATCTGTTTTTCTTTCAGATCGTCAAGTAACAAAAATAACACCCTTCCATTTTATTATTTTATGTTCTATTATCAGTGGTTCTGCAAGGTAATCTGCATGATAATGGTGAAGAATGGAATATCTGAGAGTGTGAGAGCTGAAATCCATGTTTACTGACAGTTTACTTGTGAAAAGAAAGCTGTTAGTGTAAGTAAATGATAAGCAGATTACAAGCATTTCTTCTCCTTTTTAATAAAGGATGCAATTATGTAAGAAAACAAGACAAGTGCACACCATTAGGGTCTGATCAGCCCCTTCAATACAGTACATTTGTCATGTAGTCATTTTCAGAATCATTCAGAGCGACTACAGCACAAAGCAATCCTTTCAGTCCTTCAGTCTTTACAAAGAAAGGTAATTCTGCCCTCTGCTGTAAAATCACGTTATTTGCATTTTCAGCTACCATTGCTGCTTCAGCTTCACAATTCTAGAACAAATTATCCTTCATTATAAAATGATCCCCCTGATACACATTTAAATCACACGTAAGAGCATGATCTCTTCTCTGCCTTATCTCCCTCATTTTTACACACATTACTATTCTGAAAAAATCTACTTTTGGCCTTGTGATGAAGTAAGGTACTTTAACCGTAGGGGTCGAGTAGACAGAGGCCCTGAGGAATGGAGCAGGCAGAAGGAAATCTTACATACAGGGGTTGGACAATGAAAATGAAACACCTGCCATTTTAGTGTGGGAGGTTTCATGGCTAAATTAACGCTGTATTGGCCGCAAAAGGAGGCCCTAATATATGATAATAATAATGTTTCACTTTCATTTTCCAACCCCTGTATATTGAATCTCATTTGTATTGAACATTTATTATTATGCAGAAACATGTAATTTTATCTTTTCTAGTCATTTGGAGATTTTGCCCACCACCTGATATCAAGGTGACCTACCAGGATGCAACAGGGGCAGAAGTTGATGCGGAAATATTCTTGTTGGACAAGGCAGTGTGGTGTTCACTGTTTTTTCAAACGTTCTCTACACTCTTCAGAATAAAATGATTCTCAATTTCATTTGTTCCTTTAGAATTGTCTGACTGATCCTTGTCTTCCACATATATGTTTGACTCAAGCGTCAGATCAACTTTTCAACTGTAATTATAGATGATGTGCCTTGCAAGATTTTTCACAGATTTTTCTGATGGAAGTTATTTTTACTCATCCTTTCTTTACAGCAAAAAGACACGCAGAACTATTTCAACTATACTGTGATAACTTATGGTTATATGGTTATGGTATATGGTACAGTTCACTGTTCACAGATCACTAGAGCTAGTCTGGCTATACACACAATTCTTGGTTTTAATGAGACATTCAGTCATTTCTGCTGCCTTTGGGTGATATTTAGAATGATTTTCAAATGGTATACAGTGAAAATAATTCTCATGTGATATTTCATGGAAAAGAGATGTTGGAAATGCCAGTCTCTTCAGGAAAATCCACAACTGAAGTCTTTATGGTTTGAAAACTAATTCTACATGTAATTAATTGAAGTATTTCCATGTTTGTAACAACTTTACATGAGGTCTGAAGCCAAACACAAGCTTTTTAAAGATTATTTTATACATTTCAGAAACATAACCGCTAGCTAAAAGGCACCAGGTGGCCATAGCATACCACTGGGAAACATTCAGCCTTAAACAAAATGAATATGGACCAATTAAATCATTTTCCTTCTCAGATGAAAATGTGGTAGACAATGAAACCCTTGGAGCAATCCTGTCAAAAGACAATTTCAAAACCAGTTGGGTTAAAGTAGATGGTGTAGAGTAAAATGCTAGTCTTGTTTGCAGTGCAGTGAAAGAAGAAATGCCAGTCTTTTGTCAAATAAGTGACATTTGGTTGAAGATCACTTTTTTATTGACAAACAAGGTATTCACAGAAAAAATGATGAGCATCATCACACATTCAGAGTCTTACAAAGTGGGGAAAGGTGTTTAGTAAAAAAAAAAAAGAAAAGAAATTTGATATTCAAACTCATACATTGACTGCATGGGTTTCAATAAATGTTGTTTTCTTACATTTCTGTCTATTGGAATTAATTTTTGGAGTTCATTTTAAATATTTATAGTGTACATAGCTTGATTTTATGGGGTTAAATGAATAATAGTGAAATAGTAAAAAAAAACTCAGAGCAATATTTCTTTACTCGTTTTTTACTCTTATAAAAAATAAAATGTAATAATAATAATAATAATATGTAATAATAATAATAATAATTAATAATAATAATAATAATAATAATAAATAATAATAAATAATAATAATAAATCTTATTTTACTCTTACTCTTACTTTTATTTTTATTTTTATTTTTGTGTGTGTGTGTGTGTGTGTGTGTAATAATGTGTGTATTATTACCTTATTATTTTACCTCTGTTTTGTGAGTTTAAAAAGGAAATCTGATGTGGTGTTAAATGTTTAACTATTTTGAAACTGTTGATTTAAAGTATGTGGAGCTATATAAATACTTTGAAAAGTGCTGAAATCAACAAGTGTCCAACAGTGACTCTATAAAGAAAAATCAGCCAACACTCTCTTTGAATGCCAGATGTGTTTTGGCTTAAATGCTGTATTAAATTCTAGGTATTAAACTGTCATTTGCAAAAACCTCTGAACATATGCATACATTGTGGGTGTTTTCTTCTTTTCAATATAAAACATGTAAATCTACATTCTCTGTCCCTTGTGCTTGGTGTGGATGAAACATCAGCATGAATGAATGGCCTTGATTGCATTTAATTGTGACACTAACACCTTTTCGTTTATTTCACTTTTACACTTATTGCAAGTCAACATGTGTAATCAAGAGAGACCAAGCAGATACGCTCTCTGTGAGTAGCTGGCGTGAATAAGAGACCAACAAGACTTCTCAGTGACTTTTCTGAGTGACCGTCTTTGACCTGGCTGATGACATCATATATTTCTATAACTTTTAACTACCAATCAGAAGTTAACATGAGTTTAAAACTGGAACAGTTTAAAAACAAACATCACTCTAGTCTCTTTCAGTCACTCTTGGTTCTGCTTAGAGATCGACATGTCTTGCCTCGCCAACGAAAATTCCTCTGATCGGAGACCTCCATCCCGATGTGATAGAAACCATCTTATATGACAAATTCACCTGGGCTGGGCCAGTCCATTCTGTCCGAGTGTGTAGGGACAAGGACACATTTTGTTCATAAGGCTATGCCTTCATAAATTTCCAGAAAAAGGAAGATGGTAAGGCCCAACACAGCTCACTGACACAGGACAGGTTAACCTGTACACACTATCATTACAATGATGTTACAGCATGGCTTGTGCAGTGATTTGTTTATATTTAAAAATATAAACAACTGAGCATTAATTACACAAATGACCAAGAAAGGGGAGCAAAAAAGACTTTCAATCCTTCATGACTGCAAAAGGATTCATGGAAGGGTTCAGACTGATGGAGAATGTGTTGTAGAGGGTTTTATGTGGGGTTCTTTTTGGTGGCATATAGAAAGAACCGAGAGATGGCCTCCCAACTTTGTACAGCTCTTATTGTTATCAAACCTCTCTTATAGTTTATGACAAGTGCAGGCTTTTATCTTAGCCTTTACATACTGTATATAATTTTTCTGTTTAAATTCAACAGTGTGCTTTCTGTGTAACTACACCCTCTAGTACACTGTGAAGAAAATTATAATTTTTTTATTCTCTCCCTCTGCAGCCGAGCGTGCCCTGGACCTGTTTAACTGTGCTGTTTTTAACGGCCAGTGCATCAGAGTGATGTTGAGTCAGCCAGGTGTCTACAGCTCAGATATCTTCCTTCAGAATCTGGACAGTTCTATCAACAACGCGGCCACTTGCAACACCTTTTCAGCTTTCGAGAATGTCCTGTCCTGCAAAATTGGGGCCATAGGAAGCCCATGTATGCAGTGGACTACTAATGTATTCTTTCATTGTAATTTATTTCTACTAGTTTGGTCTTGTGCACAACTGCTTGTGGTGGCTGCATGGCCTTGAGTGTATTTGCTCCCCTTTTGTCCTCTTTTCAAGGTGTTTCATGCTGAGAGCAGCCTCACATGAATGTGGATACATTCAGTTTTGACTCTGGAGGCAGCTGACAGTGCCGTTGAGAAAATCAACGGCATGCTTCTTAATGACAGAAAAGTGTAAGTTTTAGCACCAGTGTCCCTTACACTGATCTTTGTGTGTAACTTCACAAAATTCTAGGTTTGGGGACTAAATGATTTTCTATTGGCAGAGCAGGAGTTGTGCATTGAGTAAAGCTATCATCAAGTAATAGTGGTGAAGATGGGTAACTTGGATGCCGTTGTCACTGATTATCCAGCATCTAGAAACCTAACAAGCTTGCTTTCTATGTAAGGTGTTTGAAAAATGGTACTACTTTTGTGTGTAATGTTGGATTGTATCATTAAATATGATCTGAATGTTTGTATTGCAGGTTTGTAGTCACTTCAAAACCGAGAAGAGCATTAGAGTGAGAAACGAAGACATTCACCAATGTCTACATCAAAAATCTTGGTGAAGAAATACACGATGCCATACTAAAAGACATCTTTAGCAAATATGGTAAGCTTTGGGCCTCAAACTTGCTGTTAATAGTGAATCATTGGAGAATTCTACAAATATTTTAATGAGCATCTTTTAGTTGAACTGTGTGTGTGTGTGTGTGTGTGTGTGTGTGTGTGTGTGTGTGTGTGTGTGTGTGTGTGTGTGTGTGTGTGTGTGAGTGTGCGTGTGTGTGTAAGTGTGTGTATGTTTGTGTGTGTGTGTGCGTATGTGTGTGTGTGTGTGTGTGTGTGTGTGTGTGTGTGTGTGTGTGTGTGTGTGTGTGTGTGTGTGTGTGTGTTTTGGGTTTTTAAATTGATTTTTAATTTTTAGGCAAGACCAGGAGCGTTAAATTGTAATGGTCAACAAGTATAATGCAGGTCCAGAGATTTGGTTGTGGATTTTGAAAGGCACAACGATGCTCAGAAAGGTTGGTGAAACTAGCCACTTAAAAGGCATCTTAATTAAATGAAGCCATAAATGCACAGCTGTTGTTTGGATGGTAAAACCTAATTTCAGTCACAATATGGTACTTTTATTACTTAAACTAGACATTTAATGAAATGATACTCATTCATTCTTCATGTCTTCCAGGCTGTGGATGAGTTGAATGGAGCGAAGCTGAACGGTAAGCGGATATACGTTGGCCGAGCACAGAGGATGATGGAGCGCCGGAAGGAGCTGAGGAAAAGGTTTCAGCACAAGAAGAAGGTCTGTCTGAGCTGCACTGGCCAAAATGGCTGCCACAACAAGAAGTAGTCCATGGGCCTCACATTCTATTACTGTAGATACTGGAGATAATTAGACTATCTACAAGCACTGAAATCTCTCACATGTAGTACTGTTATGTGCATAGATTGACCTTGTATGTACATAATTGCTAGCTTTGTGCACATTTAAACAAACCTGTTTCAGCCATTTAATGCACTATCCATTATCTGTCACTTTTCTTTCCAGAACATTCGAGCTGCCAGGTGCTGTGCAGCTTCTGTTTCAGCAGTTCCAGGCTCAGTAGGCCTGAGGTCCAAGTACAGAAGGTGAGGTTGTATATTTTGTTATTCAGGTTTTGTATACTTTGGTGTAACTGGCATCATCTTGGTTGGTGCTGTTGGTCGAGTCTAGTATGAATGTCTAATCATTTATTTTCATAAAAGTCGATGTATATTTCTTTGTCAACAAACAGTGATTTAAAATGTTTATTAGCTTTAACTAACACTTCTAACTAACAATTGTGGGTCAAAACATCTTTCCTTCCTGCTATCTATGATTAATAGATGGTATTTTGCTATCATGTCTAATCTCAGTGTGATTTATTGTCTTTCAGGTTGTAGAAGCACTATCTGTGCTCTGACTTGCTGGGACCAACGAAATCTAATGAAACTTGTAAAAAGTAGTAGTAGTTGTTGTTTTTTGACAGTAGTTGTTCTGGTTTTTTCCCCAAACATTTACAAAATAAATTGATATTGTTGATATTGTATCTGAAATATTTATGTGTCTTCTGTTTCATACCAGGATGGTGTTCAAATGGCACACTTCATATATGGATGCTTCATAGTCTTTGTTTTGTTGTTTATGCTTTTCCTTATTTTGGATTTCAGTAAAGCTGTTTTGTATTATCAGTTTCAAAAACCACTAAAATACATTTGATTTGATTCTGATTTGTTATTGGCTAAAGATCCTGTTTCCTCCCTCGGTCTTAACCCTAAAGGAAGGATTAAAAGACCTTGAATTTGTTCATTGCACATGTTGCTGTGACAATGAGGTAATTTTTTTATTTGGTTTTATAGATGCATTTATTTAGGTCTCTCTCACAATATACCCAATGTCTTTTCTAAGGTAAATTACAATTATTTTAGAAATATTGATGGTATAATAACTGCAATGTAAACTGCTAATGTACCTTAGCTAAAGTCACACATAGAACACTGTCATAACTAACATTAGTTTCATAGGCCCCAAAATAGAACCCTCCAGGATTCCACAAGATATGCTGAACCAAACAGTTATGATTAATAACTGAATAATAAACTTTTTTTACTCATGAAATTCCTAAATGACTTTTAATGAATTGAATGGGTGAAAAGACAAACCAGCGAATTTTAGTGTATTTTTTGCATCTTAAGTGAACTCAGTTAAACACAGTTAACTATTCAAACACTATAATTAATTGTTATATAAAACATTTGACCAATTCTAACCCAATTCCGCTTTATTTCAATTGTTGTAGTGACATCTTTAAAATACATACAGTAGACATCATATGACCTCTTTACCACAATAAGAAAATTCACCTCAAAAACATTCAATTATTTTAAATCATTATTCAGAATTGTCTCTGGTCACTTATGGGTTAAGTGAAACAAAACAACTAGAAAAACACATTTCCTGAAGGAAATGCTGAATGACTCTGCAGCTTAAATGGTTCCCAACTCCAAGTACTGGTGGTTGCTATTTGCTTAGTTGTTAGGTGGACTTGCACACAGGGAAAATCTATAATAATCCCAAATAGCACAGTCAAGAGAATCAACTGCGAAACAAGATCTTTTTCTTTTTTCTTTTTTATTTATTGAATAGAATAGTCTCCTCCTGAAGAACCTCCATCCACATCAGAAATGTGCTGGACACATATACATGTAGTGGTATGGGAGAAGACCAGTGTGCATGGATGTATGATTGCATGTCTTGTTGCATGTTACAGTTATTATAGGCTCACCCTTGTTATCTGTTATCTAATGACTGGTCATTTTTGGCCGGCAACACCAAGCATGTATAAAATTTCAATGGAATGCCCACATTGTTATGAAAAAAAAATTGTGCTCAGATGCACTGTGTGGACAAAGTCCTGGATGATTCTGATTATCAGACGAATGACCCACATTGTACAAACAGAAACCCAATAAATTGGTTAAATGTGACAATAACAGATAAAAAATAAATGAAATATTCTGTTTACTCTAGAACACTGATGGTGAGATAAGAGGTCAGTACAGTTGTCCAGAGAGTCATGCTTACTGACACTACTCCTGCATTATTGCCATCAGTGAAGGTTTTGTCATGGACATAGGTGATGATGTGCCATACTCCTGCATAAGCCTCCTCACAGGCTGGCTGAATCTGCTCTTCTGGAAGCAAGAAGCCAAATTCATTTTTGTCTCGCAGCTCAAACGTATAAGAGAAGGGGATTCCAGATAGCCGAGCCCAGTCCATAGAAGAGCCAGAGAATTCATCTGACCACAAAAAGAGAGAAAAGAGACAGAATGATAGTGAGGTCTGTATACATCAATGTGGTGTTACTGTCAGAACAAACCCAAGGCAAATTCCCAGATGATGTCCTTTGTTTTGTCTGGACTGGATTTTGGGGCATTGTCTTGCATGAAGTTTCTCTCAGTTAGACTGGTTGCATTTCTATGTAAATTGTATAGACAGAATGATGTACATCATCAGAAAACATCAGTGAGTCTGGTCCAGAAGAATCCAGGCAAGGCCAAGCCATCACACTACCTCAACTATGCTTGACCAAAGAGTTTCTGTTTTGGATGAGCAGATTTTTTTGAACTTGTCATTACTTTTTTCCAGTTTTCCATAAAACTTTGTTCTAGATCTTAGAATTTATGTCCAAATTCCCAATCGCAATCCCAAAATCGATTGATATTGTTGGTGATGTCACTGACTCTTGTTCTGGGGGTTTTCTTCATAGCTCACAGAATCCTTGCCATCAACTGATGGGATTTTCTGTGACCTGTTTTTAGTACACCAGTTGCAATGGGTCGGATTGATCTGATCTTGTATTTCAGCTAAAAACGGGTTGATTTTCCTTCATAGATAACTTTGTGGTTTGTGTATTCTTTTTAACAGTAACAGTAAATGTAGGACTCAATGAGACATTACGATTATTATAATGAAATTATTTTTAAAAACAGACCTGTCAGATACATTATATTATTGCTGTCAGATAAAACCTTGTGTCTATAAAATTGCAAATGTACAGGGGAAGATAAAAACTATTCATCATGGAATTATGAGACTATGTAGATAACAGATTCATGCTAGATAACAGACTGCTAGATTCAATCATGTTGAAAAGTGACAAGGTTTTGCATGACATAATAATTAATGCACTCACTGTCTTGTTCATGGAAACCGTTTTATACGGGGCATGTAGAAAGTTAATAAACAGGAAAATGTATCGGCAAAAATCAGGAAAAGAATGAGTCTGAACGAACAGAGAATCTCTGGAGGAATTCCTGCTTCATATTCATTCCCGTGAACAGCTGTCATGGCCTTTGCTGCACCGCTACCTGCCTCCAGCTATAAAACAAAAAAGCACATCGGGTGGCATTTATATGAATAAATGACTTAAATAAGCACATAGAGGACAAACACAAAATATCAAGTACATATCAGTCATGTGAGTTACCGAGTAAGTCGTTCCTGAACAACAGTTAACAGATTAGTATTAGATATTATAGATTAATACCTGAATAATTAACATAATGTGAAGGAATTATAGACAGTGAATTTGTCTTAGTATGGCAGGCTCACCAGTTGACCATGATTAGGTGCTACAACTTGTGGGTGCCCATATGGAAACAAAACCTGTTGTCCATACGAGTGGATTGTGAAGAAGCAGATGATTTTATCTGTCATGTTTCCCACAAACTCAGTCACAGCCTGGGCCTCTTTCTCAGACGCTGGTGAGACCCCACAGTAAGTGTTGAAGCAGCAGTCAGTAGAGACTCCAACCGCTGATGGAATGAGATACAGAGTGAATTGTCTGTAGTGTAAAATGATAGTGCATGGCTTATGAAGGGTTAATCTTGTTTTTTTCGGTTGTTTGTTTGTTTTTTAGAATCATTATGAGGGAAACTCACTGCCCCAGTTAGCATTGAAGTTTCGGTTCAGATCGACGCCATAACAAGCACAGCCTTCAGGAGGAGATGATCTGGATTTCCTCCACAGTCTAGTCTGTCAATACAGTTGATAATCATAATGTTCCATTTCCTGGATTAAGTGGGTTCACCAACATGCTTGCTTCTTTAATTCTGTACAGAATATTAAAAGCTAATGCAGCCAAAAAATAATGGGAGAGTATGTAATGTAATGTAATGCTGTGAATAGTATTTGCCGATTTCTGGATATTCTTTATTATTGCAAAACTAATTGAAGTGAAACATACCTGTAGTTTATGTTTTTAGATATTAAAAAATAATATTAGATGACGAGACCTCAACACAACCAACGTGTCACACTTCTGTCCTGCCCTTTCCTGTCTTTGCCTGTCTTTGTCCTGCTTTGTCACTGATTTTAAGCACAAGGCTCTGTTTTGTTTTTGGTCTTGTCTCTGCTCCCCAGGGATTTCTAACCTAGTCTGTCTTTGTTGTTTGTTATGTTGATGGCAGCATGCTTTATTTATGTCTTGCTTTTGTGTATTTTGGTCTTGGTCTGTTAGTAAAACTTTTACCCTGTGTTTACATCAGCCTCTTTGCCTGCTCTACCCTCATGCCTGACAGAAAAATCGACCTTCAATATGGATGTTGCAGGTAATAGATTGTTGGGGATGTGCTGGTCTTTGATAAAGTCTCCCCAACTCAGAACAAGAGAAGTTCACTGGAGGGGTCTCCCAAAGTCTGCGGTTAGCCTTCAGCCTCAGAGCAGGAGAGACAAGGCTAACTGGGATGCAGTGCATGGGGGTCCTGTGGGACTTTGTCATGCATGCCTCCATCAAGGCTGCCTGTGCTCCAATGTCAAGGGTGATGCCAGCTGCCCATACCTCAGTGGTTCCCACCGCACCTACTCCTGTACACAGTCGGTCTCTGGATCCTTTGCCAGCCCCAAGGGGTGTTGGCTTATGCACCCCAGTGTTGCACAGAGGAGGAACCTACTGTCACACTTCTGTCCTGTTTCCTTTTTTGCCTTTGACTGTTTTCATTCTGATTTGTTTGGTATTTTAATAACTTTTATTCTGAATATACATCTGCCTCTTTGCCTGCTCTACCCTCACGCCGGACACTGCATAAACAACCACATCATACACTATCAGTAATGGGTACAATAGATTAGGTCAATCCAAAAACATTTCTTTTGTTTCTTTCCAGCCTCTCAGATGTGGTTTGCTTTCATTTTAATTTTGTTTTATTTTCAGCTTGTGGACAGATAAACAGACAAGCTAAGAATTTGTGGGTTCTTCAATGTTGTATTTTGAAATCCTCTTGACTTCACTTGTCTAGACCCTGCAGCAGCTGATCTCTGATTACCACCACCATGTTTAAAAGTTTCTATGACATTCTGAGTCTGAAATAAAGAGTATCATGTCTTCCAGAAAGGTTTACTTGGTGCCAGTCTGAAGATTAACAATCCTAAATAATAATAATAAATAACTGGACACTGCTTAGAAGACTCACCAATGTCCCTATAACGTTCCCAACATTTTCCTTCAGTTCTTCTGTATTTGCTTTAGATCTTTTGTCAAGATGTAAAACAATTCAGTGATAAATGTGGACATTAGGAAGAGGCAAATATTGTTTCACAGCATTATCTGTGTCTATTCTGCCTTGTAGCTTCAGTCCAGAGCAAATTTCAGAAACCAAATGATGATAGATTCATAGATAAATATTGCTTACGCTCTCATTGGTCCAAGTATATATGTATCCATCAATATTCAGCACTGGGGTCACATAGAAATCCAAGTTTTGGACTACTTGTTTCATTGTCTCATCTGTTCTGTATGTCTGCAGTACCTGTTTGATGAAAAATTTGCAATTAAAAAAATTAATTGAACTGTATTTGCAATTTCTTCTGGTCCATGCTCAAGATTTCTCACCTCTTTGACAAACCACTGACAAAAAGCAGGAGCAATCCATTCCCTGGCATGAATCCCACAGTCTATCCAAACTGCCTTTTTCTGCTTGCCATCAGGATTTTCCACTGAAATCTGAGCATACAACAATATATGGTCACATTAGATACTAAAAGTTCATTCATTCATTGATTCATTCATGCATTCATTCTAGTTGCTAGTTTTATACAGTAAAAACATGTTTTAAAGATGAACCAGTCAATTTCATGCTCATATTTTATTAAAAGGTCATCTCAAATCTGTGAAACAAGGTGGGGAAGCAAAGGTCCAGCATACTTTGGTGTTTTCTGAGGTCCAGCTCTGGCAATTCATAGATCCATTACATTAAATTTGATTAAGCAAGACAATGCCAAACTGTGTAGGACCAGAGTTCTAGTCCTGCAGTAAATATTAAACACGCATAGCTTACAGCTTTTTTTTTTTTGCTTTTTTTTTTTTTTTTTTTTTTTTTTTTTTTTTTTTTTAAATAAAGTGCTATTTTCAATTATAGAAATCCTGGAAATGCTTACTTTAGTAATTTTGTGATATTTGTGATTTCATGATCTCTATTCAGTCTACAGCAGGATTTGTCTCCATGTAAAAGTGCTTTAGTTTGGACTGCTTTTTGAACAAGACATAACACAGGGCAGCCATTCAGAACAGAGCTCATTTGCATATTTCAGTTTCAAACACAGTACCAATGGCAGGTTGTTTTATTTTATGGCAGATCTGTAAAGAATGGTCATGCGAATGATTGGTACTTAAGATCATAAAAAAGATTTAAAATAAGATTTAAAAATACAATATTTTCTCACCTTCAGAAAAGTGATATCTCTGCCCTCAAAGGTCTGTCCATATGCTTGAGAGGTCACCACCCCTGGATTTTCCTGAACAATTTGTTCCATCCAAGCAGAGATCTGTGGATGTTACATTGTCCCAAATGCATGATAAACAACACTCCAGATTTCTATTTATTATTGTTCTTCTTCATAAACCGGGAACAGGGTTGAGCTACTCATCTTACCTCAGACATGTTGTGGTATTTTGTGTAATCATAATTCTGGACCACTCTGTGCTGCTCTACAGCGCTGGCAACATTAAGCAAATTCTTTAATAACATGTTAAAGGGATCCAAGCCCAAGATGTAATATGCATATAAACAAGATCACCAAACACACAAAATGTTTCCACTATTTAGGAGCTAAATCTGAATTGAAGGATTCAGAACCTCATGTATAACAACCTACCTGATCAAAAGACCTGTACAGCCATTGAAGGACAGCAGCAGAAACAATATGCCTGCATTCAGCATGTTGTACTTTAATGACAAAACCAAACACAAATTACTGTCCTGTCTTTTGTGTCCCGTTAACAATCAACTACTTTTTGAACCGGTGACACTTGGGTCCAGTGAGCAGTGGTTAAAACTTGCTGTTGTGTCAATAGGGGTGTAGACCATGAATTTCCACACAACCTCCCATCTCAAAACCATAAAGCTTGATCAGACTTGATCTATATGATAGATAACAGTGAAAGTAAGAACGTATCAGAGGTTGTAAAAGACTGACCTTGATGAGTAAATGAACAGCTCATTTATGCATTGTAGGGCACAGATATATATATATATATATATATATATATATATATATATATATATATATATAAAAATAAAACATACAGTAGTTTTGTTAAGTCTAAAAACCTGCTGGAGTATAAACTGTCAAACTTGACTCAGTGACTACAAACGGATGTTTATTTTTGTAAAAAGTTTATTAAAAAGGAATTTTGTCCACAGTAGTTAAGACTTTGGCACCTAAAACAAAACCAAAAACCAAAAAGTGTACATCCAAAAATCGCATTCATTCAATCAAAATGCATTGATAAAAAATATTAAATGTGAACGTTATTAATACAGTGCTTTCCTTCATTTCCTTTAAGAAGCAAAGGCCACAGATACAAACCAACCAAACCATCAATTCAAAATGGGGTCAACATTAGATAAAAAGATGCCTACAAGGCACAGAGACTTCTATTGTAAGACAGTGCTTGCTTTTTTTTCTTCTTTTTTTGAAGGGTCTCAAAAATGAATGCAGGCCATAACGTTGAGTCACAAACTCATTTAAAAAGGTGTCTTACAGACAACAATGCAAACAGTCTTCGGTCTCTGCTGATTCCTCTGATTGGAAAAAAATGAAATGATAGAAAAACAGGACAATTCTGTGAATCTCCAGTACTAAAAAAAAATTCTGTCCAAACCGAAAGCTGGAGTCAGTAGGCTTTTGCTAAGCCATTGTGACTCACATCTTTATTGTGTAGGTCAAAAATGAAAGACAGGGAGCAGCCTGCCCTGGTGAGTGAGGAAGCTTGCATATGAAGACAAGTGTGGTGCGGGCAGGCAGGGCGGGGTTGGTGCAGAGACAGCAGGACTTAGTTCAGAGTGTAGACTGAGAGAAGGAGTGAAAGGCACTGAGGGGTATACAGTAAGTACGGTCTCTAGGGTACGCTCCTCTCCAGCACTGCTTGCATCAGAGACTATTCTGAAGGGCTTTGGGCATCTGCTAGCAGGTCTGGCCTGAGGCACTCAATGGGACACTGGATGTTCTATGGAGAGAAAGAGAAAGCAAGCCAGAAAGAGAGACGTGTTAGTTAACAATCCAAGCCTGATGGTTACGAGCAATGAGTTTAAGATAAAACCAAATGAAACCATTTTGAGCAACTGAAGCAGTAAATGGATATCTACCAGACTTACCAGTTTACGTAGGGCATTCTCTCTGTAGCGGTCATAAACATCTGTGTGGACTGGAGGCTGGATAAGGTCCACATTTACCTCAGCCCCAGGACGACGGCAGTTCTCGCAGCGCCAGCCCTGAGGAAATCACATACTTTCAGCTTCAATATCAGGTACCACACATACTCCTACTCTACTGCATTTAGTCGCCAGAAATTCATTTAGAAAAGAAGTAGTTTGCTTCTGATAGGATAATTAATACATTTACCTAGACTGGGAGATGATCACAAATAACTCACTACAACTAACCCCCTAAAAAGGAAGTAGGAGAGGTTATGAGTATTACCTGCTGTCCACCATAGCAGGTGCAGGTACAGATGGCTCCAAGATACTCTTTCTGCCACTGGTTACCAACCTGGTACATCTTTCCTTCATCATAACATGTTGAATCATCTGAAAACAACATTAAGAGGATTTTTTAAATGGAAAGCATGTAACAGTCATGGGTAGCTGAACATAATGCTTAGCATGCAAAAGACAACAAATTGGAGCAGATGATTAACCAGAAAAAGGGACTAAAGTGAACATCAGCCACTCCATTTGAACTGCATTATAACCTCAACTATCAGGATGGTGAAGCCATTACGGACACATGCATGTCTACTGTTATTGTGCAGCTGCTGCAACAATTAATATTATAATATAAAGTTTTCCACCACTGGGGTGTGTGCATGTCTGTGCACAAATGCATCTAAAAAAATTTAACATTGTAAAAACGTTCATTTGCGTTCATACAGAAAACTCGTACAGAAAAGTGTCAGATTTTATTAAGTTAATAAAGTTCAGTGTCACTTTAGCAACACTTAAATGTTAAGTGACATATTTCACACTTTTTGTGTTTTACTGTTGATCTGCATGGGTTATATCAGGAAATCATAAAAGAATCTCAGATAAGAATGTTTAATTTCAAGTTTGATTAAATTTCAAATAATTAAAATGTAAGTGAGTTGTAGTGCATGAGTTTCTTAGGATGCCAATGAATAATTGCCATTAGTTACATGTTTGCCGGATTATTGACGTGAGGCATTTTGCTTGACTGAACACAAAATGACATACAATTCACTTTTTGGGATATATCCTTTCCCACAATTGGAAAACTGGTGTTTCGAGTTCTGATGGTTTGCCGGTCAAGCCACGACTATAGACTATAGCAGCTACTTCAGTTAAGGGAATGTAAAAATTAAATAAAATTGCCTTTGTGTCATATGTTTTCATATTTCTGCACAGTTAATCCAAAAGAACACAAATTCTATACTTTACATAAATATCTTACAGTCATGCAAAAACCTGTATCTCCATTTCTGACCTGTTTCACTTTTTGACTATGTGAATCTGGCAGTTGTTCCTTACATTGTTTCTCAATTCCATAATGACTAATAGAAATGCTCCAAAATCACTTGAGATTAAAATCTTTCATCTTTTTTCCAGTTGAAGGATAAAGGTTTCCCAATTCTACTGTAAATTTGCCATTTCCCTCGGCAGAGTAAGTATGAAATCCTGAAGCTTACGTGGCTCGCACTTGAACTCTCCCTTTCCGTTGCCCAGGCAGGTGCAGCTCATCATGTGCCCGTTCTCAGCACGGCGGTCCCACCTCTCCCCAATACGGTAGTTATGACCACTGTCATGACACCACTCTGTTTGTAAAGTGTGGGTAGTATGGGTAAGAGAGAAGAGGCACTGGGTCGAATCACATTTTTACTAGCAAAACACACAGCAACAATTCAAGGTACACAGTACCACAGTAAATTTGCTCAGTGAATGAATAGCGCAATGTCCATGTGGCCTTTGGATGTCTTTTAGAGTGAATTCATCCATTACAAACACACAAATACACACATTCATAGGAACCAGTGACCCAAGAATAAGTCACTTGTGCAGTGCTCAGCAGACAATAAGCCAGTCTTAGAGTTTAGTATCGTCTGGTTATAGTTTGACAATACAAATCTGAGACATAAGCCACCTCGTACTAGCATGGGCAAAGTAAAAACTCTACAACAGTTACTTAATTCTCTACCAATAATGTTGGATAAGGATTTCAGAGCAGGCTTCTTTCACACACTTAACAATCCAAACAGGTAATGTAATTTAAGAGCTGCCCATGCTGGAGTGAGGTGTGGGGTTTAGCATGTGAATGTGCTGCAGCAGTCACTCACTGGATGAATCACATCTGAAATGACCACTGCCTAGGCCAAGGCACCTGCACCACAGCTTAAATCCTGTCTCGGACATGCGCTCCCACTCTGCGCCCACCTCATGGTAGGTGGCAGTGAATGTGTCATAGCACACATCCCTGCCTATGGGGACAGCAGAGGGTCCTGGAACTGGAAAATGTTGAACATATTTAGAGAGATGTATACACAGACACGCCATTTAGAATGAACTCAAAAATACAATTCATCATACTATATTAACAGCTATGCTGTGTGTTGGCAAGAACCTGGCGATATGATCATGAGAGAGATCATGATTAAATGTACTTTGATATATTGTGAGACTGTAAGCAAGGTGATGGTGATATTTCTAAAATCAGACCATAAGAAACACCATCAGATGTTTAAAACAAATTAGAATAAAAGTTTTAATGCAATTATAACAGGGGAATCTGCACACAAGAGTACAACACTGCCATCTAGTGGTTAAACAATAATTCACTAAATATTCACAATAAATATATCCTGATACATCGAGATTATTTATAACTCAATATTTTTTGATACACCCCTAATAAGCAGTAAAGAATGTGGTGTGTAAAAAGACTTACCAGTGTTGCCAACTGTCACAACTTCTTCCAGAACTTTCTGTTTGTGGTCTCCATTGACTGACTCAACAAGTATGTTGTATGAAGCTCCAGAGGTAAGGCCAATCAGAGTAGCACTGTTGGCAGTACCAGGAAGATGCATCTAAAAGGGTAAAACAGAAAACGTCACAAAAATGGGCATGCATTGCCAAAGCACCATTACCATTAGAGAAAAAAAACAATGGTTAATATATTTTAAAGAATTAAGATTTAATTTAATTTAACTTTGTCAGACAATGTGCTTACCTGGAAGGTCTTCTCATTGATCTCTGTAATGGGACTGCAAGACACCACATATTCCAAACTGTGCGATACTGGTTGCCATGTGATTGTGGTCCGTGTCTGGGCTTCCTGAGGCAGATCTGTCTCGTTGAGTGGGAACTCAAAGGGGAAGCCCGTCACAGGACCTTCGCTCACCTTTACCACAGGCACTCTGTGGCCATCTGGCCCAGGAAGAGGGATGTAGACCAGTGGCTGGCCACGGTGTGGAGCAAGGGGCTGCTGCTGGCCATGATTGCCCAGGCCAAAGCTCTGGTACTCAGTATAGATATGCTGGCCCTGCTGCCCAAGAGTGTCTAGTCTGTTGGGGCCAGCCAGATGTACATGATTGGTATTTAAACCATCATCTTCAGGGACATCCAGAATGTCCTGTTTGGGTCGGTGGGGAACTGGGAGCTGGGGGGATATGTCCTCCAGTTCTGAAAGGTTAGAACCAAGCACATTAGGAGAAATTAAGTAGGAGGTCACAGTCAGCAGATAGCTGGCTGTTCAGATAACTTTAGACAAACAGAACTGAAGAACAGTTTTAAACGACCTTTTGAATTCTACATCAATTCAAAATGCTGAGCATAGTTTCATTTTTAAAAAGCTATAATATACATTAAAGTGTTTCATGTTTTAAACATTGCATATATATTCCAGAAACCTTTGTAGTAGTTCTGCTGTTATTAATCATGACCATTTCTTAAAAGGTAGTACAATGCAGCAGGTTCTTACGGGTTCTGGCCTTGCCCATGAGTGGGGTGCTTCTTTGGGCATTGTTCAAAGCAACAATTCTTATCACATACTCAGTGCCTGGTTTCAAACCTGCACAAAGAAAGGAAAAACAGTGGTTAGCCTAGAAAGCTGTAACTATAGCTGTGACAGACCCACAAAATGTACACCCATTAAATGAATCACCCCAAAACAAAGACTCAAATATATAAAATTAAAAATCAACCACAAATACAGTATAACCCAAAATAAAATCCATAAGGTGAGTAAAGGAAAACATGAATAGAGATGCAAAACATATCTTGAATGGGAAAGAATAAAGGCAAGAAAGAATAATAATGAAATGCACAAAGACAGGAAAATAAATGTACCAGTAATGGTGGCAGAGGTTCGGTCAGGGAGGGGTCTTGGGAGTAGCTCTCGTGGGATGCTTCCAGCCTCCTCATAGGTAATGTAGTATCCAGTGATACGGCTGTGAGGAAGTTCCCAGGAGAAGGAGATTGTGGTGGGGGTCAGGGAAGTGAAACGGATGTTGGTCGGAGGGCTGATCACTGGTTTAGCTGAAGATAAAAGTTTAATGTTCATCTCATAATCTGATAATCCAGAGGAATTGAATCACTTAACATGTAACAGAGTTCATAAAAAAAAGAATCCATAAGCATAACTGTGACAGATGGTTACCTGTAGTGGCGGTGAGAGTGAATGGCTCACTGCGGCTATTTTCATTGAGGGTGTAAATATTAATCTTGTAGGTGGTACCTGGCTGCAGACCTACAGAACAAAATATTTTAATCAACAACATATTAATATGAATTTTTAGGTAATAACATTGTATCAATGCAAGATACAGTATACTGGCCAACTGTATATTGTACGCCATTAATTTAAGGACCCTGTCTGTGGCTGACCACCTCCAACCACCAGAGGGAGACAAAGAATTGCTCCTGAGAAATATGGAGCAATTCATGCCACCTGTTGCCCTGCATACATATACAGTGTTTTTCATTATTACTACTCAGACTTGTCAGTACTTACATCCTTGTGTTCTTGACAACCAGTAAATGTGCACTTTTTTCCTTAACTGTTCTTTTGTTTTTGGGGGCTCATTCTGTCCAAACTGGTCTTCCATTCAAGGAGAATTAAATTTTTCACAAACTTAATAATTAAAAAATCTAATTAATAAGACCTCTGCTTGTATTATGGGTGCTGCTATTCCCAATGAGAAATGAGGAACGCCATAGAATGCAATACCATTGATTGTGTAGGTCCGGGAGTCTCCTGGGATAGTGCGTTGAATGGGACTTTGACCTCCGATTGTGGGCGTGGCCTCTACCAGGAAACCAGATATGGCCTCAGTCTTTGAGCGCCATGTGAGGGTTACAGAGGAATCCTTCACATTGGAGATCCGAACACGACGAGGAGGGCTGATATCTATAGGAATATTGCATACTGTTATCTATGTAAACATTCAATATTGCAAAAACTGTTTTTACTGTACTATATATACACACAGGATCCTTCTATGATACTTTAATGATTGATCAATGTGAAAGGTATAATGCAAAATGGCTTACTGTCAGGGGTGGTGACCTCTCCCTTGACTGGGCGGCTAGTAAGAGAATTCTTCACAGCATAAATCTCTACCTCATAATCAGTGGCAGGCTAGAGCAAAAAAGAGGGAGAAATAGCATGAAGGCCAATCATCCAATAGTCTGGAATAGTCTCTGATATATTCACAAGACTAAATGATGATGCTTGCATTGTGCATGTGGTTTTACTTATCAAGAGCATTACTGGCCACTAGCACAACGATTATGATTAAGGTTCAGCAAGGTTAATGATGTGGATGACATAACATACAGAACAGATTTTAAAAAAATATATTTTAGTGGAAAACAGCTTATTATACATCACATAAGAATATATTTTCCTACGTAAGACACACATGCCTGTGTGGAAAAGCAATAATGGGTATAAAAAAAATGACTAACCAGAAAACATTTTCTGCCAGTTTTTCCCCACCTGGTCTAAGATGTAATCTGTTTGCCAAAATATGTTTGGGGTCTTCACATGTTTCTTGAATTTTGCACTGGAACTAATGCTGTATGTAATTAAACTTCAAATTAGACTAGAATTCTGCATTATCCTCTGAGCTCCAGTCTATATAACCTAAGCACATTGCAGACACCAAAATGTCTCCACAAAACAGGAATATTTGGGAGCGGTGGCAGAGAATGCAACTAAATTTTAGTGAACCTTTTCTTAAAGCAGTTCCAAAGATTTATTTTGTATCTCACTTCAGAATACATGCAAAAGAGAAGAACATGAAATGGCTATTCACCATAAGTCCAGTGGCATGGTACAGGGTGGAGTCTGGCGCAATGTGAACCTCTTTGGTTGGGCCATTCTTGTTCTTAGGAGTGATGGCCACACGGTAGCCAGTCAGCTGAACATTAGGTTTTGAGTACCAGGACACAGTGAAGGAACTGGAGCCAACCTGAGAGAATTGGAGATCACTGGGGCCAGGAATAGCTATAGGCACAAAAGAATAGAAAGAGGAAATTTAAAGATTGATTCTTCTATCATACAAATTCAAACCCCCAATGGGATGTATTTGAATTTGACTTACAAATATGAAAATGTTAATAATATAATATAGGTCACTTGCAGCACCTGTGGTCTGTGTGCCCACCAACGCTGGACTGGGGGTGCGGTCATGCAGGGCAATGACATTCACGGTGTATTCAGTACCAGGCCGGAGAGCATGCAGCACAGCAGACTCGTCTTCGCCGCGAGGGGCAGGGAACAGCTCATTCTCACCCTCCTCTGGGCTGGAATACAACACTCTGTATGAGGTCACCTGGCCATCTGGACTGTCCCAGGAGATACGCATTGAAGTAGAGTCCACATCAGAGAAGGTCAAATCTTTGGGTTTGTCCACAGCTGAAAGAAATTGATGGAAGACAAGGTGAATTGCAGTTCAGAGCATATTACCATTGCTGAATTACAAAAATAAAATTAGTTGCACCCCCATTGCTTGTGTAGTTTGTTCAACTGGTAAAGTTTATTTACATCTTACAGTGTCACCCCTACTTCTTGTTCTTGTATGTATTATAAGGATCTATACACTGAGAACTATTGTGTTGGACACATATATAACTATAAAAGGTACAGAAACCCAATAATATTTAACAGCCTTTTTTTTTTTTAAACTCACTTGTAACTACAGTCTCTACCAGTGGAGGGCTTTCTCCATCCTGTCCCAGTGCATACACACTCAGAGTGTATTCTGCTGTAGGCATCAGTCCAGAGAACGTCATTTCTGTCTGATCTGCAAAAATGACAATAAAAAAAACAAAATAAATAAACATAAACATTCACAAATGCTAGTTTCCAACATTCTTGGCATGTCCACATACGGCAAGGCATATGAATGGAATGCACAAATTAGTGTTTTACCTGGAGCGACCACCTCAGAGAAGGTGGGCCCTTGGCCATTACGAGGGGATCCAGTGATGCGGTATCCAGTAACTGGGCCCACTGCTGGGGTCCAGCGTACAGTGATAGTGCTGTCCTTCACATCAGTCACCTCCATTTCAGATGGGGACTCAATATCTACAAAAATAACACTTTTATTCATTCCTCCTTTTATGCCTTCATATATTTTTTTGTTACATGTTTAAACACATTACGAGTCATGCTGGTACAGAACTTTACAGAACTGCAGAACTGTTTTACTATCTGTTTTTAGAGTATTCAATAACTTGCCCAATTCAAACATCAGATTCAAACACTCACAGATTGCTCACTGTTTTACCAATCTTACCACACTGTAGCTCCAGGCTTCATATAATTTATACCTGTTTTATGAGTGACGTGGATGGGTGTGCTGAATGCAGGGCTGTCTCCTCTGCCTGTCACAGCATACACAGTGATGGTGTAATCAGTGCCTGGACGGAGACCCTGAATGGTGGCAGTAGTCTGGGAGCCTGGGACAGTAAACTCTACTGGAGAGCCATGACCACCTGATCACAGAACCAGAAAATTTTTTTGGTAAATAACAGTATTTACAACAATTACCATAATATAGTAGTAAACACTGAAGATCAGCACATCAAACGTTTATAGATCAGTGTTATCATTTATGTACCTGACTCTCCATGTGTGATCCTGTAATACCTCACAGTAACAGAGGGGGCATCCCAGCGAATTGTGATACTATCTGGTGTTGAAGATGTAACCTCCAAATCAGTCGGCGCATCAGAAACTAGAACAAGAAAAACAAGCAATGTTAAAACTAAGAAAGAAAAGAACAAGAACAAGCCAATACATTAACATACAGCTAACTAAAAGTGACAATACTGTTTAGAATCAACACTGCTCTATGGGCTGTGAGATCTATTAGTTATGCCTGGTTTTGTGTCAATTCAACATACATGAATTCAATATACATTAAGCTCTCAGGCATATCAGACTGGCTCCAATACAAACAACCAATCAAACAGTGAGGAAGGATAGGATAGTGTATATAGAATTGTAACCTACTTGTGGACTGGGTTCCATTGAGTGGCTTGCTCTCACGGGAGCCACTGACTGCATAGATGTTTATTATGTATTCTGTCTCAGGAGTTAGACCGGTCAGAGTAAAGTGGCTTCTGGAGGGTGGCAGCCGCTCCTCCTTAGAGCGTCCCCCACTGGTCATCTGATAGCGAATACGGTAGCCAGAAATTATGGCCTGAGGAGGCATCCAGTGCACAGTGAAGGAGTTTGTGCTGATGTCAGAGAAACGCAGGTCAACTGGGGAATCCAACTCTACAGTACAGGAAAGTAAAAGGAACTTCAGGTATCTCAGATTTGGTCCAATGCATGTATAGGACACTGAAAATGAATGTTATCAAGCACACTAAATTTTAGTCTTTAAAAAAAGCTTACCTGTTCTCTGAGTGCTGATCACAGGTGAGCTCTCCCTTTCTTCATAGACACATACTACACTGACCAAGTACTCAGTGTTGGGCAGTAGGTCTATAGACACACAGGGCAAAAATTGTGATCAATAAAAATAGAATGTTCTAGACAAGATTAACCAAAAATAATCCAGAATAAGATCACGTACGGCGAAGTACAATATTGTGGGTGTTTCCGTCCACACTGCGTTCAGTAACGTCGTCCTCATCATCAACTGGATGATATCGGACGATATATGTGTCAATGTCACCAGGATTAGGAACACTTGGGGCGATCCAGTTCACAGTCATACTGTCAGTGCTCACGTTAAAGAATGTTAGGCCAGTCGGAGCAGGCACAGCTGATAAGGTGAAAAAAGTTAAGTTAATATAGACATCAAACCAAAACAAAGATCACAAAAAAACACTATCAAAGAATGATTTTGTCTGTTCTACTCCAATGCATGCACCAGTGGTACATAACAGACTAACAGATGGTCTCTCTAGATTTATTGAGTATTTAAAATAAAGTGGTAAAGCCACCAGTGGAAAAAGGAATGAGAAAATGAGCAGCAGATTGCGAGCTGAGACTGGGAAATTGTTGACATGAAACAAACATCACACACATTGCTGCCACATGGGTCTCAAATTCATAGTGAGAGAAAATTTGTGTGAGTGAGAAATGTGCTTAAAAACACACAGTTGCTTGCCTTCCTACCTTAGCATGCAACTCACACAACCATAAGATAACAAGCCATTGGTGCTTATAACTACCACTGCTTTTCTATAGAATAAGGAAAAATGTAAATAAAACTAAACAATGTAAAGCTCATTCTCACCTGTTTGCTGTGTGATAGTGGTGGGCTCACTCTGTCCATTCTCTGTGACTGTGATAATACTGATGTCATAGTCAATGCCAGGCTCGAGTCCATACACAGTGTAGAAACCAGTGGTGGGCTCCACAAAGTCTTCAAAGATTGGCACACTCTCGCCAGCAGCCACCACCGTGATGCGGTAGCCCGTTATGGCAGTAGAGTTAAGAGGATTCCAGATAAGACCAATCGTTGAGTCAGTGACATTGACAAAGTGGAGATCTGTTAGCTGGGGCACGTCTAAAGGGTTAATAGAACAAAAGCAGAGACCGGATAGGGAGAGTCATCCGGACAAAGAGAAGAGATGGAAGGAAAATATTAAATCACACATCTCGCATGGTTCTCTGGCAGTTACAGTGAACCATGGTGAAAAGCATTCAGGTTAAGAGGTAGAACAATGGTACCATCAATAATAGAGCTGCTATTTATGTTACCTAAAATTTGTTTCCAAATACCTCTACAAAAGGAGAACAGTTCAGAAATTGCAGATCTATTTACAGAGGTTAGGGTATTAAGATAAATATATTGATGGTAGCATCTGATCACTGATAAAGACATGAGATACATTAACAGTAATGTATACTGTAGTGATGACTTTGACCATCAAAAAGACATTAACTCTCAGAATCATTAAATCCAGTTGCTATGACTGAATACATTAAGGTTTGTAGTTTGGTCAACTTTTATGTGCACAATCTAGATTACTGTCCAGCTTCCACATAAAAAGGATGTATTTTTAAATATTAATGATTTCCTTACATCATGACAATTAGTTTTGCTTCTACAAAACCAATAGGGCATTTGATTAATCAATGACTCCCATGGATCAATCATAGTATGCTTCATTATTGTGACATCTGTCAATGATGTGGAATTTTAGGTAGTTATATCGGATTGAGATGCCGAGACATGATGGGGAGTCTTCATAGATTGGGCAATACACATACCCGGAGTGATTGTGGAGGAGACAGGAGCACTCTCCATGTCGTCCTTCACTGTGAACACACTGACATTGTACTCCACTCCAGGGCTGAGGTTCTCTAGAGTGCATGAGGTCTGGCCTGCCTTCACAAACTCTTCCACAGAATTTCCTTGCTGCCCATTGGTGGGAGTGCAGGTCACCCTGTAGCCTGTGATATCTAAGAGTTGAAAAACAAATCATTTAGCTGCACAATTTTTGTTGAAGTTGAATAATGATTCAGTGAGAATTGCATTTGACCAGTGAAAGGTCTGCACTATTCATCTATATTTTCAAGGTGCTCTTGGTACCCTGACAAGAAGGGTAAGCAAATGGATCACATGTATTGTTCAAATTACTTGGTAACGGAAATGACAAAAAATGTTACGGAGTTACAGTTGAGAGTGCTGACCTGGGGTTTTGGCATCATTCCACTGGACTGTCAATTCTCCAGTGTTTGGGTTGGTCTCCAAGTTGAGATCAGTGGGTGGAGAGAGAGCTGCAGAGAAAGATTTATTTTGCATGACATTATGGCATCCAGAGAATGGGAAATGTATTTGAGTATTGATCATGAGCTATGCTAATGTTTTATATTTAAACTGCAAACAAATAATGCTTTGCAGCCTTACGTGTGACAACGTGGCGTGTTATGGGGTTGCCGTGTCCATGGCCATTGATGACTGGCTGGACACTGTAAGTGTACTCCACTCCAGGGGTTAGACCTGAAATATAGATGCTGCCTGACTCAGAGGTCACTTCCCTGGGAGCCTCTCCACCTTCACTGGGCCTTACAGTCAACTGAGGAGAGACAGAGTTGAAATGTGTTAGAAAACAAACTCTATGAAAGAGATGTAAGAGATGGGGGGGGGCGTCTTCACTGGGATATATAATATAATATAATATAATATAATATAATATAATATAATATAAATAATATATATATATATATATATATATATATATATAATATATATATATATATATATATATATATATATATATATATTTTATATATATATATATTTTATATTTATATTCCACACCATTCTATATTTCTACATTAATTGTGAGATTTAACAAAAACATGAAGGACAACTGTCAAATTCAAATTAGGTCAAGAAGTAAAAAACAGCAAATCTACAGGGGGTTTGTATGTCAATGACGGTACATCTATAAATCACTGACAATGACAGAAATTTACCTTATATCCAATTCTTGGCACAGGACTCCAGGAGATGATGATGGAGGTGTCTGTAACATCAGTGCTGAAACGAGGAGCGTTTCCCATTGGCAGTGCTGAAAGTGGGCATCAAACAGTTGTTAAAAGATACAGAAGTATTCCTGTAACTCATGACACTATTGTGGCCTGGTAAATATTTAATTAATATAATCAGTCCAAAAAAAGCAATCCACATTTAAACCTATTCAAACCTGGTCATTACGTATGATTACATGTAGTGCAATATAAAAATGAGCTCAAACACGAGAACCAATTTCTTGTGAATATTGATACTACATATATACTACAGCTAAAACTTGGTGTATAAGCTAGTGAAGTAATGCGACTGAACTTGAATTTGCAGAAGCAAATTCAGCATCTAAACTGGCACACAGCAGTCTAGAAGATGGTCCTTTCAACATGTGCAGAACAGCAGGAAAAGGCCTAGTGTGAGGGTTTTGGTTAACAAATGTGGCTTGAATACGCAGATGTATTTAAACTGATTTAAATTAGCTCAGAATGCATTGAAATAAATTGATTCCTGCATGCACATAATTCCAATCCATATATAACCCTGACATGAAATACCCAAGTTTCTCAAGGCTGCTTGTCTGTTTTAAAGGATTCTTAATTACTCTAATGCCCATTTAAAACTCACATGTCCTGAAGGTTGTCACAGCTCCCTCACTGATCACATTGCCTCTTTCTGAGTGCAGTGTGGCTGTATATGCAGTATCTGGCTGCAGGTTCAGCATGGTGTACTGGGTGAGGCGCCCTGGTATCCGCAGCTGCTTTGGATTTGAGCCTTCCACAGTCAGGAAGAGCCTGTAACCTGTGACTTGAGCTCTGGGAGCAGACCAGATGATCAGAGCACTGTCCTCAGTCACATTTGTCAAGTAGATGTTGGTGGGGGCATCAGGTTCTGTATAGATTAAATGGAAACCCAAAAGATATTACATAAAAACATCAAAAATGATGCATCTACCTTAATTTAACTGTTCCACTCATTTACATTAAGTAAATTCAACCATCATTTATCCAGGGTATAAATCTACTTCCCCACTAAATTACTACATTTAGTTCTACTCACTGGTGGTCTGTTCTCCCACCAGAGGTTCGCTCTCCTCTCCTTCTTTAATGGCAAAAATGAAG
The DNA here is from genome assembly GCA_034509495.1 of Acestrorhynchus altus. NCBI lineage: Eukaryota > Metazoa > Chordata > Actinopteri > Characiformes > Acestrorhynchidae > Acestrorhynchus > Acestrorhynchus altus. The sequence continues at coordinate 25,405,088 of CM067509.1, forward strand.
AAGCGATAGAGGGTTCCTGGCTGCAGTGGGGTGACCTCAGCATAGGCATTGCGTGTGATGGGGAGCTGTGTCTCTCGTTCCGTCAATCCTTCAGGGCTCACTTGTGCCACAGACACACGGAACCCTGACACCTCTGTTGGAGGACCGGTCCAGGTGATGGTGATTTTAGAGTCAGAAACCTCAAAGAACTGCAGATCGGTTGGAGATGGGATTTCCTCTGCAAGAAGGCACAGTAGGTTTGTGGTTAAACACAGTGTAAGCATAAAAAAAACACGATACAGTAAACATCAGTCAAGGGTAATTCCTGCTGAGTAAGAGTAAGGGTAATTCCAAGCAAATGTAAGACCCAAACAGAACCAAACATGAATTACCTCTTAAAATCCTCCATTATAATTTATCTAAAAAGATGTCGCCATCTTTTAAACATTACTTTGAGCCTTTCAGAACATTCGTCTCTGCACACATTATGCTTCATCCAAACAAGTTTGTAACCCATTTAAACCTGTAATTTCTGCTGTGTTTGCCATCCAGTAAAACTCTCCCAACTGAAGAGAAGAATTCAGACATGATACTGGTGTACCAGTAACCCTGAGAGTAAGAATAATACACTTGTAGAGGAGAACCCAATGTTTGGATTATTTTAGTCCAGGCATAATGTTTGAACAGACATCGGACAAATGCACTACCCTTCAATGCTAGTGAAAAGAGAGGCTACATAGCTAGCAAAAGCACCTGAGCAAACTTTGCTCTACACATGCCATTAAACCAAGATATAACAGTCAGAGTCTTCTCCAGTTTTCTGACTCACTGAACAAATTACCCTATAAGGACACATCTGCACTTCTGCAGTCGGGCACAGCACAGTAACTGTAATCAAATCTTAGAACAGCCAGATAAAATAGCTAAATCTATTCAAATGAAAATAAAGAGACACTTACTGTAGGATTCAATGAGATCATGGAGTTACCATCTCAATTTTCCAATTTACAGTACAGGCTTTTTATTAAAATCCCAAGTATTTAAAACTATCAAATGGAGTGACTTCAAGATACGGTTTGTAGAGAAAATAGTTTATGCCCTGTATTCTTTTTAATCTCTAGTGTTTCAACTGGAGGTTAAAAAAACAACATCTTGGAACTGAACTTTCTACAAATGGTCCAGAAATCCTCTACAAAGAGATCAACCAAACTTCATCTGGTTTCAAAATAAATAAATTGGTTTGCCAAAGTGTCCCCTGGGTCTATCAGTTTTCTAGTCTGGTTGTTTGCGGTATTGTTACTAAGTGTCAAAGCTCCTGGAGATGTGCTATGACTACATACCTGGCAGTGACTCTCCAGCAGTGTTGACCTGTACAAATACTGGCTCACTCTCCAAGTTCTCCTCCACAGCATAAATGCTGATGTTGTACAGTTGGCCAGGTCGAAGATCACTTAAGGTCACAGAAGTTGCGGTGTCAGGCAAAGTCAATTCAGTGCTGCCAGAGCTCCCCTCAATAGATGGAGTGTAAACCACACGATAGCCTATAGTCAAATGATGTGCATTAGTGCATTTTCCTCCAATCTGAATACAAGGTATGTTTCACATTTTACATCAGTGAACACACCTGTGATGGGAGCCACAGGTCTAGACCAGCTGACTTTGATGGAAGTCTCATCCACGTCCTGCACCGCATGTTCTGTGGGAGCATCTGGAGCTGCAGTGAGGAAGGACAAAAGATAAGCCCAGAGACAACTGAGTAAAGTCTGAATATCCTATCCTATCCTAGATCCTGAGATCCAGTGCACAAAGTGGAGGACAAACCTGTTGTCTGGGAGGTGGTGAGAATCAGGTTGGGTTCTCCTTCATCAGTGACTTCGTACACATAAACTGTGTACTTCCTGCCTGGTAGCAGCTCATTGATATTCACAGATGTAGCAGTCCTTGGCAAATCTGCACAGTAATATTAGTATATTATAAAAATCAAACAGTTATATGTCAAATTGTATGGCATAGAATTTTGGGATGGGCATAACACATGACAAAATATATTAAAAAAAACCTTAATATATTAAAAACCTTCACAATACAGGCAACATATCCAAATCACCCATTCCCCTAAATATGTTACAGCAAGACAGATGTAAAAACAAAAAAGAAACACATTATAGGGATTCCTGACCCAAGACAATGGGCTCTCCTGGTTGGCCTCCCTCCTCACTGAGCTCATATTCCACTCTGAAACCAGACACAGTGTCGGAAGCAGAAACCCAGGAGATAACAAAGCTGCTGGAGGTGATTTCAGTCACAGACTCAGAGGTGTCCACCACTGGAGGTGGAGGAGTCGTTTCTCCCTCAGATGTAGCCACTAGAAGAGGGACAGCAATGGTTTAAAACAGACTTCACAGGTTATATGAGGTATTATATAATTAAATTACAGAATTTTGTTATTGAAAACAATACACAAATATTCTCCATATTCTTGAACACAAACAGGGAATACTTACAGGAGCCATAGGTGGTAGAGAAGTCAAAGCGATTGACTTCTCTGCGTCCGAAGCGTAGGATGCTGATGAGCTGTCCCTCATAGGTAATGCCTGGCTTCAGTCCAGATATGGTGTAAGAATTCAGATGACCTGGAAGAGTGACCTCCCTCCATGCATTGCTAGTGTTTTTCTGTAATAAAGAAATTACAAAGTTATACATTAAGCACACACAGCTAAAAAAAATATTTATATATATTATATATATATAAATATAAATGCCTGACCTGTCTCCATTTTAGAATGTATTGAGTGATGTGAACGGAGGGTGGTGCGTTCCACTGGATGGGGTGAGAGTTGGGTTGGTTGCCAGCCTCTGTAATAATCACCTGCACTGGACGTTGACCACCTACCAAATAAGTAAAAACATGCATTTCTCCCAGTTTGTTTTTGACCAGGTCAAATTAAATGTATATAATTCCAGAAATCATATTTTCAACTTTATTTCATTTAAACTACACACAGGATTTGTGTGTAGAAATGGTTTTCATATTCAGCAAACCAAAATCAAAAGGTCATTGCAAAAATAGAGTTCAAATGAGTCACTCTGCTTAAAAAAAACTGATTTGAAGCTTAAACTAAAATGGGAAACTTGACACAGTTCTGCAAGATTCTTACAGAGGTTTTAGCACTCACACATGACTGGCACTTGTGTATCAGTTCAGTCTCTACAGTATTCCAGGTTTCAAAACCCAACAAACAAAAGCTCTTCCAAATTTGCTCCACCAAAGATCTAAAACAAACGCACAACCTTATCTGTCCAAAGAAACATTTACTTTCACACATAAATTATAATTTTATAACCAGTTTTTTTTTTTAAACCTGTGCTTTTTCTGAGGTGGTACATTCCCCATAGTGTTTACAGTCCTAACAGAGAAACTCTTCTCACGAAGCATAAAAATATATTCATTTCTTAACACCACTCCATTAAAACCTCAGCAATCTGATCTCAATTTGTGCCATGAAGGCCTACTGGTTAACTAGTCTGTATGCAACATTTTAATTCCACATAGCCTGTGATAAATTCCAATAGCCTTCGCCAGGCTGGCCTGCATGTTCCCAACCTTCACACAGCTGTATGTGATTAAGCAGAGTTATTGTTCTGGGGTCCCCAGTACTTAGACAGAGCACAGGGATCTCTCCTGACCCCGTACAGGTCTCTGAAGCATTCTTGGCATAACTAAAACACAGTTCCTTTGCTCAGACTTCAATGTAGAGTTCTTAAGCATTCACAGTAGACCCGTGTGTTTAAACCTTAAGGATTTGGATTACGACAAAGAGAGAAGCCATTTCAGAACTATTTCACCTATAAAACTAAAGTAAACTGTTAACAATGGAAATTACGTAATAAGTGAATGACTTCACAGATGCTGAAGCAGTGCAACCAAAGGAATGTAAATTAGTATTGAAGCCCACTCCACAAAACTCCATAAAGAACCTCTTGGCTGAAGCCAAGCCAGGCAAACAAAGAACAAAAAGAGCAGTGGGGGGCAAACGAGACAATTGTTGACTGGATGTGCATCTTTTACTCTGTCTATCCAATTTCAAAGCTCAAGAGAAACACAGTCACAGGCACAAATGAGTGCATGTTAAAGTAATTTTCAAGCAATATCTCTAAAAGACAAGCATTTGTTCAAAGCAGTGAACAAATCTCATGGAGGCTTTACATGGAGCAAAGGCTGATCTAGCACCAGAAGATCTCCATCCAACACAGGAAATAAGCAACAGTTGATAGATCTCTGCTCTTCTGTAAACATCTGGAATCCTTTGACTTCCAATGCTCTTCCCCACACAAGCCTATTGCAATGCTTAGCACACACACACACAAAGATGTACTTCACTTACCAGGGAAAGACTGCTGGGGCTCACAGCTCAGTTCCCCAATGCCATTGCCATAGCAGTAACACCTGTAGTGGATTCCACGGATGACCTTGTCCCAGGACTCTCCAATCTGATAGAACACTCTGGTCTCTGGTTCCTGACACTGGTCTATAAAGAGGAAATGAGTGTTGGATCATTATCCAGTCATGAAATTAGCTTTTAAGAGAATCTTGGATAAATTTATCCAGAGGCAAGAAAGGGACATTCTTACAACTGAATGAAAACAAACCCAGCACTGATACCACTCAACTCTACTATTGCAATACCTCCAAGAATATTCTTTTCTGAAAACAACAGATGCTCTTCAGGTCCATTGTATGTATTGTATTTTATGTTTTGGTGAAAAAGAAACTCACCAATTGCATCACACTTCCAGCGTCCACGGCCTTGGCCAAAACAGGTGCAGTTCATCAAGTAGCCTTCGTCATGGCGCTTGGTGAAGGTTTGGTTCACTTCATAAGTGAGACCATCCACAATACACTGATCTGAAAAAGGCAGCATAATTAATTTACTATAAAACAGAGAGAAACTCAGGCATATGAATCACACGAATTATACAGAAGATTTTCAATTAAAAAGGAAATGTAGGCCTTAATCTCTGTTGACCCTTGAGGTTAAGCAATAATCTGGATTTAACATAACTCAAATTTTCTGGAAGCAGGATTTTACTGAACAAGAAGGTGCCTAGCCTGAAAAAAATGTCTACAGGAATTTTCCTCACCACTGAATTGTTGCACTGACAAAAAGAGATGCAACACAAAGATGAAGACAAGTGCTTTAAGAGAAGACTTTAACCATACAGGTTGATCTTACCTTTAAGCTGCGAGTAGGCAATGCAGCTCCACTCCCCACGACCATTGCCTACACAAGTACAGCGCATCATGTGTCCCAGAACATCATGGCGTTTGTCCCACTGATCTCCCACACGATACATCACTCCCTCGCTGGTGGTGCAAACTTCCTCATGGGCTGGAAGGGCAAGATTATTTTGGGTGATTTGTACTTTCTCCAGAAAACACTGCAGTGTCCTAGAATTTATTAAAGTCTTTGAATGATATAAATTTAGGGTGCACCATTCATTTGTCAAGAAAACACAATGACTTCACAAGAAACAATTTAATTAAGTGAACACAACTAAAACAGCAAACAATAACTCTAATTACAGTGAATACACAGTGCTCGGGAAGAGGTTTCAGAAAGGTCTCATTCTTGTGAGTTGGATTACAATTGATTGACCAATTGGGGTAATGAAAATGAGAGGAGATTAGAGCTGGATGAGGATGCCAAGGCTGGGAGAAGGAGAGGGAGCTGAAGGAGGAACCCAGCGATCTGAAAGCAGCTGTCCTGGACCCCAGCCAGTCCTGTAATGCTTCACTGCCAGCTAGACTCTGGCCTGGGGCCAGACTCTCTCTACACACCCGAACAGCTGTGGGGCCACAACTAACTAAGACACTCTCAAAATGTACTCCAGTCAGAGAACCTTTCTATTTGGCCTCTACATTTATCACTCTTCAAATAACATTGAAATGTTCTTGTTAAAAAGGACTCATTTGCTCAGATGAAAGACTAGGCAAATATTGAAATCTAAAATAAATATAACGCATTTTAGTTATCTTTGTTTTGTATTGTGTCCTTCCTGGGGGGCTCAGAAAGGGGGAGCTATAAATAAATAACTTCTCCACAAGCACTGAATGCACAAAACAGGCACCCTCATGAAATCTAAAAGCAAATGTTTGCCAAATTTTGGCTAATAATTAGCATCTAATTAGCGCTTAGATGTCAAAGAGACCCTTCAAAGACCCCACCCAGGATAGGTATGCAAATATGGCTAGATAAGTGCCGTCTCCGCCTTTGTTCCTCACTCTGGCATCCTCCTCTCAACTATCATTTAGTCTCTTTCTATTCATGCCAGCAGAGACAAAAGATTTGTGAGCAAGATAACACACATAATGGCAGCTGTTATATCTATTCAATCTCTAACTTTAGCTCTAACTCAAAAGGTTAATTGAGAAGAGGTGTAGGAACTCAAAAGGCCAGAAGAAAACATGACTAGTATTGGCATGCACCCAGAAAATGACCAGATTTAACATAACACATGCATGTATTCAGATAGTTTGAGAGACATTTAGTCATGTTTATGTGCACACACACACAGACACACACACACACTTCTCATGACAAATATCTCAATTAAATTAAAATGACTAAATATACAGCATGCTATGTTCTTGGTGTTACAAATTAAAACTGATCCTTTTATCATATAATAAATTTCTTTAAAGCATATCGAGATTTGAGTTTTGTTTTTCATATAGCCCAGCTCTACTTAATACTGTAGCAAATTTACTTCACAAGAGCATATATAAACATTCCAGATAAACTGCCAAACTCACCAGCCATTGGGCAAAAGCCAAATCTCTGCTCTCCATCATAATTGTAGGTTGTACTGCACCACTTCATACCATCCCTGCGCCCATCGGCGGTACAGTCAGTGTAGTTATGGCCATTATAGAGGTATGGGAAGTGGCACAGGGCACCATTAGAGTTTCCTCCTCTTGTTGTGACCAAAACTGTATAACAAATTATGGACCACAGGATGAGAACCAAAAGTAGACTCTTTAGAAAGATGCCCACAAATGGGTACACAGTTCTAATGACTGACTTCAGGGTTGTTTTCAGAAAGTAAGCTCACCATTCTTCTCTGTGCAGAAGGAGTATTTATGGTCTTTTTCAAAGTCTGAGGTAGTACTACACCAGAGCTGCCCATCAGTGTGCCCCTCAGAGGTGCATGAGTAGAAGGTCTTGCCCATGGATACAAAGGGAAACACACAAGGCTGGCCATTGGTGTTACCACCATAAACCCGAGAATGACCCTCTGTTGAACAAAATAAGAAGAAAATAATACATTAGCAAAATAAGCAATACATGTTTCAAATGTGGCACTAAAAATAATAACCACATTGGGTGATGAAACTCACCCCACTCTTCACAGCTGGCTCCACTGCCAAGGCAGGTACACAGCATCTGCTTGCTGCCCTGGGTCTTGATCCAGCGCATTCCCAAAGTATAAGATACCCCTGACTCTGTCAAACAGGTGCCCTCAACAGGGGTCATTGGAAGGGGCACTGGCTGGAAAACAGCTGGCTGCACATTGGTGATCACTCGAGAACCAGTGCCTGTATAAGCAAAACAGCGTAAGCAGAGATGATTTACATTTTGTTACCTACAGCCCATGTTATTTGACAGTGGGTCACAAAGGACATGGATGTCTTAAATTATTCTATTATGACAACTGCCTTTTGGCATCACAGGTCCTCAAACAATATCAAACAATGAAACCACATAAATATATTCTACTTGGCACATTCAATTCACAAGACAATAAATCATTTCACGAACTGACCAAAAAAAAACACACAAAGAAAGGTTATCCAGCAAAGCTATCCTAAACATCCAGTCCAGCATTCTAAATATTGCCTGTGAACAAGTCTTACCCAAGCCAGTAGTGTGTAAGGAAGCATGTCGCTCACATTTCCACTCTCCTCTGCCATTACCAGTGCACAAACACTGTAAGATATTTCCATGAGTATCTGTCTTACTCCAAATGTCTCCAATGCGGTAAGACATGCGTGTATCCTGGTCATTACATCGGTCTAAGGATACCAAAACACACAATCAGCGGTTTCACACCAGTCAGTGAAGGCCAATGAAGAGTGTTACTGCTCATTAACCAAATTCTAGCAGAAGTTTTACAGCACCCAGTTAAAATTATACACTAAAGAGAAGGTGAATGTTTTCCTTCTTCATTAAGTTGTCTATCCATCTTTCCAAAGACCCAGATGAGATGCCAATCCAATGGGTTTTAGCTGTAATGACTTTTAGTGCATAATTAAAGTGAGATCCAGCTGGATAGAGGCTGAGAGTAGAAGTATGTGTGGTTTGGACCGTTACAACCTAATTTAGGGTTGTCTGGCTCTGCTTACTTCTAGACGTGCAAGTAATGCGTCCACTTCCTTCCCCTAGACAGGTGCAGTCCACGATCATCCAGCCCTGGTACGGTTTCTCCCAGGTCTCACCCACCACATAAGAGGTGCCAGCTGTGTTGTCATAGCAACGCTCAGCTAATGTGAAAAATGGGAAGAGATGGATGAACATTAGTACTCATATCTGAAATCTGCATCTCTTTCAACAGCAAAATCAAGGAAATCAAACTTCATCCATCATTTCGGTAGACATCTTACCAACAGGTTTGCAGGTCCACTCCCCTTTGCCATTGCCCAAGCATACACACTCCAGCATGTAATCTCCAGTGTCATGGAGCCGTCTCCAGGTGTCTCCAATCTTATAAGATTGCCCGCCTTCATGACAGCGGTCTACAAAAAGCAGGGAATAAAAGCAAGTCAACAAACAAACAAACAAACAAACTTCAGTCATATAACAATGTAGGAAGGTCTACCCACTGGCAATGGTGCAGCTAATTTTCCCTCTGCCAGAGCCAATGCATGTGCAATCCCAGATCATCCCATCCTTTGGCCTTTCGTAGGTCTCTCCCACCCGGTATGAGCGAGCGTTCACTTTATCATAGCAGGTCTCAACAGCTGAAGAGCACATGAAAAACAGTCATCCATGTGGACATGCAGAACACACATTCAAGGTGAGTTTGTGAAAGCACAAAAGGGTGCACAGATGCCAGTTTCCACAGTAAAGTGAGTTATCTGAAACTTTATCCAGCAAGATACTGCAATTATTAAATCAAACTCACCCTCGGGTTTCGTTTTGCACTTAATGCCAGCAACTCCATGACAAGTGCAGACTAGTACGCTTCCCCGATAGATACGCTCCCACTGCTCACCAACTCCATAGAGCTGCCCATATTCAACACAGCCATCTGTGGAGCATTCAACAGCAGATGAAGCTGCTTTCTGGGTTCAGTGTGGTTTAATCAGAGGTGGGAAATCAGTCTTAAGTCAGAACAAATGTTAGTACTTAAAGCAGAGATGGAAAAAAATACAAACTATCAAAGCAGCCACATATTATAAGGGGAAAAGTGTAACATTAAACCTTCTGATTGGTTACATCCTGTTTCTAAGTTAGCTGTTTTGTGCTCTTTTGTTTTTTTGTAGGACTGTTTTTAGTATTCACTAAATGTTTTTATGCCCTTTGTTAGTATTCGTTTGTGTCAAATTAAACGATAAAGCTTACAAACTGAGACGTGAGCAAAAGTGAAAAACACAATCAAGTTATGCCACAAAAAAATAAATAAAATGATCTACATCATATATGCACTTGAAATCTTTATTCTGACAGACCGAAGCCCCTTATACTCACACAGGCTGTGAGCTGAGATTTCTGAGAGATGTATAAACAGTTCTGCAAAACTGACAAACAGAAGGAAACAGGTGAACCCACCTTGAGACACCGAGGAGCCCGTCTGCTCCTGGGCTTGTCTCCTGCTCTTCATCCCGGCTTTAGGCATGCAGCTCACCGCCCCGGCGAGTAAAGCCACCGCTAGCACCGTGGCCAAGCCGCCCCCGGACATGTTCACAGCCAACAGGTTTCAGCCAGCCGGAGAAGAGCCTTCTTCTGAGAGAGACACCGAGCTGCTGAAGCTGCTGGAGCTGCTCTGTGTCTGAACAGCCTTCAATTCACCGACTCCCTCCTTCACTCCATCACACCACGCCCCCCGTAGGCCACACCCCTCCTCCCAGGAGGAGCATGAGCAGGAGAGCTTGTCTTTGAGCGCGTGCAGGAGGAGCCACAAGAGTACCGGTACTGTAACAGTCCCCATAATCTCATAAACCCATAAGATTCATAACCAAACACAAACACACACTTCAACTAAAACAGCCTCAAAGGGGAATTATAGACATTATAGCCAAGATAGCCATGAATGGGGAACACACCTGAGCTGTAAGTACTAAAAATGACTCACACCTGAGCAGTAAGTACTAAAAACCATCCACACTTGAGCTGTAAGTACTAAAAATGACCTACAACTGAGTTGTAAGTACTAACAATCATCCACACCTGAGATCTAAGCACTAGAAATCACCCACACCTGAGCTGTAAGTACTAAAAATGATACACATGTGTAGATGTGTATGTCCTGAAATTCTAAAACTTTAGGCTTAGGCTTCACAGTGTGTGTGTGTGTGTGTGTGTTTTTTTTTTATCTCTGATGTTATCTGTTGGGACAGCCAGTAAAGACCAGTCCTGATATCAGCACCCTTTCATTTCAAAACCTAGCCACTCTGTCTCTCTCAGTGGGGATTATGGTGCTGAAGGATCTACTGTGTATTTAATTAAAATGACAAGAAAAGCTTAAACACTTCAGCATTCCATACCTGGATAAAAAAGAGATGCAAGACAGACATCACAACCCACACAGGCTCCACACAATGACATCACACATATTCCTCTGTAACTCATGATTCAGAGGCCCTCTGTCTCTGGACCAGCTGTTTGAGTTTGAGTCAGGATTTAGCCACTATTTCAACTGCATCCCCCCACCCCATCCGTCTGCTCCCTTTACTACACCCTTCCCCTGGGGACCAAATGGGGGGTTAATCCATGTAGGCAATACAATGCAAAAAGTCCTTTTTGAGTTGTTGTGATTGTTGCTTCATCTGGATGATTTTGAAAGTTTGCATTTCATGCCTTATATTTGTGCTTAGCTAAAACAACAAACACTCTCTTTAATTTACCCCATTGCCTCAGCAAATACTGGCAATCTTTAAGACGTGATGATTCAGATGTTTCTTTGTGGTTTTTCGGCCTGCTTTCTTAACCACACACTGTATTCACTTAATGAATCAGTTCTGCTTTGCCTAAACTGCAGTGATTATATCCCAAGTGATGAGTTTAATCTCAGAAAGTCTTTCAGTCAACAGCTCTGGTGCTTAAACTTCGAAGTGGGAGGCAGTAGGTCTCATTATTACATTCCTGCTGGGGTAATTTGGTGGCAGAGAGAAAGAAATGGCAGAGCTACCTCCAGAAGGATCTACATTGAAGAGCTTAGTCAAAGATGTAGAGGCAGAAGCTCAGAGGGATTCCTGAAAATGAGCTCAGGAAATCTCAGTCCTCTTTTGCAGATAGCTAAATATGGAGGTTAGTGTGCTCACATTCTCTGTGAGTGAGACAATCACCTGTGTTCCTGTTTTTCACTAAATGCATGCTCTGTACACTCTTAGTAATAACGGTGCCAGGTTCAAGTGCTATAGATGAATGACTGTGAAGAATGCTTCAATGGTTGAATTACTGAATTATTATTGTAAGATGTGAGATGTGTGCAAGTGTAAAGAACTTTGTAAATTGCACAAAGAACATCCAGCACCATAAATTGATCAAGGAACCTTTATTTTTGAGATTGTTGAAGCTAAATTGCAGTTAAAAGTGCAAAGAAAACTTGAAGGAACTCTCATGCATGTAAGTTAATCGACCATAAATTCAACACACTGAAATGAGCAACTGTTAGTCTCAGCTCACTGTAATCTCTACATCTCTGCCCCAGACCATGACATCATCCTCCCAGAGGAGTGAAGCAGTGTGCAGCTGCAACCCCCATCAGCTTCAAGTCAGGCTGCTCTGAATATCAAAAGTCAGCACAAATTCATCCTCCAGCCTCCTGTCCTGGAAGACAACTTTGGACTAGAGTGTCCATACACCATCTAAATGATTTTCTCTCCTCAGGTCCCTGCAGTGGCTTTATATAATAATAATAATATGTTGAATTTATATAGCACCTTTCACAACGTCTGTGACTCTTTTATATTTTAATTTGAGATTGATACTGTAAATCAGTAATTTGCTGGACTTATTAACTACATTAGAAATGGAGAATCTTCAGCTTCAGTTTATTCTTGGAATCTGAACTTTATTGAAACATTTGAAGAAAGAGAAGTTTCAAATGGTAGAACAGTATTCAGTCAGGGTCCTTTTTATGAGCTGAAATGAGATCTGCTAAACCAAAGACAGTGTGATGTCTGGTACTAATGCAGTTTGTTTGTTTTCGTGTGTGTGTGTGTGTGTGTGTGTGTGTGTGTGTGCCTGCATGTGTGTGAAAGAGAGAGAGAGAGAGAGAGAGAGAGAGGGCAGGAGAGAGAGGGAGAGAAAGAGAGTACGGGACACAAGGAGAATAGAGGTCAGGAAGTGGGGGAGTGCTGAGTAGTGTTAATGGACATCCACCAGATCTGCAGCACATCAAGAAAGGAAGGACATCTTGCTCCCTCCTAAATGTCTTCATAAGGTTCTCATTAAGCTATGATTGAGTCCTTTGGGTGATTATAAAATGCACCAGTGACATTTATAACTGTCTGTCCAGGTTGCAAAACAGATTAAATTGCCAAATTGTTAAATAGCCCACTAAGGTCAAACTACAGAGGTTTTACTCTCTTAAAATTAGAGGATTCTTTGGAGAAATGCCACAAAAAACACATTTGCTCCCTAAAGAAGCTTTAAATTATATCCCTAGGCCAGTTTTGAGTAGATGTTTTGGATTAATTTTAGTCATATTTTGAAGTATTTACATGAGTCAAATATGTTGTTTTTGAAGAGACTCTAGACAAGTGAGCTGTGTGATCATCTGATTTGTAAATGTTTACAGAATTTTGATGTATTTAATTGATATATTTTTATTTAGCTTGCATATAACCAATGGAGATATCTTTTGGAAAGAGTTTTTTAGGTAAATGCCAGTTACAAAAATCAGCTTTTGGGTGAATGGCCTGAACAATCAGAAAAGCTGCTTCTTCTACCATGCACAGTGAGAAATCTGTCATGTGATAATGAAAACTTCAAGACCTGCAACCACAGTTGATACTCCCAAAGACCTCCCAGTTGAGGCTCCTCAGCAGTGTGACTAACCATTGTACCTTCTACCATTTCCTCAAACAGTGCTTTAGGTCAGTCTTCAAAATTACAATTTCCATATGACAACTGCTTTGGAAGAGAAGGATGGTATCCATAGTTACACCAAAACACTAGGAGAGAATTCCAGGGATGTGAGTGTGTAGCAGCCGGCATGAAAGTGTTGAGTCACTGGAGTACTTTTTCATTTGTGGTATGACTGTTGTGGACTTATTCACAGGAGAGACTGAGTGATGAAGGCATGGAAGCATCCCTTGAAACACACTCTGAAGAACACACAGACACACTACTCCCAAAACAGTGAACTTTGCTTTCTGGACTTTACAGTTGTCTCTACAAGTTCTTAAATACAGTATATAGAAACCTGCACACTTTTTAATGACCACATTTCTACTTTCCAGAATTCAGATTGAACTGGAGAGTTTTCCCATGAAGTGAAACATTATAAATTGTCAACTGGACAATTTTCTTTGTATTCCAAATCTTGCCCAATTCTGTGCTTCTTTGTTCAAGGGTGGAGTGGACAAACCACAGATGATGTGTTGCAACAATGGAAATGTGACTGAGGAAGGGTTGGAAGGGTGGAGAGGAAAAACCAGTCCACTGTAGAGCTGTAGTCCAGCAGAGCCCCTGCTGAGGTGATAAGGGGACCCCTTATCAGTATTGAGAGGGGCTTTCAGAATTGATCTCTATCTTTGTAATGCCTCAGTGCCCACCCACTACTGCATCCTTCCCTTAGAGAAGTTAAGATAGATGACCAGCTGTTTTCTCTTTTCTGTCAGTCGACCTACAGTAATAACCAGTCATTAGGAACATAAGTTAGAACTAGTACAGCTGCTAAAAGGCACAAGAACACTTTGTTAGATCTCTTTTACAGTGAGTCAGTCTTTAGCCACAGATAACTTCTTAACCTTTAGAACCCTAAAGCAATTTTGCGGGATGTGTTTGTAGTTTGACACACTATTTTTATATTTCTTTTATTTTAAAAGTATTTATAGAAGACATCCTAGGCTACTCAAGTTTGTCTTCATTTGAGATGAAAAATGAGAAAACATTTACCTATGCCTACAATGTTTTATGTTTTATGTTTTGTTTATAAGGACTAAAAAAAACTTTATTTCAAAGAAACGCTTTCGGAAATCTCATCAGTCTCATCCCCTCTCACTGATCAGTCAGAGTCTGCATGCAGTCTGGCAAGTAGACTTGGCCAGAGCAGTAAACACGCATTGAAAGGCTCTTTTGGCATTTAAACTGGAATTTAATTGATTTGGAATTGAATGAATTTTACAATGAGATTATGATGAGATATGAAGCATCGAAAATGACACGTAACTTCGCAAAATGAAGGGTTGGGTTCTAAGAGTTTTTTTTGGTTATTTGATACTTCCTTTCATAGCTTTTTGGAGATATGAATTTATTGTCATTATAATGCATAATGCAATGTCCGTGGTAAAAAAAAAAACATGACAAATAATCTAATGTGTGCAAAGTATTTTATATTTCTGCAAAGATGCATATCTTCAAGATAAAATCCACCCTTAAAGCTCAAGGAGAGAATACATAAATAGATTATTAATTAAAGCTCTAAATGCATAGAATATTAAAACCCACTCTATTTTAAGTACTTTATTTTTCACTTGCTATTGTATTTTTATTATTATTATTATTATTATTATTATTATTATTATTATTATTATTATTATTATTATTATTATTATTATGTATTTATTTTACCAGCCTTTATTGGAACTGATCATAACAGTTCCTATAGGCAATAAGAGTGAAAGGTCTCTAGTCTCATCTGTAAGATACCCTTTAGAGAGTAGAGGACAGGACATCATCTGCTATTACCCAAATTGCTTCCACTATAATAACAGAAATAAATAAAATATACTACAAAAACTGCAAAAAGTACAAAAGGTAGATAGATGGCTGACTGGTCTCAGTGTTCCTTCAGAAAGGTTAAGGCTTCTTCTTTCCTGGCATTCTCTGTGGAGACTTTTCTAATTTGTTGTTTTTTCCTAGACGTTTTAAAATGCAAACTACTCATTCCTTCACTGAACTGTTTTAATGGCAGGATGAGTAAGATACATTTTAGGAAAGCTGGCAGAATGTAGCTACAAAACCCACATAAATATGTGCTTATGAACCTGAGGCACAGATGCACCACATACACAGAAACACAAACACACCACCAGTGCCAGGAATACAACGCATAAGGACATGGCTGGAACCAATACAGAAATGCCTTCAGGCCAACAGGACTTGTGTCGTAATACAGTGAGTAAGAGTGAAGCTGTGAGTGGAAACCTTTAGACAGATATGTCACAGAGTTTTCCAGATGGTGGTATCCTATAACGCTACTCTTAACTCTTTACTTTGGGGTGGAGGGGAAAGATTTGTTTTGTTAAATCCATCATATTTATAGGTTGGGATAATCCATATAAAAAAATCTGATTATACAGTTAATTTGCTTACATAAAGCAAATTATATTTACAGTTTATCACCATTATATTTGTTTTAAACAGAAAAAGAAATGCACTTCAGGCTACTTAACACTTGAATTTACACTGGATAGCTGTTCATGGGAATTCCCAATGTGAAGTCTAAAGAGGAGTTAATGCAAGTGAAGGAGGCCATTAAAAACAAACAAAAAATCTATCAGAGAGAAAGAAAGCAGAAACTTTAGGACAAATCAGGTTAGGTCAAATAATTTTTAAAGAAGGAATGCACTGCTGAGCTAAGCAAAACCGTGGTCTGGGAGACCACGGGAGACACTTGAATTTACATACATGGGTTCCACTTCAAAGTGTAAACCATTGGTAACAGCAACAATTTAATGGTAACTCAGCTAAAAACATACATACAGAAATTGATGTCTTAAGAGTTCCAGATATTAATGGAAACTTTCTATGGTCACATCTGGACATCTCCCAAGGCAACAGCATAAAATCAACAACCTAATTTATCTCAACTTTGAAACAATGAGATCTTTCTATTCTTTGCCTGACTTACCAACTAAATAATGCCATAGTCATAAATGTCAACAAAGATGATTAAACACACAGGGGAAACAGCATGTGCCTCTTTATCCAATTTGTATCAAAATGCGTCATAGTTTGAGAATGAATTTGCTGTTGGTCGATGCTCTTGTCCAAAGGATTACAGAACCTTTCACAAACCGTAACTCTCCACAAGGTGTTGATTTAACCTTTGCATGAGGCCTAACATGTCACACAGGTTTCTTATTTATCCATTGAAATCTATCTCTAAGTCTATACACTTTTCAGTACAACTTATTTTCTCTGAATGAATCACAATGATCATTGGTCCACTACAGTGTGGGAAAATCTTTGCTTCCTACTAAACCACTAAAGTTACTAAGAGTGCAATAAATGCACACTCACAGCCCACTCACTTCTGCTGGATTTCCATGAGCAAATGCTTTGGTTTTCAAAAATACTTGTGCCCTTTGCAGTCAACCAGTGAACAGTATGACAATGCAAAAATCCAGAAACAACTGTATTTTCTTATCCTCCTTCCAAACATTCATACAGCTTGATTTTTCCATCATCTGACCCCCACCAAGATTCAATCAATGCTGGAGAATGAACAGACGAAAAGAAAGACCAACTACAGATAAGCCCAGGACTCTGGCCAGCTAAGTTGTGTATTTCAGCGTTTGAACTGATTTGGGTCATTTAATTTTTAATATGTCTTGTGTGCTAAGAATTCTTATATCAGAAAATGGCAATGCAGGTGGGACAAGTATTTCATATAGAAAGAAAATAAAAAAGACTGATGGTCTTTGAGTGCTCCTTCTCTAACAATCATTACTGACACATTAACAGTAGAATAGAATACTCTGGAACCTACTCTGGAGCCACACCCAAGGCAAAGTATGGCCTGGGGGGTATAAAGCTCTCCCAGCATTGGGGTTTAGATGGAGTTGGAGTGAACTTTGTGATCCAGACATCCAACATCAGTACCTGCCCTACCAAAGGCTCTTTTGGTTGGATGTATTCAAAATTCCAGAGCAATGTTTCATCATCTGTGTGTTTAATACCTTTGATTTTTGTTAGTTCTGTTAGCAACATGGTATTACCAGGTTTTATAGTTGTTTATGAAGGACCTACCACATCTATAACAGCCTCCTATCCGTATGCCTACATGACAGGCCCTGGTTAAAGTGCCTTTCACTTTAATGTGGAACCTGGTTTACTGTGCTTCTGTAGAGACAAGCCTGTTATAGTTTGGCACCATGCAGTGTATATGTGTTCTTCAAAGTGTTTTTGAATATATATCACCACAGACTCAGGGGCCCATCTCTCATTTACCACCCAGAATGCTGTGTTATTGTGACACGGTCATCATGTCGTGCTAAGTGATATAGACTGACCTCTCACTAACTGGTCAGCTTTTTAATGATTCAGCAAAATGACACACACTCACAGCTGTGAAACACAAGAAAGTGTCTCTTTCCTTGACGCCCAGATAGATGGAATGATCAGCAGTATGTTGTCAGGAAAATAGTGTTGTTATAGTTCCAGGTAACACACTCACTGTTAAAACTTTACCTTGAAGGTTAAGCTGCAGATTCCTTTATACAGCAGATTTCCCAGACAAAAATGATTACTGGTGAGGGTCTGATCTGGATCACTGTGTGGTCACAGTGAAAATCACTGTGATTGCCATGTTAACTCGAAATTCCTGTGGCATTTGTGAGCTTTGTTTATGCAGGATTATTGATTTTATTATAAGTTTTATTTTATCACAATATTCACTCCAATTAATAATAATTTCTAATTTTCACACAGTTAGTTAAGACTATTCCTTGACATGATACAACCATATGAAGCAAAACAATCCTTTTTTTCAGATGCAACAGCACTGGACAATTGAACATACTTGGAGGAGAGCTTACTCCCAGCTCTATTACACAGGGTTGAGTGGTTGTGCAGAAGAAGGGCTACTCTGATTCTACTAGAGAGCAAGGACAATTCTACTATTCGGTCTTCCCAGCCACACACAACTGTGTCATAATTAAACTGATGACCTAAATGCTTACACTGCTGTGCTAGATCAATTAAAATAATGTTTATTTTCATAAAAGCACTAAAACACACAGTGGAATTATCAGAAAAACAGCACAACCAAACAGATGAAGCAGTTTATCAAATCATTATCAAGGATGAACTCAGACAAGAGCTTTTAAAAACAATTCTTCCTAAACAAAGGATCTCACCCCAGGGCCTTGGTCTTGGTCTTTCTCTTGAAGAGAGAAAACACACATGCTGTAGCATGGCAGACTTACATAACAATGTGTGTGTGTGTGTGTGTGTGTGTGTGTGTGTGTGTGTGTGGGTGTGTAACAGCGGTGGTCTGGTCTGAGGGTGGCAGTCATTGGAGCGTGGAAACCTAAACTAGCTCATGTGTGTGGTGGCCTTTGTTGTAAGAGTTTACAGGATTTTGAAAATAGATCCGAGCATCAGGAATGATGGCCTTCAGAAAATTTTCGATTCCAGACATGTAAGGATAAACATTTGATCATGTGTTTATTGTTTGCAGCATTCTCCAAAACCATGTTTTCCATTCTTTCTCTCTCTTTTTATCCACATTTGTCCCTGTTTTCTCTCTGCCTTTACTTTTTGCTGTTGCTATTGTATTCTTCAAGACTTAATTATAAAAAAGGCAAATTACACTTTACATTGTATGAAGATTTAATACCACCCAGAGAAATGGTCCAAATGACTTTATAGCATCATATTATATTCCTGTTGTATTATTACATTCAATTTTAGATGCAAAGATTTTTAATGACAGCAGTCACACACAACACAAAACATGAGATCATTTAATTTCATATTTGTGCATATTACACACATTCTACACACACCTCAACTGAAACAAACAAAATGTGAAGCTTAAAGCATCTACTGCACTGAAATCACACACATACATTCATCATTCTGACTACCAAACTCAGGCTACTCTCACACACTGACAGTGAGACTCATGCAAATAGCTCTAATCTCACGCTCTGATGGGATTTCTCCCAACCCCCATTGTAACAACTTTAAAACAACCTCTGGATGAATTTGTCTCCTGGATGAATTTGTTTCCTACAGCAGCTGCTCCAGATTGCACTGAATAAACACACTCCATACTGGCAATGGTGGTGTTCTCAAGGAGTTAAGGAGAGCATGGCCTTCACCACCCCCCAGACTAACCTGAATCTAACTTCAAAGACACTGTAAAAGTTAGCAGCCCTGTCTCAAAAGATTCTGCCAAGGTTTATGTGGGTAATGAAGTTTGATAAGGTCATTTTGTCCATGGAAATTAGTCATTTTTTACCTGTTGACTGTTTTGGCAACAACAGTATCACAAGAACCATTTGTCCCAAATCCAGCACCAACAGACAAACCAAGATAAGGGAATAATCCAAATCACAATGGGATCACAATTGGAATATATATATATATATATATATATATATATATTCACTGTTTGAGTGAATCACTTCCATAAAGACTCTATTGCTCTCCTGAGGGACCTGTGCTGGGGATCAGCTGGGGAGAATGTGCCCATTACATCCACAAATTACAGCTCTGTTATAAACAACAGTGAGAGTTGAGTGGTGATGCTAGTTATGGTACTGGTGCTGGGGGAGAATGCAGCAGAGCATTGCTCATGTTCTAACACGCAAATCTGCTCTATGGCAGATGATAAGGCCAGGGTGGGCTGTCTGAGATCACTTCCCTGGGGCCGGATGGACAATTTTTTTTGCATCCACGTTTACCACACCAACTTCAAGAGTTTGTGTACAGACCCAGTCAGATAAGCTTGCTTCAATTACCCCTCACTGGGGTTGCAAAGTGCTGAGAAAGCTCTGCGGGGATTCTGCTGTATCAAAGGCACAAGGGGACTTCCTGTCCCACTTCATCTGCTGGAGCATTTCCTGCCCCATATAAACAAACCCAGACAATTTACAGTGTAATCTCAGCCTGATCACCACTGGCACAGAAAATCAACTTTGAGCTTGATAAAGGAGCTCCTTAAATCAGTAAATCAGTAATATGCTGTTCTTAAATTGCAGTCTTTCTTGTGTCCTTGAAAAAGATGGCAACAATTGTTTATGTTTGTGTGTGTGTGCTTGTAGTTGTGAGGAAAATTTTGCCTTAGGTTGTATTTATTTGCTTTATGCTTTTCCCATGCAGGGAAAAGAGAATCTGATGGCAGTTAAAACAATAGAGAACCACAGAGGCCTTATACAGGCTAATGACCTAGACTTTTATAAATAAAGAACCCTTCAATTTTAATCAGATGTTTCATGCATCAGTTTGCAAGCTGGTCTCTGGACAATGGGCAATTTAGCTGCTTTCAGTGTTTTTAAATTCAGACAGGTTTACACTGAATTCATTAATGCTTAAACACTATGCTGGCATACACCCAACTGAGCATGCTCTCTCAAGTCAGTGGATTTCCCCCAGTACATCTGTTTCATTGGGAAAATTACAAATCTTTAAAAAATAGAAGTGATGTGATTTCTAAAGCAGTAAAAGAATAACCAGAAAGGGAAGTGAAGCAACATTTAAATTCAGCAGCAAACAAGCAGAACAGAAAGATGGAGATGGAAGTATCTATGTGAGATGAGCTAAACAGTGTCCTGTTAGAATAAGGGTGGGGAGGGGGTTCTCAGGGGAGCAGCTGAAGGAAACGCTCACACACCACCCCCATCCTGCGCAGAAAGAACAGTGAATGTAATGAATATAATTACCTAAACTTCGCACCACACCAAGAGGACATGTAACTGCATATTAGCACAGTGTTAAAAGGTGATGTTCAAAGGGTGTTAATCATGCTTTCCATTCTCCTTCCTTTCTTTAAGAGCCTCTAACACTTTCTAGATTCAGCCCACGCCTCCACAACCCCCCCTACATCATACAGTCACCATCCCCACTTAGTTCTCTGGCCTTGCCTTGGCCAACAGAGCCAGTTTGTTCCCAGCCCTTGGTGGGATGCTGCACTGAGAGCAAAGGGTCGACACACTTATGTGACAAATTAGCATCTGGACGCTCCCTCAAAGCCAACCTGTTAGCACTCCAGCATTAGGACTCCCACATGGAATCTCCCCCGGTCAATGGAGCCTTTGTTGAAGTGGTGGCATATATTAGGCGTTATTAAAGTGACCTCCAATAGAAGCTCACTATGGAGCCCCAGGGAACTTTCTACGATAACTTATGTGTTCTGTCTGGAGTGGAAGGCAGATCATGGAATGTGTAGCTTTGACTTTAATGCTGTTTAGGAAGACCCATCCATTTGCCAACTTACGCTACATTATAAATCCTGCAGTCTTTCCTTCTTACACATTATAGTGATGAAACAAATAGTGGTTTTCACTGGACCTTTATCAGAATTCTTCAGAACAGTTTCACAGCCCAACAGTGTGAAGGATTAGTTCTTGATGAAATGCTGCAAATCTTCAGGACAATTAAGACCAGCTGCTGTGAGTGCACTAACTCTTATGGGGTCTAAATTATAGTGTGGATACAGCATTTTGGACATTATTTACAACGCCAGTTCAGAAAGTTGGGAGCTCATGTTACATAACTTCATAAGTTCACATAAGTACATAAATAGATGGTTGGAAGGTTGATAAAATGTCCTCTGAAACTGAAACATGATACAGTTAAAAAACAACTTATCCCATGGGATACTGAGGCAGGAAATCCACCAGACAACAGCCACAACCCCATTGACTTTTACACATTTTGGAAACTCCACTGACCAGTACGAAAAACATGTGAATCATAGAGAATAATAATACCCCTGATATAGACATGTTTTTGTTTAAAAAACATATTATCCATTATAAGTAAGCCAAGTGTAGCTGATGGTGTGTAGGAGGGTAATGACCGTGGGAGCCAGCAGGGGGTCAGGGAAACTGGGCGATAGCTAATCCTGAATGAATCAGTCTGAGCTAAGCACAGTGGAAAAGAAAGCTGAAGGTGATGTCCATCTGCATTGCTCCCTCGTTCTCCACACAGAGAACCTCGCAATGGAAACTGCTGTCCTCTGCTTCTGGGAGAAGACTTTAAGGTTATCCGGAGCTCAACCTCTGGTCTCATGAGACATTCAGCTGCTTGAAAATCAGTACTATCCACTTCGTAGAAAAAAAAGCTTTCAAAACTTTTATGAACTTTACATGAAATAGGATGTTAAATAGATGGATAGACAGATGGAAGGATGGACAGATGGACGGACAAACAGACAGATAGGAAATTAAGATGCTATATAATGGAAGCAAGAGATATTTTTAACAGCAAGTAAGTAATCGCCCAAATCTCTCCCTGACTCCTCCAGCTTCACTTCCACACAAGCTGATTCACCCTAAAAGGAAACCTTCGACCAGGCATATTTTTAAGGTTCCTCATCACAATGAACCACTGCACTGATGCCTTATTTGTCAAGACTCCAGAAAGAGCTTGAATAAGTCTTGTTGTACTTCATATTGTTGTTATAAGGTTTTGGAAATAACTCTCGGAGGTAGGTGAAGGCGTTCCTGATTGCAGGCCAGAAATGGCAGCTCTGTGTAGATCAGGAGAGAAGCAGACCAAAGACCTTAACCAGACCTGCAGAACACACCAACCCCCACTGAGACCAGAGGGTGTGGTTAACCATGTTCCACACACACACACACACACACACACACACACACACACACACACACACACACACACACACACACACACACAGATTCAAACAGCATCATCAAAGCTGGGGGAACAGAGAATCAGGAACTGACCACACAGGGCCCCTCGATGGAGGAGGCCCTCAAAGTGTCTGTACTAAAATATTAAAAAGTTTTTGTATTGAGGTACAATGTTAAAAGTAGCAGCACCACTGAGAGAGAAGGCACAGTAAGGATAACCTTAGAGAGATCTGAAAGTCACACTGACTGGTGAAGAGGTAAAAGCAGCTCTTACTTAGCCTATGCTTTGTTCAGGGTGACCAGTGGTGCTGCAGGAAGTTGTACAAACACAGCTCTTGGGCTGGGGTTGCGAGTTTGGTCCTTGCTCCGGTCTCTGTCTGAGAGGATTTTGATGTGTTCTCCATGTGTCTGAACTGGTTTCCAACCACCTCCCAAAAACACATAGTAGGTGATTTGGCTGTGCTAAATTGCCCTTTGGTGTGAGGAAACGTCTGTGCAGTAACCTGTTTTGGACCTACACCTTGGCTTGGGCTCAATGGTTCTGGGAAGGCATGCCGTGACCCTGACCTGGAATAAGTGGACAAGGAAAAGGATGAATGGGTACTCAGCTCACAAACAAGCTTTGCAAATTTTTTTTTGTCTCATTACATAATATTCTGGTTGGAACTGAAGATTATGTTGCTGTAGTTAACAAAAATGAAGCAGGTTGGAAATGCTGTCATACGCACACAAAATGAGTTTTACTGGAATTCATTCAAACAAAAGTGTGTTTTGATAGAAAAAATGTAAAAAAAATATATATATATTGTGAAAAAGATTGCAAGTGTTTTTGGGACTGAGAGCTACAGAGACTCAGAGACAGCTCAGAAATGTGTGGAGCACCTCAGGATTCAAATAGGATATCATTGCTCTCCAGGTTGCATGTCAACTATTCTTATGTTTACTATATGTTATGATATATTTTATAAGCTGTATATTATTGGTTTCTGTGTATTTTATTTTTATGGCCAGTTTAAAAGTTTTCATTCACAGTAATAGTTAATCATCATCAATAAACCGTACACCTATCAAGCATAACATTATGACCTCCTCCTTGTTTATACAATCACTGTTAATTTTAACAGCTCTATTTGCCATATGGGAACACTTTGTAGTTCTATAATTAAAGGCTGTAGTCCATCTGTTTTTCTGCATACTTTCACTCTGTTCTTCAATGTTCAGGACCTTGCACGACCACCACGGATCTGTCACCACAGGTATTATGTGGGTGGTGGGTCATTCTCAGCACTGCAGTGACACTGACATGGCAGTGGTGTGTTAGTGTGTGTTGTGCTTGTATGAGAGACACAGCAGTACTGCTGGAATGTTTAAGCATTTTGTCCACTCACTGTCCACTTTGTTAGACACTCCTACCTAGATTAGATTAGATTTAACCTTATTGTGCAGAGTAAATTGTGTACAGTAAGGTTAGCCTGGCTTCTAGACCTCCTGAAATCCAAGATCTCCTTGGTTTTCAGGGTATTAAGTGCCACGTTGTTGTTGGTGCGCCATGCAGCCAGATGCTGGACCTTGACCCTGTATGTTGTCTCTTCATTGTCTCTGATCAGGCCCATCGCTACCTGCAGTGTTGAGAATGACCCACCACCTTAATAATACCTGCTCTGTGGTGGTTCTTTGGGTCATTGAGAAAGAGATAGACTACAGTCTGTACAGAGCTACAAAGTGCATCTGTATGGTAGAGCTGATAAAATGGACAGTGAGATTGTAAACAAAGATTGGTGTATACATAGCATAATTTTAAAGCTGTCATGCAAATCCCTTGTATCTCCAAAATGGGAACTTTACAGGACAAAAAAAACTTTTAACTTTCAGTGGAAATCTGCTCAAAAAGATTTTACTATTTTTATTCGATAATAAATGTATAATTTATTAAATTTATAATAAATAAATATTATGTCCCTGGGAGTGTGTGTCCCAGGCCTGTGTGAAAGAGAACACATTCAAAATACATGGGCATGAACACAAGCTCACGCATATGCCTGTCATAGTGTTTTAGGGTGTCTGCCACTTCCCAAACCATAGGCTACTGAGTGTTAGACCATTCTCTCAGCATTGTTTCTCTCTCTGAATGTGTGTGTGTGTGTGTGTGTGTGTGTGTGTGTGTGTGTGTGTGTGTGTGTGTGTGTGTGTGTGTGTGTGTGTGTGTGTGTGTGTTCATAGACATTCCAGACTTCAGCTCTCACTGCCATAGTCTCACACAGAGAGTGGAGATTGTGTGTTTTACATTGAGGAGACAAGGCTGATGTCATGCAAATAAATATTTTTAAAGTGTATTAGTTTAGTCTGCATTCTGAGAAAGAAAAGCAGCAGCCGAGCACCTCCATAAATAATGCAATATAAGCACTGGACTGATTGCTGGCACAGGAGGAGAGTGAACAAACCTCACTAATGGATTACACACGGCCTGCATGATGAATGAAACAAGAGCTGGGGCCTGTATATGAACTTCTAAAGACAGACAAAGAGAGAGAGAGAGAGAGAGAGAGAGAGAGAAGACGATGGGAGTTGAGGGTGGCAGAGGGCAATGTAAAGCTGAGATTGAGATAAAGAAGATGAGGGATATTGAAGAATATATTTCTTCAAACTGCACCTCATGCTCTGTCCTGGCCATGAGAGCGGTGTGTGTGTGTGTGTGTGTGTGTGTGTGTGTGTGTGTGTGTGTGTGTGTGTGTGTGAGTGCGCATGTATGTGTATGAAAGAGGAAGGGCATGGATTACTCTCTTTAGTCATGGACATTTTGCAGACTCAGGAAAAAAACAGTCCAGAAAAGCACTAAAAGACGTCACAAGGCAGATATTTGGCCCTCAATGCTGTTTCCCCTGTGAGCAAATGTCTCACTGTGTCTGAGTCAGTCAGATTTATCGTAAAATACAGTTGCGTCCAGTCTCATATATTTCTATTGTTATACTCTGCAGTTCCTCAATATTGGGGGCATGACTGGTTTGGCCTGCTTTCAGATCCAGTCATCTTGAGGTGTGCAAATGCATCTGGATGTCCACTTTCAGGTCAAAGGTGATTGAGTTTGATTGATGGTATTCAACACAAACAAAAGAAAATGTCTGGACTGATGTTTCTAAATTTTACCTTCTCTCCACTATAGCTATTTGGCTCTCAAGGGAGGAAGACAGAGCTGCAGCCAGCTCCTCAACCATTTTGTTGTTTCTGCTGAAACCAAAATGGTGGAGAAGCTGGCTTTAGTTTTGCAACATGACCAGGTGATACTACCAACCAGATATCAAAGCTAAGTTAATCAGAATGCCACCTATACACCAGCGATATTATTGACCCCCTCAACCAACATCAATATTGTAGCATTAACCATATTAAGAAACACTTAGCTTCTTCCTCTCCAGAGGTGGCCTAAACATACACTCATCATCAAAAAATAGTTGCACCCAGAAGGAATCAGCTGACAGGAATGAAACTCGGTGGGTAGGTTTGATGCAAATGATGGATGGATGGATGGATGGATGGATGGATGGATGGATGGATAGATAGATAGATAGATAGATAGATAGATAGATAGATAGATAGATAGATAGATAGATAGACAGACAAACTGACTGAAAGACAGACCCCCCCACCCAAGTACATTGAGCAATGCAGATGAGACATTTATTTCCTTGGCAACAATTGAAAAACACTGTCTGCAGGCAAATCTGTGCAATTTGTGAGCTAAGAATGACGTCTGAGGCCTTAATACTGACCTACATGTGACCTCAGGGGTCACTGGCTTTGAGAAACTACCAGTATGTCCACACAATGAGAGCCATGTTGCTTATTTTTCCCAGATTGCTCTGCTTTACCTCTTCCCCACTCACAAGTACTGCTGTTTGAGTGGCATGGGTGTGTTTGTCCCTTAATCTCACACACCACACACACACACACACACACACACACACACACACACGTTGGGTGACAGGGAATCCCAGCCTTCAGCATATTTGTCTGCTTTCATTTATATTTATAGATCAAACTTAGCTGAGTTGTGGCTTGTGGTGAGCTTTAAAACATAGAGCAGAACATCTGTAGGCCAGGCCATGCTCACGCTGCTTTAGTCTGACCTGCACACACTCCACACGCTGCCTTTAATACCACAGACTATCAACAAAGACCTGCATCCATGGAGACGTGAACGGACAGGCATGTAATGTGGACGTCTCTGAGGTCACAGTGGCCAAAGTTAAGAGCAAGTTCAGCTGCCCAGTGGTCACTCAGGTTTGCCTGGTAATGTGTATAACTGAAGGAAGTTTTAGGTAATGGATAAAATGACAGTGAAGATGAGGAGCACTCTCTGAAATTAGACAATCATCAGTGGTTTTCTGCATAGTTAGGGTGAATGGAAGTTGTTTTTATTTTCGAATTTCAGGACAAAACATTTTAGAAAACCAGACGAAATGGAATGAACAGCCCCACAAAATAGGACTTTGTGCAGGTTGCAGAAGGTACTGTAAAGTACTGTATTACCTCATTGCTGCTGAATTTAAGCTTACTTTAGAAACTTCACATTACATTTCAGGATAGAGTATCTAAAATCATAGTCTAAATTGTTGTGAAAACTGTTTCTGAAGACCATACTAAAGCTAGGAATGGTCTCATTTTGCTCTCAACACAGCCCCAATTCTAAATGGCATGGATTCCACAAGATATTGGAAACATTCCTTAGAGATTCTGATCAATGTTGGCATGAATTCAGACTTTCAGGAGCCCATTCATGCTGTGAATCTCTTGCTCTGCTACATCAACATTCCATCTACTGGATTCGGATCCAGTGCCTAGAAATACTGAAATTCTACTAGAAGACTACCAAGACAAGAATGCAAGAAGAAAGATTTCAGCAAAAAGATAATAATAACTGTAAGTTAAACTCTTTGTTGCAGGTCCTATCATTGGCCCGGGTCTTGTAACACCTGGACCTTCACAGATTCTGCTGTACATGGATGACAAGAGTGGAGCCAACCCCCAAGCAACCAGGTGGGACCAAACTGGTGGCAGGAGGAAAACAGGAGGGAAAAGACAAAATGCCAGCAACTGAAAGCAGTAATCATGTAAGTCAGGTTCTTTTAAAGAGAGCTAGAAGCATGTGGTGAAGACAGCATTGGTAGAATGAAACTTTCATAACACTGAACTTATTGTCATATTCATGAAACTAGTTAAGATGATCTTTGCTTTGTGACAAGGTGCACCATCATGTTAAAAGTAGCCATTTGAAGATGAGATCTATCTATCTATCTATCTATCTATCTATCTATCTATCTATCTATCTATCTATCTATCTATTTGTTCAGTTCCACCAGCAGCTCACTTGATTTTAATAAAATACTGATTAGATAAACTGTATGTTAGTAACTGTACATACTGTGCTTCTGCCAAGAGAATGAAACCAAATACATAAAACCACAGTGTATTTACTTTAATGTTAATGCATATATACAAATGGGACATACAGTATGTCTGACCATGACAGTCCAGACAGTGAATTAAAACAATCTAGCGTGTGGTGTCTGGTAAGTAATTCAGGAATGAGTTTTACCTGGGGGCAAAACAAGGTCTCTGATGAAATTTCGTGTTTGGAGGGCATGTAGGGAGGTGATAATGTATGAGTCACTGTCTGGTGGGCCAGAAGCTTTTGAGATAACAATCTTCATGGTCTGCATCCCCTGGTTCTTTTCACCAGGTACAAACTATGATAAATCCTTTTGGATGTCTGCTTCATGCTCCTGTCTGCCCTGATACATGCCTGTACATTAACACACACACACGCGCACACACGCACATGCGCACACACACACACACACACACACACACACACACACACACACACACACACACACACACACACACAGGTGAAAAGACATGTCAAAGCCAAACAAAGCCAGTTAATGCTTAGTCAGCTGTCTATTCACTTTCAGAATATATCCTTTAAAGATCCTCAGCAAGCCATGCCACCCAAGCCAAACTGGAACAGTTAAGTCCACTGTCATTGCAACAAGTCATTTCCAAGTTAAACAGTTTAGTACAATAAGCCAGATAATGTAACCATCACTTCAACCATTTCATGGTTGAACTCGAGGCATAATGTAAACGAGACATAGTCGTTAGTGCCCATGGACAGGAGGAGACAGCTTTAGGGTGTTACTCAAAAGGCAAATGGGAACTTCTCTGCTGAGTGCTGTAATTATTATCTGAGAGGCTGCAGGGAGCCGGCACTTTTATGTGAATGAATAAATCATGATATAAAAAGGGAGATTCCTTTTCAATTACAGCCTCATCTTCACCACACAAGGCTGATCTTTAACCATAACCTACACCAGTCAGCTTGGGCAGGGCGTGTACCCTCATATTAGAACTCACTCTGTGTTTGTGTGTGTGTGTTTGTGTGTCTGTGTGTGTGTGTGTGTGTGTGTGTGTGTGTGTGTGTGTGTGCATGTTCACAGCCTCATACAAATATGTCTCTCAAAGGCTAATATTTAATATAAAGCAGGCAAAATTGTAATTTCACATGAGCATGTAGTACAACTTAGGCCACTCTTCCCAATTCAACCCTTCATCATTGTGCATCTCTAGGTACTCCATTTGTCCCCAGTAATGCCATGTTAGGTGTCTATTTCAGCCTTCCTGTCACTTAAATCAGGCATTTAAGAGTACTCATCCAGCAAGGAAAGTTAGACTATAACATTAAAGGCACTCAGAGAACAACAGTTGTCCTGTCAGTGCCAAATGTTTTGAGGCCTTCTACATTAGTAATTCCTGGGAACTATATTATACATGTTTTTACTCTTGTTGTCCACTTTAATTTAATGGAATCAAGGGTTAAATGTCTCAGTGTATCTGGAAAGATTTTGCCAAATTACATTGTCCAGTCCTTTTCCATTTTCCTATGTTCTTGGATGCTCACTGGAGCGTTTTGATGTGGTGGTGGAAAGGAGAACTCTCAACAAACTGATTGCTATCCTGGACAACACATCTCACCCCCTCCGTGACCTACTGGTCAGACAGCGCAGCACCTTTAGCAACAGATTCATTCAGCAAGGAGCAGTGCAGGAGGTTGTTTGTACCTACAGCAATCACACTGTACAACTGCTCTTCACTGTGTTGGGACATTATTACACACTGAGACACTAGCAGGACAGGCTCACTGAATATGGCTGGACATTATTACTCCTTCTATCCAATCATAGCAGTGGCACTTTATCTACACATGTGCAGATCAAACTGTACTGACATGTACTTATATTCATATCTCTTTGCACAGACACTTTACCTGTACACAACAGACAGGATTACTGAGCCTTCATTTGTATTGTATTGTTACTATTGTTCCCTGCATGTTTATGCAATTGCACATTATACGCCTAATACTCAGAAGAGCTCATTAGTTTTTGTTTCTTAACATATCTCTTATTTGTCATCCATCCATCCATCCATCCATCCATCCATCCATCCATCCATCCATCCATCCATCCATCCATCCATCCATCCATCCATCCAGCCTATAAGATTTTAAATCTTCAATATGAACATAACTAGGATCTGACCAACAATCATTATTTATATGTCTGAGGTCTTTGTCAATGTAAGGGGTCTTTGTTGAAGAAGACTCTATAAAACTGCAAAATATATTATAAAATACAGTGCCATGCAAAAGTTGCACCACAAATAGTGACTTGAAGGCAGAAAGTTAAATATGATAAATTTAAGCAACAGTTTAATATATTAAAGTTATTTCTATCCTTTACAGTTTCAATATAACAAGAGAAAGAACAAGGTAGCAAACATTTGAGCACCTTGGACAGTTAGTACTTGGATGTGATTATTACTATACAGTTGAATTATTGCCTCCAACATTTGCTAGTCATTGCTATTTTCAAAATTAATCTGGCTTGTTTTCATGTTCCTCTAAAATCTTCTGAGAAACATTTTGAGAATGAGGAATGAAGGTAATGTTTTCTTTTGATTTTTCCTTGAAGAAAAATCATGTGCAGATTTTGCTCCGTACTAGATCAGTGCACCACTTTTCCAGAAACTGCTAAACCTTCCTGACGTTCTTTTGCAGCCTAAAGGGGGTTTTCATTAGCCCCTATAGCAATCATAAGGACAACTAAATTACAAACTGTGGAAATCAGACAACCCAAAAACACTACACTCTCTTCTCTAGCATTGTAAGCATCAATGACATCAAGACATATTTGAGTGGTGTTTTTTTCCTGTTTTAAATTTAAAAAATAGTAATGATTTAAAGAGTTATTTTCCTTTTTGGAAACTCTAATAGTCAATGTTCTCCACTTGTTAATAGATGCTATCTTTCTGTTGGAAGCAAAATGCTTAACACATGGTCTTCACTGCAGGATGTTGTGTGATTAAGTGTAACCTACAATTGGCCAAAGTAAGTTTTAGTAAGTAAAACTTTGACTTGCCTTAAAGAGAAAAATGAACTGACTCCTGTGTGGCATTAAGCAGAGTAGTGCATATCTTATCTAAAATTAAAGGCTTACACAGTAATATGACTCATGGTATTCTCCCATATGCCCTGTCAACTTATTTGACCTGAATGTTTATCATCTTCGGAAACAGCACTGTAGGATTACCATATCTTTTACATAGATGATGTATGGCACAAAAAGATTTATCAGTCAAGAGTTTTGGGTACACAATGACTGCATTATGCATGTTGCTCATAGACAAAGTGCTCATCAATCAAGCACTGTAATACAAGGCACAGCCTGTGGTAAGTATTTGCAGTCACATGACTTTTAACAATTTTGGAACCCTTGTGGGTGATTCGGATGCCAAAATGTTTCTTTAAAGAACTGTATGCAACATGCTTTTCATTGTAGAACAAAACTAGTCAACCTTGCAAAGATTCAAAAGTATTTAAAAGTTTCTTTAGCTTATTGTGGTATGTTATTCTAATGCACTGTTTTTCAGTCCTGTCACATCCTATGTTCATTAAATGTAGAGCAAAATATTCCAAGCCTTTTTTCATTACTTTTCATAATAGTTTATTTATTGTGCCCATGGTCTTTGGAGGTGATTTTGCTTTGCCAATTCAAAAGTCACCTAAAGGACAATTACAATCATTCTTGGGGTGGTGGGGGTGGTGGTGTTTGTTCTTCGTATCCAAAGACTCCAACTTTGCTCTCCAACACGACAAGGTACCATAATTCTAGGAGTTCATCAAGGGCAGTAGACCAGAGCAAAGCAATCAGGAAACAGGGAACAGTGTTCAGACATGAAATTATGTTGTCTTTTCACTGACCCTTACTGCCCTGCCACCTCTTGTACTTATATGTGATACTACTTTCTGGTTGCTATCTGACGGACTTCGGGTCAAGAGCTGACCTCTGCACAAATATGGCGATCAGAGATGATAAATTTCTCATTTTCTTTCTCTGGACAAACTCAAGCTGGATTTGCTTATCAGTTGTGACAAGATACAGAGAAAAGCTGATGTATGAGTAAGGAAGAGTGTACGAGAAGAAGTTGATTAAAACAAAACCTTTGACATGACTTAATAAGCAGATACTAACCAATAGCTTGTGTGTCTTCAAAAAGGCATGCTTTTTCAAACAGAATGATGAGCTATTCTAAGAAAACCTTTAAAAATCAAGAGAAAGTCACATGAAGAAAGTGATAGCAACAAACTAAGAGAAGGTTTTGTTCCACCCTTTTTGGGGCCTCATGACAAGAACACATGAAGAACACGCACTTTTCCAAAAAAGTGCACAGTTCATAATGTCCATAGTTCAACAATATACTTGCAATACAGTTTTTAGCTAATCAAGTGCCAAACTCAAGTCTCTGCTGGCCCATAGCTGGAGACCCCATTCCCTGAATGTGGAAACAAAGCAGGCCCCTGAAAAGGGGGAGCAGAGGTCATATATTACTCTCTTATTCTCCCTCAAGGCCAAATACAACACTGCAACCACCTTTTACCCATTTTCTTCTAAAACAATACCTCTGCTCAGACACTAGGCATATGTTTTCAACACATCCACCTTCTCAATTTTGTGCAATATAATAGATTTCTTAACAGGAATAGTAAACGTTTGCTTTGAACATTTGTTAATAAAAGTCTGAACTGTTATATGTCACAAAATATTTAGTCCAGTGAGATTTACTGCCATGTGACACATGAACACAGCACACCCACGTCATTAAGAGAGAATTAAACCCATTCATTCTGCAGCTTCATCCTTACATTCAATTAAGCAGCTTTTCCGACAGCAATCTGTTTATACTTACACTAAATACCAAAGCTGTGAGCAAACTGAATTATGGTATCTGAGCTCATGTAGCACTTCACACTGTGCTGGTGGAACTGAGGGACCCGGACACTGATTTTCTTTATTCTTCTAATGCAGGCTGTTACACCATATCCTCCCTCTTGGAAGTCATTAGCATGTTAATAAATAAGTCATGTCATATTGTATATCTTAACATGTCAATGAATAATAATAAGTCCATTCAGATCTAAACTAACGTAATTGGATATATTTGATTTCAATAGGAATGCTGACTCAGATGGTGTCTGCAACCTTTTGGAAATGCTGTATATTTATGTATTATTTTACAATATATGTGGTTCATATTCAAAAGTAAAACATAAACCCTTCATCACCACAGCACAAAGCTTTATCTTCAGACCAGTTCATGTCCACTGTAGTAACCTCCACACAACCTCCAGAGTATCTTTATGTCTCTGTGGTTCTGCACTGATAAAAAGAGACATACATATTACTGAAGAAGGGAGGGAGATCAAGTCTGGCTCCAGGTTTGTCTCACTCCACTGGGCAGCAGGATGGAGAGCAGGGAGATTCTTGCAGAGTTTAAACTTTGCCAGACAGTTTTAGTACTCCCTGCCAAGTGTCCCTATAATGAGAAAACCATCCTCACATCCTCCTCCTTGCCGTCAGTGTGACTGCATTGCCCCAAAACCTTTTAAATAGAAAGGAACAAGGGTGAGGTCTGAAAAAGGAATAAACAGTTAACAGTTCAAGAACTGTTTATATGCCCTATGAACATGCATTGAGTACCATTGTTATGTAGAAGAATGCTGTATGCTGTGTGCAGAGCAAGACCACAGAACTAATAATGTTATTTCCCGTGTTCAAACACACCTAACACAACCAATTTAACTACTAATACTAATTTTGTGTTGGACTGTCTGTATTAAGCAGAACAAATGCAAATGTTAAAGCTTATTGATAAGCCTTTTAATAGTGATTCACAAGCAGGTTTGACCTGAGTCTGCAGACTTTTGTTCAAACCTTCTAATCAAACATTTCAGCCTCAACTCATCAATCACTTATCAAGACCCACATATGCAGGGTTCAGCATGTTAAATCAAGGAAAACACTGAAATGTACAAAGCATGATGCACTGACATTCCCAACCACAATGCTGCCATGAGTCACATCTTTGCTGAGTGGAAAGCACAGCAGAGTGAGCAAGCTGACAACCGCCTGTGTTATCATCACTGTGACTGTCTCAGCTGGATTTGTCTGAAAGACTGGCTTCAGGTCCACCACTGGCTCCCCTCTACCACCCCACTTACTTCCCACAGGGCCTCTGGGAAAATATTTGTCCAAAAGTGAGCATGACAGAGGATACTGGGGCAATTGTGGGTTTTATATTTTACAGCTTCAGAGAGATGATGACCTTTAACCCACTTAGTTATCATTACTTAAAATATTACAAGAAAAGCACAAAGGTTATGACTCAACACAAATGGCCAAATTCCACTGTATTCGAGGTGGACTGATATATGACTATATTTACACGCAAAACTTTTTTTCTAATCCAATTGAATTTATTCTAATTATAAATTAAAATGGATATGTTGATATTTTACATTTTACAAATAATATGGTTTTATTACTTTCCTTGACAGCATTAGAAATCTTTGCAAATTTATTAAAAATAAGACACAAAAATGTACATGTACATGACTATTTGCAGCCTGTGCTCAATACTTTGTTGAAACACTTTTGGCAATTACAGCCTCAAGTCTTTTTGAGTATGATGCTACAAGCATGGCACCTGTTTTGGGGAAGTTTCTCCCATTATTCTTTGCAGAACCACTCAAGCTCCATCAATTGGATGGGAAGGGTCAGTGCAGCCATTTTAGATATCTCCAGCGATGTTCAATTGGATTCAAGTTTTCTATCTTTTTGTTTCTCCGTGGTCCTCATGTCCTCCAGACAGGCTGTCATGTGCCTCTTATTTAGGAGTGAATTCCATCTGACAGATGACGGAGGCCACTGTGCTCATTGGGACCTTCAATGCAGCAGAAATAGTTTACCACAGGTGTCAAATCAAGCTGTAGAAACATCTGAAGGACGATCAGTGCAAATATCATGGCAAAGGCAGTGAATATATATGTAATAAATTATATTTGTAATAAATGTGCAAAAAGTCTAACTTTTGAAATGAATTTAATACATTTTGGAATAAGGCTGTAACATATCAAAATGTTCAAAAACATTAACTTTAGCTGGGCCAAACCTAGATTTGCAAGTAAGGGCACTATGAATCTCAGAGAGACGGGGTAGCCATTATAGTTTGGCTTTGATTGGTTGAGAGATGTTTGCTTTTACTGGTCTAAAAGGAAGACCCAAGGGCCCATTTGCAGAGTCAGGTCTGCTGTTTCCATCAAGGCTATATGAAGGTACACTGCTTATAAATTACATAATGCATATTTTCAACAGAGCATTTAGAATTTCCATAAAAACATGAGAAAGGTATGAGAGAAACAGGCATATTCCATAAATTCACCTGTATGACTTAAATATGATTTATTGTAATTTTTTGGTTAAAGGACATGATAGCAGCAAACGAAATGATGCCTGTGTGTTAGGAATTTAAATATGATTTCTTTACACAACAAATTGCATTATGATGATTCAGTCTAGGTGAAGGTATGATTTTTTTTCTTTCATCATTCATTTATTATATCATGCTATAGTCTTGCCTCACCCATATTAGGAACTTTGAAACATAGTTGGACTTTTCCCTTTAAAACTATAAATGGGGGGGGTTGAACATTGCTGCCTGTTTCTCCATATTTACATTTGACCTCTTTATGTCACTGGATTCTCTGAATTACGAGGTGAATATAAATATTGCTACATTCAGGCTTACATTGCAGTACATCAAACTGACATCATAAGACCAGCAACGTAACCTAAACACTCCACACAAACCAGCAAGTTTTGCCAAGTGAATCTGCCCTGTCCTCCACCTTTGTTTTCTCTCACTCTCCACAAACGGTTAGTTGGGGTGAAGGCACAGACTCACTTGTTTCTCAGGCATGGTGATCCACTCCACACACTCTTTCACATCTTGACATTTCTTCGTTTGAATTCCATGCTTTTGCAGTATCTTTTCCCACCAAAATCCAAAATCCTCCTGATCCACTGACAAACTGGACACTCTCCTGAGTAGTCTCTCTGTTGAGACCTCACGTATTCTCGTTGGCGATTTCAACCATCCATCTGAGAAACTATTTTCATTATACCTCCTCCAACTTATATCTTCTTTTGACCTCACCTTTAACCAGTCTGGTTCAATGCACAGGGCAGGCAACACATTGACTAATTTTCAACAGACCTGTCCCTTCCTTGGGTCTGACAGTTACTCCTTCTCTGTCCTCTCATTCCAAGGCCTGCAAGAACATCCAGACATTCTCCATGGCTGAAGGATGTTCTGTAAAACAACCAAAGAGAGATGAGATCACCTTTCTCCTCCTCCAATATATCTGTCTTGTTTCTCTCTACTTTCCTCAAATAACGTCATTCATCTTCTCACATCTAACAATCCAACCTGTCCACTAGAACCTATCCCTTCCATACTATTTCAGACAATTGCTTCTGACCTTCTTCCTTTCATTACTTTCATCATAAACAGCGCATTGTCATCAGGTCATGTTCCAGCTTCTTTCAAGGCTGCCAGAGTGGTCCCAATCTTGAAGAAGTTAATTCTACATAACATGGACATCAGCAACTTCAGACCAGTATCTCTTCTTTCTTTTCTCTGAAAAATCCTTGTCTATATCAGCTTTATCACCCACAACAATCTACAGAGACTCAACACAGGAGAATTCAACCATTTCTCTCTAGAAAGGCCCCTCAGGTGCTTGTTCAGTCTCTTGTCATTTCAAGACTAGACTACTGCAAGTCTCTTCTAGCTGGCCTTCCTATGCAGATCATCAGGCCCTTGCAATTGGTCCAGAATGTGGTGGCATGGCTTGTCTTTAACATTCCCAAGTTCAGTCTTGTAACTCCTCTGCTGTGTATGCTTCAGTGGCTTCCTGTAGCTGCCTGCATAAGATTCAAAACTTTGATGCCATCCTACAAAGTAAAAAATGGACAAGCCCCTAAAGATGCATGGGAAAAAGCATCCAGACCCTTTTCTGTCCTGGCACCAAAATGATGGACCGAACTTCCTCTGGGTGTCCAAACAGTTGAGTCACTCACTGTCACTCACCACACTCCTCCACGTGCAATTCAGTGCTCCAGCCCGTGTTCCCCCGTCTCCTCTTCCACAGCTCATGGAGGATGTCATGCCTCTCATGCAAAGCACAGATGCTAAGTGCCAACAGCTGATCCCTGGAGTAAACAACAGAAGTGTGGCTTCACACAAGATCTACAGACATGGTCGTCAACAGAGAGAAAAGTAGTGCAAATACCAGCACAAACGGTACAAGTTTGGTGTCCATTGCAGATGAAGATGATAAAAATACATTTCAGAAACAGAAAAGTGAATCTAAGTACAAGAAAATAGATTAAATAAAAGAAACAACTCAGAAGAGGACACTGCTACTGCAACAGGCTGCCTTCTCTGCTGCGCAGACAAAAAGGTGGCAGAGGAGACAATATAGGCCTGCAATTCCCTCTGTCATTATGGGAAATGTGAGATCGCTTCTCAACAAGATGGATGAGCTCACATCAATAATGCGGCATCAGAAGGAATATTGGGAGTGCAGCATCATGGTGTTTTTGGAGTCATGGCTACCTGCACTATACTATATGTGAATGGTAGTTGGTGTAATTCTGGACACATCACTGTTTTAGAACAAATCTGCTTTAAGAACACTGAGACCATGCTACCTCCTGAGGGAAATATTGCATGTCATTGCGATAGCTATGTACAGTATGTTCCCCTTCTGCCAACGCTAACAAATCTTGTGACTCCTTATCTATGAAGACTTTAATCAAGCTTCTCCATCCTCCATTCTGTCCACTTTCACCCAGTATGTAACCTGCCACACTAGAGACAATAAAACACTCGACCTGCTTTATGCCAATGTTAAGGAGGCATATAACTCCTCGCTGGTCCCTCCACTTGGAAGATCTGATTGCAGTCTGATTCATCACAAAGAACCAGCAGTGACCCACACAGTGAACAATCACCTACAATTATCTGTATATATATTTTATTTATTATTTATAGTTAATATTTTAGGTACTATACTGTATGTACTGTACTTTTGTATTTCTTGTACTGAGTGCCTTGCTATCCTTTTGCTGCCGTAACATTGTGAATTGCCCCACTGCGGGACAAATAAAGGATTATCTTATGTTAAAGGATTTTAATTACACTGAAACTTGACATTTGTCATTGGCATGATTTAAGATAATCTCTGGAATCTAGTCTCTACTTTCTAGCTAAGGATATTACTGAGTGAACAGCAAAGCACTTTTGTAAGTAGCTCTGGATAAGATCATCTGCCAAATGCTGCAAATGTAAATGTTAAATTACAGCAGTAGTGGTCTACTATTTGAGCTTCTGTTTGAGCTTCTTATAGAATACTGTTGAAATTTAGTAGTGCATTTAATTTCATGTGACATGAGTCTGAGTTTGCTTTTAGCATGGATGCAGTAATATTAAAATTTCCACACTTCATTTACCTCATAATTCCAGAGGGTTCACTAGAATGTTTTTTACAACTAAGGCTGTCCAATCTTGCATCTCAATTTGAGTATCTTGGGGCTGAGTACTGGCCAGTATGAATCTGATCTCTATGTGTCTTTCAGAAACAATCCACAAGGATCAATCCTTGCACCACTTCTTTTTAATCTTTAATCTATGTGCTCCCACTAGGCCATGTAATAAAATGATTTTTCAAAGCTATGCAAATGACACTCAGATCTACATTACCTAATCCCTTGTTGACTACAGTCCAATAGTATGCCTGCGTAACTGAATTGAGCTCACTGATAAACTGATGTGTTTTAACTTTCTCCAGCAGATTATGGTCAAAACAGTAATGATTTTGTCTGGCCCCAGCAAAAAAATAAGAAAGGTCAATACTTATCTCAGTTCAAAGTGTCAAACTGCTAAAAAGTGAAAAATGTCAGTCCAAATTGATCCAGAGCTCAGTTGTAACAGGCTTATTAAATCTACAAAAAGTCAGCATTTTCTACCTTGAAAAACAAAGCAAGATTCAAAGATGATCTAGGAAGACTCATGCACTTATTTCCCTCATGCCAGATTATTATAATTACCTCCTCACTTATTGTAGCTCCTTCTGTGTTATTAATTTTATTTCTTTTATTCATGATTATATATTTTTTCTTGTTCTGTAATCTGTAATTGTATTTAATTCACTTTGAATTGCAAATATGTATAAAAGGTGCTATACAAATAAGCGTGCCTTGCCTTTCTATGAACAATACACCCATAGACAAGATTTCAAGAGTTCAAGAGTAAAGGAATGGCAGGAGTGTATTCTCCCACATTCTTTTGGAGGCATTGACAGAAATGGCACAAAATAGACAAATGTCTGGAGGAACAGTAGCTTAAACACAATGAAATCCCTTACTCGTATACTATATTTTCACATTGCACTGTAAAACACATCCCCACCTCAGATTGTAAACTGTTTAGTATATCTTCTGCAAACTCTTCTCAGTGTGCCAGGCTATGAATAAAGTCAAAGTGAAATAAAGTCAGAACCCAGAGGCAAAAACAAAGAATCAGAATTGAATCAGGCTTAATTTACTTAAACATAAAGCTTTTTTTCACATATTATTGTGAAGACTGAAGGAAATGCAAGTTTTTGGACAAAATAAAAATCATCTCAGAGTAAAAGTGGGCAGAGCTAAGTGATTGAACTGGCAATTTTGAGTATGTTCAAACCAAGAAGATGATTCAGAGCTTAGAAGTAAAGAACCATTTGCTCCATAGATCACTCAGGATCATTTTCATTTCCTGAATAGTGGTCAAAGACTCAACTAAATTGCAAGTCTGTGTACCTCATGCATACTGCTGTGGAAGTGGTTAAAGTGAAGAAAGTAATAAAGGAACTGGTGGGAGATTAACAGCAGTAGTCATTCCTTTTTGACCAGTGCAGTAAATGACCTGACATCAGTATGAGAAGTGAGTGCTTACATAATGGCTGTGTTTCAGGTTGTATCTTTCTGTCTGAACTAAGACTTGATGCATCTTTGGCTTGCCAGTAAGGGAAGTAGTAACATAGTAAAGAGGAGAAATGATTTGATAAGTCAAATGAAGTGAATTGATAAGTTGCGTGTGGACAGAGTGAGAGTTAAGGAAAGAGTAAGAGAGAGAGAGAGGTAATAAGGGGGAAACAGAGAGAGGGGCCCAGCAGCCAGGCCCCTGACCCAGTTCAGCTGGACTGTAATGGTGTGCAGTAATCATGAAATACAATAGCACAGCAATAGACAGAGCCATTTTCCCTCACTGTTGCAGAGGAGAGGTGAAGGAGGACGACCAGCATTTCACTCAAGAGACCAAGAGATTACGTCACCCTGACACACTTGCTAACTCTCTTTCTGTCACGGGCATACTTTTCCAGCATTTTCTGGAAAGATGTGACAGTAAAGTCTCTCAAACACGCGCACACACATAAACACACTATAATGAGAACAAGGTGCAGCCTTTTCCCTTCCACAAGGCAACAGAGCTGAAACTTGGAGGGTCTGCAAGAACGTACATCCCATCCCCCCTTTTCTCTTTCTGCACATCTGTTTCTAGCCCTCAGAGCAGGCCTTTGAGACATCAAAATGTAGGTCACTACATATAACTGAAATCATGACCACATGGACCTCTGATGAGAAACTGTTAAACGAAAGCACACCACACCCTTCCTTCCATCAAAAGGACTGAGTTACGAAACAGTGTATAATTCTTCTTCATAAAGAGATATTCAACTCTCCAAACAACTGTTGACCCTTATCAGGACTACAGCAACAGCATTGTTAAAAATAGCTGATGCTGACCCCTGGTGGTGACATTAACAAACTACATGAAAAGAAAGCAGTTAAAGCACAGGTTGTCAACTTCTTTCTAATACACTAATAACACACTTTATAACACATTAATAGGCTCATTAGCTGAATCAGGGAAAACACAAACAAGTACAGGAATATATCTGGGGACCTGTGTATTAATTTGTGTATAAAACCCTCCCAAAGGAATCAATAAAGTTCTATCCTATGCTGTAAGGAGCCACCCACAATGCCGCCACCCAGCCGCCAGGGGGCGGTCGGCGACCGGAACTACCTGACAATCAGTGATTGCGTTCAGGTGTGCTTCTGGTTATTTAAGAGGCTTGTGCCTCAAACGCCTTGTGGTTTCTTGGCCAAACTCTGTCTGAGAGTGTGCCAGAAAAACTGTGGTATTTCCTGCCTCTAATTGTCCCTTCTTCCAAGTGAGAAGCGTTTCTACATTTTAAAATACTCTCTCTTTTCCCTCTGCCTGCTTTTCCCTCTGCCAGCTGTACTTCCTCACAAAGCAGGAGAGTCTGTTTCTACTTTTACCTCAAAACCATAGTAACAAAGAAAAAAGAAAGAAAACAAAAGAATAGAAAAGAGAAAAAAGGAAGAGAAAGAACTTATGTTTTTCTTCCTCTCCTTTAAGGAGTTGTTTTCATTTTCTAGTTTACTGTGTAAACGAGGGTGACTTTGAGTTGTAGTTTTCCTTCTAGTTTCTGAAGCTGGTTTCAGTTCACCCCTCTGGCTCGCAGCTGTTCTCCTGGTCTGTGCATCCAGTCTCCCATGCAATGCCTTAGTGCACCTTGCTAAAGTGCTCACCTGCGGAGCACAACGTGTGAGCTTGTGGGGGTTCAAACCCTGTGTCCTGTGAGTTTGTTCTTTTATCTGTTTATTTACTTTATAAATAAGCCTTCATTTCCAGTTCAGATCACTGGTGCATTCTTGATTGGTTGTTTAACCCTTTCCTGCCTCAGTTATCACCAAGCACCTTCTTTCATAATCCCGACTTTCATAAACCACACTCTGCTCAAATTTAGCAGTGGTATTAATGCCGCCTCCATCCCGGCGGCCTGGGTTCAAACCCGCTTGGAGTAAGTCTGCTTTGTGAGTGTTTGAGTCCAAATTTAATTATTAAAATCCCAATCTCAACACAGGTGTGTTTCTTAATTCATTTCCACTTAGGTTGCTCCCTGTGACATATCCTTTCCTATCCTATTACAGTATTTCAGATTAAAGTAAGTAATTTAATTCTAGAACATATTAAAATCACTATAATTAAAAAAAAGTTCAAGTGCTGTGCACATATTATAAAATACCAAAACTCACAACAAATACATCAATGCTCAATCACAAACAATCTTGTTATTTAAAAAGCTAACCCAATAAATGTGAAAAGAGTGAAGGTAAAGAATTTCTTTATCAAATATATTATGTTTCATTACTACAATGTATTCTGCATCAGCATTGGACAATATTCTATTCAGTAAGGATTTTCTTTAACTGCTCGAGTTATAGAGTTAATGGTGGATTAATTCATAGACTATATGCGGACACTTTTCATGCCCTGTGCTGAAATATACAATTTTCTAAGTTAATGCATTTTAATAATCATTTAATTATTGTAACTAAAGGTTAAAACATCCTTAGGTGTCACATAAAAGTCCACTTATGTGACACTTGTACTGTCACAACAGAGGAAAAAAAAGACTGAAATATGATTTGTTCAAAAGATTTTTATTGTTTCGTGACCATTTTCAATGCATTTACATGCAATAATTACATTACTCAAAAATATTTCTGTTTTTGTATTGTTATAAAGTGTTATGAAGTCAGATAGAGAGATAACTGTGAGAGAGAGGATACAGAAGTATATACAGAAAATGAACTCTTCAGTGACTGGGAGGGAAATGACTTGGAGAGAGAAATATACAGACAAATTACATTTACATTTATGGTATTTGGCAGATGCTCTTATCCAGAATGACGCACAAAAGTGCTTTGCTGTTCACTCAGAGCTTGTAGAGCCAAAAATACAGAGATACCTCAGATGCTGCCAAAACACATCAGAAGGGATACCTTGATACCCACAAAATTCAGTATAATTATAAGCCTTTAATATGTTAAATACTCTTGACAGAGGTGGGTCTTCAGTCTGCGTTTGAAGCAAGTGACTCAGGGAAAGTTTGGTCTGATGCAGGTAGCAACAGGAAGCCAATGAAGGGAATGCAGCAGAGGAGTTACATGGCTGAATGTAGGAAATTAACTGGAAACTTAAATATTGCAGATATACTAACATTGTTTGTTTAAATATAGCTGCATTTTTCAATATTTTGTTTTCAATATATATATATATATTTAATATAGTTTGAGTATCAAAACTTATTTAGATATGCTGATCAGCAGAGAGGCTTAATTAATATAAAAAATGCACCATTAATATTCCATAGACACTTGATACACAGAGACACACAGAGACACACACAGACTCATTCATAAACCCAATAAGTATTACAGTGTCTCTCAAAGTTCACTCCTGGGATATTTCTCCTTGGCTTGTCTGACAAAGTCCTCAGCACTGTCCAGAGAGATCAAGCGATCCTGGTGAAGGCAAAAACATAAATGCATACATGTTACATTAGCAAGACTAATCCCTTCTCTAAACAAAACCCTGGTCACTTTACCTAACCACAGTTTGTGACAGGTAAACATATGAGTTACCATGATGAAGAGGTATCTATCATTGGGTTCTACTCCACGGGGGAACAAGCTGGACTCCTCACACACTGTATGGAGCAGTTCTCTGGCCCTCTCCACATCATCTCCATCCCTTAGAATACTCTGCTTATTCACAGCCAGCAATGAGTCCACCTCCATTTGGTAACCTGAGATAACACCCTTTCAAGTTATTCTCAGTATACAACACTGTTCTATAAACACACCTTGTGTTATTAACAGTAAAAGATGTAAAATATTGAAAATATTTTGTTGTGTTTAAAAACAAAAAGTACATCCAACTTTTGAGAATGTACTGGTTTAAAATTAAATAATAGCACTCCAAATGGAAAGGTGTGAGCAGTAGCAAAGCAGTACAAGTGCTAAACCAACAGAACAGAATGATATATAAATACAGAAAAGCAATTAGGAACCAGGCTCTTTAACTGGGTTAAACAGATTGCCTTCATCACA
This sequence comes from Acestrorhynchus altus, assembly GCA_034509495.1. Classification (NCBI taxonomy): domain Eukaryota; kingdom Metazoa; phylum Chordata; class Actinopteri; order Characiformes; family Acestrorhynchidae; genus Acestrorhynchus; species Acestrorhynchus altus. The sequence continues at coordinate 25,449,551 of CM067509.1, forward strand.
AAAATACTTACATGTGTAAATAAACATTTTATCATTTGAAATTACTCAGAGTAGTCATTTAAAATAAAACAATGTGTTAGGTTACTGTGCATCTCTAATTACTTTTTATAGGTCTAGTTATAGGTCTAAACCACAAGCCGCACTCTGCAGGCAATTACACATTGTTTTCTAGGTTTCATAACTCAGGATCAGAGTCAACTACAGACATGGTATACATCATAATAAACAGCAACACCATGGAAAACAACATGCAGAATGAAATTTGGCTTCACCATGTGTTGTCATTATAAGCAAGCAATCCAGTTCAGAAAACAACTAAAATTCAAAGGAGCATTCCAGTGCATGTTTACTGCTCTATCTGTGTACATGCTGAATGTGCATACAGACTCAGGCTGATCAGTGAGAGGGGCCAAGGATAATGACGTCACTGATCCAGATTTTGGGTTATAGAGCAAAATGTTCACATTTCAGAATAAAAGTCATAAGAAGGGATACATACTGATACATACATACACAAAATAACAAAGGATATTCAGGGTTTTTATTCTATTTGGACTACTGTGAGGTATACTAATGAAAGACAAATCTGAATAACATACAGTCTCCTGAAAATACATCTTGCATGTGCAACTATCTCCTATAAATACTACATAATGTAAATGATGAATAAGTAAATGTCAAACTGTGAAAATATCCCACAAAATTTGACCTAGGGACCATGAGGTTAAAGTATTTATTAAAACTAATTAAACTTTGTAAAAATCCACAAAACAGAGTTATGCATCATATTTACAAGGAACTATCAACTGAAAGGTGGCAGCGATTCTTCTATTGCACTGACCTTGGTTAAAGTAACCCTTCTAGATATTATACTCTAAATGTATAGATCAGAGGATCTAAACTACCAAACTGTGCAGAGACCACAAAGGGAGGAAAAACGGTGGAACCTTAAGAACTGTGCAGAACCTCACCTAACAGAAGCAGAATCTTCTTCCAGCGTGCCCACACCTCTCGACGAGCACACTTCAGTGTGTGGATATCATAGTTCAACTTTTCCCACTCCTTAAATAGACACACACATAGAGATACATACACTGTGAGTATGTATGTGAGAGTGAGAGTGAGAAGGCACATGAGTGTGTGTGAGAGAGAGAGAGAGAGAGAGAGAGAGAGAGAGAGAGAGGCACTATTCAGTTAATCTGGTTTGGATATAAAAAGTGAATAAGTGAATAATGAAGCATGTGATTTTCTGAGAGACTTGAGATCAGGACAGACAGACTAGATATGAGAAAGTTAGAAAACTGCAGCTTGCAAATACAGGCTAAAGACAAACTAGTTCACATTCACACATGGAGCAAGGAAAAGGGTTTTAAAGCAACATTATGTAGGATTTTTACCTTAAAATATCAGCTCCAAAACCATTTGGATGGTACACTGCGTAGGGAAAACTCAAAAAGCATTTTGTTTGTGTCCCAAGAAGGAGAATTCCAAAGCTTGATTTGTTTTCAATGCAGTGAATTACACTTCCTGACTGTAGAGGGAGCCCATCAGCAAAAAAATACTTAATTCTGCATAATGCTGCTTTAAATTAGTTGCTGGTTCATCATGCAATACCTGCAATAAAACTAATATGAACAGTGTTAAATCTATTAACTCATATGAGCACAAGATTGAACTCATTTGAGTGAGTAAAATTTAAATAAACCCACCAAATTATACTGCCTCAAAGTTTTATACCATATAAAACTACACTACCAACAATGCATTGGGGCTGCTTTTATGCCTTAAGCATATCTTAGTAAGAGCTGTGTCCAAGTGCCCCAGCTGTAGAGACAGATAACTATGGAAGTATTGCACTGGCAAAATGTAAATTATTTACAGGATCGCAGTTACATGCCTACCCTGATGTCGGTCAGAGGACAAACTTAATAAAATTGAAGGAAAGAAAGATTCCATTATCTGGTCTGATTCGAGTTCATTTAAGGGAGCAATGTTGATTAAATTATTTCATTAGGATGAGAGGAGGAGGAGCAGCATAATGGTCGATGCTGTAAAATGTAGGCTGGCATGGACCCTGTTTTAGGTAATTTACTAATTTAACCAGCTCTATTTTCCCCAGATATTTCAAATAGACATTTGTGAATGATTGAAGCTTTACTTTATTCAACACCCCATTAATTTGTCATAAAAAATCTCTGACCTCAGTATCTTTATCCACCTGGTTCCTCATTGTAATGAAGGACTGCAGCTCCTGGTCTGATTCTCCATCAGTGAAAAAGCTTGAGGTGTGAGGACTTCTCCATGGATTCCTCTCCTGCTCTGCTCTGGACACAGATTCCAGCTGGACATCACTCCCACTTGACACAGTGACCTTATTAGAGGACCTGTGACTTTAAAGATAATTTAAGACATGCTGTTAGTAAAAGTAAAGCCAGGGAACATCTAAAATAACTTTAAATACCCAATCAATAAGAAGGGAAAAAGTGTATAGATAAGTAATATGATTAGTTTATGACCACATTTGTTAAAATGAATGAAACAAGTTTTAAAACTAGTTTTCAGACATTGTCCTCTATAAACACTGTTATGATCTATGACAAACAGCTGTCATTGAAATATTTTCTTTTGATTTAAATTAGTCATAAAACCGTAACTACTTTGTAGTAAAATCATTAAGTTGTATATCAAGGCAAGGCCATATTTTACTTGTAAAATTATAATTTCTGGTACTTACCATAAAATAGCATTCTTCTCTTCTTTTTCATCCGTATGACAGCACACAGTGTAAACTGCACCCATTTGGTGCTAAAAAAAAATGTTCCCCAAAATAGTTATTCAATGTATTATAAATGCCATCACTTAACTCACAGCAATGGCCAGCTTCTACACTCCCTCAAACCCCAGGAGCAGGCATTTGTTCTAACTAATATGCTTCAGCAGCTCCCTCCTTAACTTGATAATTCCTGCCTCTTGCCATGTGACTGCTCTGCTCAAATACTCAGCACAGCAATTGCAGGCAGGACTCACAGATGCAAAAATACAACCACATGATTATTGACAATTAGCACTTATGTAAACTGCTTAATTTGCTTCATTATTGCCAATTACACTTGTACAGGACAATAACATTTTTGCATATCCCAGCTTCAAAGGCCAGGATGTGTTAAGAGATCAGGGTGCTGAGAGGCAAAGGTCTTTTGCAAGAGCTCAACAGCAGCAGCTTAGTGGACTTGGGTATTGAAACCCCAACCCTGTTATCAATAACCCTACACTCTAACCACTGAGCCACTGATTTTTTAAATTGATTTAATTTTAGGATTTACAGTCAACCACACAGCACAGTTTCAGCTCAAAGAAAAGCTTTATACCAGAATCTATATTTTAAACATATTATGTGTTATGTACGCAGAGGCAGAAGTACATGCTGGGTTGACATTTATTGAACAAGGTACATAAACACAATAACCATAACGACAAGACTAGTGGACAAGTTAACCAGAAGACCGACAAAGACAGATTGGGACTAAGGGGCTTATATATATAGAGAACATTAGACAAGACTGGAACATGATGATGATGGGGCAGTGTTACAAATAGGACACAGCTGGGAAAGGGCGGAGACAGGACATGTGCTCAGAAGCAGAGGGGAGATAAACAAAACAAAAACCAGACCAGAGGGGCAACACAGATACATGACATTTTGTTGCATTTTAGCTTAAAATAACAGCTTCATAATAATGCTCCAATGACTTATAGGGAGAACAGCACCTCTGTAATTGCTTATTTAAGCTCAGCATAGAAGTAACTGTACTCTGTAACTTTGGTGAAGGTGGTCAGACAGAATTAGTGTTATAATTAGTATATATATATATATATATATATATATATATATATATATATATATATATATATATACACATACACTGTACTGTCTATTTATCTATTTTTGTACTGAGTGCCTTGCTATCCCCTTGCTGCTGTAACTTTGTGAATTTCCCAACTGTCACAGCTTGTCCATAAATGCATGTGTAATGTGTGAACTTCAGGGGTGCCTCAAAGTGCAAGTTATGCTAGCTGACTGTAGGGGGATCCCAGGTGCAAAAAATATGAATTCTGTTCAGAGATGCACCGCTGTAACACTAATTCATCAAGACTGAATCTGAGTAATGTTGTTAAACACAACGTGGCCATCATTTTTCTTTGTGTTTATAAACAATTTGATACAGTGACTATACAGTGATGTTTGAGTGCATATAAATGTTGACTGTGTGGAGCTGACTCCAGGTTTAAAAGGAGAAAAGTGGTGAGCATTTAAGGGCATGCATTTGTCCCCTGTTTGGGTTGCCATCGATCCCTGTTCCTCTTTGATTCTGCAGAGACTCTCCTGGAGCAAGGGCTGTCCTATACAGTGAAGAGTAAGATATTTATCTCAGGTTGTAACTTCAAAAGCCAGTCAGACAGGCAATGCAGTAATGAAGCCTAAAAATGCAAAGATTTGTTTAGAATGGGGCAGTGAGTGTGAGGGTGTATGTAACCTTGCAGAGCTCGGTGGCAGAGCACTCATGCGAGGGCAGACTGTTAGATCCAGCTCCCCCAGAAAAGCCTCCATCATCAGATTCTGCAGAGTGTTAAGAAGAATTTCCTCCATCAGATCACCAAACTCTGGGCTTCTGCAGAGAGAGGAAGAGAGACAACAGAGTTCATGGAGTTTTAGAATGTTTAGCTTGTTTTACACTTACTGTGTTTTTACCATTCTAAAACCAGTTTGGCACATCAGAGAAACGTGACAGGTACTTCAGATGAGGCTAACTGTAAAATTTTCACTTGACCTTCCCATGTGTTTAAAACAAAATGACTTTCTAAATTTTCATGGTGAAACTCTGGGTCATTCAGAAGACTCCTGCAGGATTGAAGGTGCTTTGTTTATGCCCACTGTTTATCATTTACTCTGACCAAAAATAGATGAAAAGGGATGTGCACTTGATTAAAGATGTGAGAGTGTATGTGAGGATGTCTCTCTCTGGGCCATAGGTGAGAGGAGACATGAGTGTGGAGGAAACAGGGCTTTCATTTGATTCAGCCTGCGAAAACGCTGTTTGTTCAGACCTAGAGACACATACAGATACCCATTCATCTTTAAACTTGTTTCATGTCTCAGTCCTAGGATCAATGGGACTGGAAGTTCTGCACTGAATATTGGCCATGTAGCCCACATTAGAACCTTTATATCTACCACAGACCTTCTAAAATCAGTTGCACAAACATTCTGAAACGCATCTTTTCCATAGCACACACCTGCAAATGTGATATCTGTTCAAGTGTGAGGGGAAGTGTGATTGGTACTCCAACAGGGAATGTGAGCGTGCAGTGACCCCCAGATGGAGCAGTGCAGGGTGAGGAGGTTCGGGCTCCTGCTGCTGGGCTTTACTCTCCACTTGTCTGGAAACAAGCCCTTCAAGCACAGCATCACTGCTACTACTGGGGATGGGTGGCAATGTCTAAAAAAACACACATGAACAAATAAATGTTATCTGTGCAATATATTGAAACTGCTTTGTTTGATGAATGGTTTCTTTTTTCAGGTATTCCACTCTTTTGAGGAAAATATTTTCCAGGACATTTTCCATGACACCAGAGAGTGAAATTATTCTAAATTAGATCTGGCCCACATCCTTACTCAGTTGCAAGATGTGGGCCACATATGCATCGGATCTAGGCACATGTGTACCAGCTATGATACAGATAAATGTGGGTCATAGATGTATGCAACTTTTGGCTCCCAACTGGCATGCTGCTAACTATACTATGTAACGTTGTCAAGACAACATTTGTAAGAACAGTGAAATTCTGCCAAACTTGAGTTATATTTGTATATATAATTATGTAATATTACTCAACCACATTAGTCCACATGCTTTCACTTTCAGTAACAGTTCTGTATCTCATTATTAATGTTCCCAAATTCAATCATGTAACTCCTCTGCTGCTGGATCAGAACAGCTGAGTCCCTCACTGTGTTCAAGCGCAGACTGAAGACTCATCTCTTTAAAGAGTATTTAACTCCTTAAAGATTTATACCAAATATTGTTAGTCTCCAATCTGACATTTGTTTTTTCAACAGCATCTAAGCTTGAAGAAACTCTGGATTCTAGCCTTGTCTGCTAGCTAAGGATAATTTCTGAGTGAACAGCAAAGCACTTTTCTTACTCACTTTGGATAAGGGTGTCTGATAAATGCTGTAAATGTAAATGCGAATGTAAAATGTATCTCTCAGCTCATCTAAAAATGTAACAGAGCAAAATGCGTTCATTTAATTATTCAGACCCTTATTCTACTTATAGTCTGAAAAACAATTTACTGCAGGATTTACTTTATACCTTGTATTTCTGTGTTTCAAAGGCCATTCTCTCTTCAAGTGCTGTGGATACCTGAGTGAAAAAGAATCCATGTTTACTTCCAGGAATATTAATAAAATGGAAAATATTTTATATTATATAATATATTTGTATTAAAGTTAAAGCAAGACCTGATTGGCCCTCTTCTGTCTGTTTGTTTGTTCCAGGTTCTTATTTGTAATAGTAAATTCATGTTTTTCTCTTTCTTTCTCCTTCTCCCATTGCTGTATGTCTCTCTGGTATTGAATTAGAGCCTCTTCTGGTATAATCTGGCAAAAGCATGAATAAATATTGATTTTACTAGCATCACTTTCTCTGATTAAAAACAATCAGTGAATGCATGTGGGAAGCAGTGTTTGATATATTTACAATCATGCAACCATGAGAATACACTGTACGTGCAACTGAGTCTGTTACTGTGTTTATGCTTGTGTGTGGGTTTGTACTGTATGTGTTACTCACTTCACAGATGAGGTCTTGTTGGTAGAACGTGGGGTTGCCTGAGGTGTATAATGTAAGGATACAGAGAACACTCTTCCCTGCAGCTAGTGATCCACTGAGTGGACGGATCTGCACTGACTAGAAAGACATAAATACATACATTTGTACATACACACACCAAATGACCTATGGAGAATATTGTGATTGTCACAGCAGAAGAAAAAGAGAAATCTCTGAAAAAAACCTGAAAATCTCACCCTTAGCTTTAAAATACTTTATCATTAAAATTGTCTTGCTTTATTAAAATTAGAAGTTTGAAATAATAGTAACATATTGTTAACATTTCAAAATGTACTGTTTACTCTCCAGTTCATTCAGAGAAACTAAGCTGCAAAAATGGTCTGCTTTGAAACTATTTTTACTATTTCTCTGATGTCCTATGAACCATCTCATTTACATATCCCTGCCTATTCCATTGACCATTTTAGCCCCACCCACTCATACTGCACTTCTCAGGAATGTTATAGCTTTGAGTGCTTTTTTATTGAGACACAATATAGGACAGCCAATCAGAACGGAGGTTTATCTGAATTTATTTTATATCTATTCTTAATACAGTACTAGAAATAGCCTGTTTATTTCTAATTATTAAGTGAGGTTGAAAAAAGGTAAAGTGAACTTAAAAAGGACTTAAGGACCACACACGTGTTGATAAATGATAAATGGAGTGACACACCTGCTGGCCATTTGGCTCGTTTAGTTTCCACGAGAACAGCATTGTGTCAGTGTAAGAGACATTGGTCAAAAACAGGATGCGTGTACATCGACAACAGACTGGAATGTCACCAAATGACAGTCTCTCCTCAGACAGGAACACCTCCTAGACACACAAAATTGCCAAATTTAGATACAAAACTGTTCTTCTGTTTTAAAAAACACATTAGCAATTTTAACGAACCACACTACTGTCTCTAGAATCATTTTGCAACATGAATATAAATTCATCTGACTATAACTACTAATGAAATTCAAATACACAAGAATTACAATCATATACATTTATAACTAATTCACTTCTTTTTGTTATTGAATTTTAATGTGCCAGCTTGGATAAGGACAACAAATTTTGTATTTTACTGTATTGATCTGTGAATACTGAAAGATTTTGTGGCTTAGCTATATATAAACATTTTCCCTTCAGCTTTGCTTTGAATTATTTTTACCTGTCCAGGTAGAGGCACTTTCTGGATGCATGGCACAACAGGATGTCCATCATGGAGTTGAAAAGGCACAGAGACTCTACTGTCAAATCCACAGCCTTCAAAAGTCACCAAGGTACTGTTTCCACCTAGCACATATATAGGAATGTCCACCTGAAAACATATGGGTCAATTATGATTAAAGAACGAAAGACTGGAGAATATATTGAGGCGTTTTTTACCCAATATATGTGTGTTCCTCCAGCATTTGTACCCATAAATATTTCAGATAACTTCTAGTAAACAATTAATACTATCTAAACTAACTAACTAACTAACTAAAAATAACTTGTAAAGAGGGACTAACACTGTATGTTTTGGCCTCCAGGGGAGAGAAGATCCACTCCAGTGTGGCTGTGCAGCCAGGCTGCAGTTCACCATCTGGGTTCAGGCACTGCAGGACAGGGTGGTTGAAGTTTTCCTCCTGCAGCTGCTCCAAGGGAGACGTGTCCACATGGTAATTCAGTGGAAGAGATCCTCCATTATATAGTTCATACATCTATTCACACACATTCAACACAGTACAATTGGCATTACCCATAAATGAAAGAAACTCACAGAAGAAATTAATCATGCTGTTAATCCAGTAAATATTAATAATATTTCCTGATTCATTTGATGCATGTTAGTACAGTCAGTTAAACAGTTCACCACCTCACTCTCTTAAAACTGGTGGAGGGTAGAGGTTTGATTTTAAGGATCAAGGCTGAAAAAAGGCCCATACAAACTGCCCCAAAGAGATTGACCTATACCTGTATTGGTGGACAGTATCCTCCGATAGCCACAGGAGCAAATGTATATCTAGTGGAGGGGAAGTGGATGTAGCGTCTATCTCTTTCCACTGTCACACCCAAAAAATTCAGCTGGAGAACAGAAATAAAAGCAGATAATTTGTTAAATTCTGCTAAAAGTGAAAAGGTCCAGCTTCAAGTTAAATGAAGGTATACTATCAATAACCAACATTAAGAAATGCTACTCATCTTACCAAAATCTCTTTCCCATAAGAGAGTTTCAGCAGGACTGGAAGTCTATATGTTCCAATAAACTCATGCCTGAGAAAGAAGACAGTGTATCACTTTTTCTGTTTTTTTTTTTTGTTTGTTCTGTTTATTTTTTCTTAAGGACTGAATCATTGAATTAGGGTTTAAGGGCTTCAATTTGGAAAACATTAAGATGTTTAGTTTTGTTTGCATCTAACCTGTAAGTGAACTGCACTGCCCTCTGCTGTCCCGGCTGCAGTTTGCCAGCATGTGGGGTGATGGAGAATGGTCTGTCATCCTGCACCTTCATTTGACGCAGCTCAGTGGAAGTGAACTCTCCGCTCACTGCCCAGTACTCCATCTCAATTTGCTGGTCCTCTGGGAACAACAGTGACCTGAGAAATGACCAGAAAGAGTTACTGTACTGGTCAATGTTTTCTTCTTACAAATGTTTTATATGATTTGCCTGTTTCTAACATCAGACAAGATTCTTTTATTTAGCTTAGTATATCCACTCTACAGACAGGGACCTTATATGTTGTCAGATTAATAGATTAATGAAGAAAAGCTGATTGGTAGGCAGTGAATTTTATTACTCACCACTCTACAGGGATACTCCCAGTGTTCTCAAACATGCACTGGAACTTGGAGGGGGCTGCGCCTAGTGGTGCAGCATTGAAGTTAAAATCCAGCATAGTGGTAATGAAGATTGGTGGACAGCGGCTTAAGCTATACAGGCATCAAGGGAAAGACAAAAAAGCACAAGTCATGTGTTTTTATTTTTTTGATGTAATAAATGTGAAGTTGTCTTAAAAATAATGTCAAAAAATGATGTGTTTAAGAATGAGAATAAGTCTGCTTGAAGTACCCTGAGGTATGGCTTTATGCAGGATCCATATAACAGATTACCTATGTCTGGTGGGCACTCTGTAAGTGAGCTCATGTGGGCTTGGGCCACTGCATAGGTAAGTATTGAGGGAGTCCAGAGAAAAGAGGTGCCAAAGCTGTAGCTTACTCAGTCCCTCCACACTTCCACTGCCACGTACATCTGTTACCTCCAGAGTGGGATACACACCTTCTCCCTGAACCTGGCAGAGGGAACAGGGCTCTCCCACTACCAAGCCTAACAGAGGAAGAGGGGACTGATAAGAAGGTGATAATAGAAATGAGGTAAAAAGTAAACATAGTTTCTAAAATAAACATTGTGCATGACAACAAAAACCTCATACACAGATATATTTTATAGTTTTAGAAATTAATAATAATTATCAAGAAACAAATGACACATTTATACAAAATTGAACCTCACTGCTAACACATTTCATCTGAGCCAGCTAATCAAGGACATTTAAATACACGTATAAGCATATACTCAGATCAGTCATAACATTATGATCACCTCCTCCTCTCTATACTCACTACCTATTATATCAGCTCTACTGAACATACAGAATTATAGATTGTAGTCCATCTGTTTGCTGCATACTTTGTTAGCCTCCTTTAACCCTGTTCTTCAATGGTCAGGACCCCTTCAGACCACCACAGAACAGATTTTATGTGGGAGGTAGGTCATTCTCAGTACTGCAGTGACACCTACATGATGGTGGTGTGTATTGGGCTGGAGTGGGTCAGACATAACAATGCTACTGGAATGTTTAAACACTGTGTCCACTCACTGTGTGCTCTATTAGACACTCCTACCAAGCTGTTCTATCTTCATCGCTGATCACAGGATGCCGCCTACAGGATGGCAAGTTGGCTGGATATGTCTTGTTGATCATTTTTCAGTCCAGCAGGTCACAGAGTGGGTTTTAACACTCCAGCAGCACTGCCAGTCTGATCCATTTAAAACAATACAACACACACCAACACACCACCACAATGTTAGTGTCACTGCTGAGAATGACCCACCACCCACACGCCTGCTTTCTGGTAATCTGTGGCTCGACCACTGGTGAAGAACAAGGATGTAAGATGGCCATCAAAGTATGGTAGAGTAGGAATGATCAACTACAGTCCATAATAGTAGTAATGACAACTACAAATTGCTCCTATATGGTCAGTGGAGCTGATACAATAGGTAGTAAGTGTAGAGACAAGGAGAGTCATAATGTTGTGGTTGGTATGGTGTATGTAGAAATGTGAGGTAAAAAAACACAGCTTGAAAGTAAATCTCAGTACTAATGTTGACTACTGTAAATATCATGAACACCATCCTGTAAACTGACTTCTTGTCATATGCAATACCAGAGGCATTGAGGATTTGATAGTTGATTGTCCAGCAATATTGGGCCCTACGAAGGGGTCTCACAGTGGCATGGATCATCAGCCTGCAGTGAGCTTGGATGGTGCCCTTCATACTGTCCATCTCCAGAGCTACAAAAGTTGAAGAGAAACATTTACAGATGCCATACAGACAGGGTGTCCAATGGTACATTTGGAGAACCGTTAACAAAATAGCTAAATAGCTGTGGGCTACATACTATACTACCTTTTGTCTTGATAGAGATAAAAAATCATATTTTCAATTAATTTCCAAAAGTTGTAGTGAGTTGAGGCAGAAGTGCACTTCCACCAACACATCTTGAGGCATCACAGAGTGAAGTGTGAGAGGAGATGCTTTGAAGCACAGCCAGAGAAGTAATGGCACAAGAACTGCTGTTCATCAGAGGAATCTGGCAGACTTGCTAACTTCCAACCAACAATCACCCAGATCTAGAACTGATTGATCTACCTGAAATCATATCCACTGAAGATGAGAGATAAGCACACATGCATTTACATACATTTGCAGTGCACTGATTATAATTTGATGGATTACTGTTGTGCTTACAGTCTGAATGAAAGATTCAAACCAATCTATACATTTAAACAGTATAGCAAAACAATTATTAACTCATCTTAGTGTTAATGCGCACCTGTATGGAACCTTGAAGCCAAACCAACAACCTTAAGGTGCAAGCTGACTTCTTACAGTCTGATATCTGGACAGGCCAGAAATGTAAGAGTGAGCCTCTCATACTGGGTGCACTTTCTCTCCAGTGGACTAAAAGTCCATGTCTGAACCTACACACCAAAAAAAATCTGTTTAATTGGGTTGAAAACTCATTGATAAGCAAGAACATTTATCCCTACATCTAACAAATATCAATCACTCACCTGGGACTCATTGGACTGCAGCATGCCCGAGTCTGGTTGCACAGAGAGAATTCTCTGATCTGAGCCATGCAGCTTCCAGTGAAAATGTACTGGTACTCTGCTTAGGTTCCTGACCTCAGGACTTCTCTTAGAGAAAAAGTCCACTTGCGTAGGCCTGAAGTACAGAGTCCCATTATCCTCCAAAACCACACACAGCTGCTCTGCCACACTCACTACACTCAGCTTCTACACACAGGATAAGGACAATACAGTACAATGCTACCCAAAACAGGACAGGGAAACATTAGAGCTTAGAATAGGTGATAGACTGGTACACAGGAAAAGTCTTTGAATCTACTCATGTGTTTGGGGCTGGCATGAGATGCAGCATTACTGGTAAACTGACAGGATGATCTTCAGCAGGAGTGGATCTGAAAGTGAGGATCTGGTGTCTGCCAGGTGGTACAAATCCATTAGGGGCAGCACACACGCAGGGCACTCTGGGTCCAATCTGAAAAATTATGGGAGGTTCCTGTATTTTGCAGGATAACAGTCCGTAGGAGATTTTGACCTAAAGCTGGAACATCTGGAAAACATGCATCGTTAATGAGAAAAATACAGGAAATGGGTCGAAAGAACTTTTAAATCTGTGTTTTGAAAATCCTGAAGGAATGAGAAAGACAACTTGTTTGCCTAACTCACCACTTGAAAGTGCAGCAAGAAGTGGAACATGCCTTTTCCAGGCTGAAAAGAGTGGCGCGCTACTCCTGGACTGTTAGCACCATGAGATTACAAAGTACGGTCTTCTGTTTGCTTATAGTCCTGCAAAATCTGCCATCCATAACACATTCAAAGACAATGAACTACAAATACTTATCACATTCCACAAGAGCACCTATGCATATGCATACATCCAAAACTTTGTAGACACCTGCTTGTTCAATGTCTCAAAATCATGTGGGTATTACAGCATCTGCAGTTTCTGGAAGGTTTCTACCAGGATGTTGAAACATTACATAAGGATTAGTTTGAAGAGCTCTGGAGAATTTGCATACAGATGATAATGACTTTCCCTTAACAGCTGTCTAGAAATCACCTATAGTAAGGGGGATTGCCAGATACAAAAATTACTCTTCTGAAAGGTAAATGTACATATGGAATAAATCTGTCTATAAGCATTTCTTGAAAGAATAAATAAGTAAATCCACCAGGCACTTTACCCTGTAGAAAAGTAAAACACTGCTGTGTGCTAAAGGAAGACATTATATGCTTGGGTTTGTGCTGTCACCCGGAAAGCAGTGGATTTTAAAGGCCCAGGTCACAGGTGAGTGGACTGACGGAGAAGGGGGAGTCAGCTGCAGGGGTCCACATCAAACTCAGTTTTCCCTTTGTGTGGTTGGTGATGGTGACTGATTGACACATAGGCCCAGCATAAAAGAACAGCTCAGCGGGCTGCGGTGTGACATGTGGCTGGGGAAAACTATGGCGGCCTCCAATCTCATTAGTTCTTACTTCTGCCTCATCTGCAAAGTTGTTGTGGTAATACTCTTCACACTTATCTCGGAGAATGGATGCAAGGACAAAGCAGTGTCGTCTGAAGGATCCTAAAAACCAGAAGGAAACATTCAAGCTATTATATAGTTTGACTAATTGTGTATTTTCTGAAACTTTGAGAAGTTAAGAGATTCACTTTATTGTTACCCACATGAACACACACATAAATGCATACATATAAGCACTCACACACACATCTTGAAGCACTAATGCACCATTTTCATCCAGTTGCAACTTGCATTCATCCAGCATTGTAATTGAGTAGATTCTGAGGGCAGGTGAGACCACGACAGGTTCAGTCTGTACACATGCAGGTGTCTGGGTATAAATGGTTGAATTTCAATTCTTCTGAGTGACAAGTGCCAATCAAGTCCAAAAAAAGAGGCTCCTTCAAAAAAAAGTGTGACATATTGTCATTGATGAAACTAGTGATTAAATTACAAGATTATGTGATCTATATATATATAATTCTTTTATATATATATATATATATATATATATATATAATCACAGTACGCTTTTGAAAAAGCTCAGAACCTTGAGTTTCTGCTGTTTTACCAATGATTCTTAACACGTAACCATTACCTGTTTTTTTACATCAATTCCATTTACCTATTTTGAGAGGGGAACCAGGATTCTGAGCAGCAAATGAACCACAGCTTCATCGCAAAGTCAATTATAATAGACTTGGTTGTTGATGCTCAAGTAATCAATTAAGCAGACTAATCAAATAAGAGACATCCTTGGGAAAAGTTCTGAATTATGATTAAAAGGGAGCAGAAACCAACCAAGCCACTGCCATGCCACGGCATAAAGCTCACAGATATACAATGTAGATACCTCCTGCAGCAGCACCTGGGTTAGAAGGAAGCCTTTACACTCAAGACTAAAGGTCTGTTTAAACCTCTGCCAGAGTGCTCCTCTGACAAACCAGAGGTCAAATCTCTGACAGATGAGTCCAAATGTAATTATTTGACACAATTACAGACTATGTCTAGAGAAAAGTCACACTGCATGCAAAGAAAAGAACCTCCTCCCAACAGTGAAGAGCAGTTGTGGAAATTGACCTGCTTTTCACCCTACCTGATGACTTGGAAAATCTTTTTTCTGTGTCCTTTATCGAAGGACTGCTTTACAGATTTGACTAGATTTGGATTCTTTTTAAAAAAACGATGACCAAGTTTTAGGTGGTTCACAAACTTTCAAACTTATACATAAATCCCCTTGGAACACAAAAAACTAGTATCTTTTGTATCATATTTGTTGTTTTGTAATAGGGAATCTACAGTTGTTACTACATAGCTTCAAAATGTAATGACAAATGGCAGAAAATATAAATATATGTAAAATATTGGAATGGAATAAACAGTTGAATTTTTTTTTCATTTGCTACTGGGACTTCACTAAAAATTAAGAAGATTTTTCCTCTCCAGTAAAGTCTACATTTTTGCTTGACAGTGATGACATTATGATTATAAAACATATACATTATATTTTCCAATTATATTTGTAACTATGCCCCTCTAACATACCCTGTGCAATATGAGGCAGGCTGGTCTCTTGTGGTAGGCTATTGGATGATAAGGACAGAACCTCAGACGCAGAGTGAGACTGCTATTAGCTGGGTACAGTGCCACTCTTGGAGGGTCAACACGAAGACACTGCGACTGCCAGGCCAGTGCTCAAACTGGTAATGAGCCAATACTGTGGAGGAGTTTATGAGGTGAATAACACGCGGTTGTTTCTCCTCCCTCTTCACAACATGTAACCAAAATCCACCACAGAAGAACTTAAAGAAACCACTGACCTGTAAACATCAGGAAAGCAGACTAAAAGTCATTATACCTCATGTGATTTTCGTGATGTGTGTTTGTGCAATGTTGTGTCCTTACAAAAATTTAACAAAGTGTTAATAGTAACAATTTATGCATTTATTGATATAATTCAAATGATATATATCTGACCTATGCATGAGCCAGTGACTTTAAGCAGTTCTTCACTGACAGCACCAGGACAGGTGAGCCTGTAGTAGTCCACACTGGTGTTATCAACAGTAAGAGGGGTGAAGCGTACAGACACAGCCAGTACTGAATGAGGGGCCACATGCCCCTTGTGCACATCACACTGAAACACAGACTCCATCAGAGCAGCTCTGTGCAACTGAGTCAGAGTGAAGGGAAGTACTCACTCTGCAGTGAATAAGATAGTAGGCAAACAAGAAAAGACATGCAAATGAAATGTAAATATGCCCACTAAAGGATCATAGCATTAGATAGGCTTTATATGGAAACATATAATACAGTAATAATATAATTATAATTCATAAATATATAATACAGAAATACTGTAATAAAGCAACTCAATACAGGAGGGGTTGAGATTCAGTGTTTTTCCAGAGAGCTCTCAATTGCTACACTCAAGCAAACTCGGGCAGCCTTACAACCTTCCTCCTGCCCAGGAGAGATGATCTGCAGATAAGGATACTTGGCTAAAGAAAACAGAGGAAACAAAATTATACAGCAGGATCAAATATTGTTAAAAAAAAACATACATTTTGCATTTTCAAAACCAGCAGCAAAGTACCATTAATCATAACATAATGGGTGGGATGAAATTATTTAAATGAATAATGTAATGTTATATTGTTAAGCATTGGGGACAAAACTCCAAAATGTCAATGCATAAAGATATGGAAAATTGAATCAGTGTTGACCTAATGTCATTTAAATATTTTACTTTGAATTAACTTTTGTGATTTAGTGAAGAGTCAACTTAGTGAAGCATTCATGACTAAAAATACTGGTAGCTACACTGAGAGCTAACATCTTACATAAGGTTATATTAATATGTATAGAAATAAAAACCAATCCAACTATGAAATATTTCATTATTGAGTCAATATGAATTACAAATGAGTGAAATCTACTGATTAAAGTATCTGACTATGTTATTTTCTTTAGACTACCTATGTAATCATATGGCTTTGCCCTTGCTGCACAATAATAACCTGTAATGTTTGTAAATGGTTTTTGATGGTAGATAAGCTCACTGAACTCACAGACTCCTCGTAGTAACATGCTGCAGTTGCTCTCGCCATTATCCCCAAATGTGCAGGAGGCTAGAGATTGGTACACCAATGCTTGCTGGGGTTTAAATGTAACAGTGACGTTACATGCCTCTTCTGGCTCCAGAAACCCACACACTGGTGAGAGCTCAAATGGTGGCTCTACTGTCCATTTGAAACCAGTCTTCAACTTGCTGAAATATAACAGGTAACAGGTATTTTTACACTGAAAAACACCCAACCGTTTCTCTGCTACCATGATTTCAGAGGGTTCTTTTCACAATTAATGCATATTGAGATCTCCATACCTGACATTACGGAAGAGGAAGCTGGTTTGTGAGCTGTGTTCAACAGCACATGGAGGCAGCTGCACTGAGTCGGGCAGCTCCAGGGCATGGTGCGGCAGCACCGCACGTAGTGATACCTGGAATGTCCCCTCCTTACACCTAAAACTCTATACTATCCACATATTCACACTGTGGGCAGAGGAAGGGCACATAAACAATCATCAGCATCAGCATTAACAGCATCAGCACTCATGGAAATAGACACATCACTGTTTTCATTGATAAGGTGATTAAATCAGTAACAAAATAATGTATCATTGGTCATTATAACTTACTTAATCTTGACTTATTATAAGGAGAATGAGGTAGGCAATAGTTTACCTTCTGAAGGGGACAAAAAGTAACTGGTAGTGAAAAAGAAGTTCCAGGACTCAGAACGATTGTGTGAGGAAAGGGCGTGTTAAAAAATTTGGACACAGGGGGTCTGAAATAGATGAAATCATTCGACTAACAAATAAACTAATGCAAAGAAGGCCTAGTAGATACTTATATCTCTATCAGATGATATGCTTGTTGACTTGACTTACCTGAAAATGAGTTTCTGCAGTTTTCCATCCACATTTTTAAGAACAAGTGACGGTATATTCCCAGCTCCCAGCTCTCCCAGACCAACTCAGCCTGGGTCTCCACTCCCAAGAAACACCTGTGCCTGAAAGATCCTTTCTTCTGAGGCTCCTCTGCTTGCTGCAGACTCTGCATTTCACAAAACCACAATATGATGTAGTAAAATAGAACCTGCACTGTTAATCAAGGCAGGCTTTTTATGACTAAACACAAAGCAAGAGGACATTCTGGAAAGTCTCTTTCTCTCTGTGCTACAACAGAAAACAGAAATCTGCAGAGCATGAGGTCTCCAGGACCGGAATTCTGATTCAATGCTGTTTATACATTGTCACTGTGCATCTCACAGCCACCAGAGGGCAGAGAATCCCAAAAAGATGTGCAAGTGTTCACCCCTTGGATGTCTTCCCCTCTTAATAAACTGGTATCATGGTGTATCATATAATTTGGAATGTTCAACTGAAATTCTCAAAAAAAAACTTTAACGTCAAAGTGAAGACACACTTACACAAAGTTATGTCAATTAAATAAAAATATATTATGTAATATAAGAGGTTTCATAAACTCCACACACTATTGGAGGTTTTTTTATGTAGCATAATAATGTTCAATAATTTTCCATCTCCCCATGTGCAATTATCTGTAAATGTTCTTTTGAGTTTTTTTATTTTATTTTTTTATTGAATTTATAATGTATGTATTGTATATGCTGGTTATTTATCTATTTCTTGTGCTTTGCTATCCCTGTGCTGCTGTAACAATGTAAATTTCCCCACTGGACTAATAAATACTTATCTAATATATTTTCTCTCATTTTACATTAAGTTTTCATTCAATTGACATTACTTCACAAAATGTATTTTATTTTTGTAAATTCTTTTAAAAATATATATTTCCATGATTTCATTTATAAAAGCAACAAATGGGCAAAACTTTCAAGGTGGATACTTTTTCTCTTCACTATATATAGAAAGTCAGATGACAGAAAGCACGTCTTCTGAAAATGAGACTCGATTGCCAATAGAGCCAATAGAGCATTGTCAGCACAAAGCATTAAAACAATAAACTCCCCCAATACATAAGCAATACACTTACATAAATGGTCTTGCCAGAGGGCACTGCAATCTTACCTTTCCCTGCCTGCCTTGTCTGGTTCCCCATTGAATCCTGCTGCTCAGTGGGTTCACTGGAATGCTGGAAATCATTGTGACTTACCCACTGCTGGACAAAAAATGTAGACCTTATTCCATGGGATTCTCTCTGAATTTAAAACTTGTTGATAGACTTATCTGACCTGTTAGATTCCCCCTGCCCGTATACGGCTGAAAGTAAATGTTAATGTTAGAAGGGTTATGTTGCGCAATTAAGTGGCTACAATTTCAGTAGATTCCCACCATTCTTTATCTGTATATAGCCCACTTCAATAATGTAGTTCAATATATATATATATATATATATATATATATATATATATATATATATGGTTATTACAGAATCAGTGGAGTTACTGTGAACAGTTGTCAGGGCTGTCTGGTTTTATTTATTTGGTTTATTTTAGTGGTTTATACTGGAAACTACAAAAAGGTCATTGTTTATCTTAAAATAAAGCTGAATTAAAACCCAAAACCTTAATTCTAGTTCATGATTCACTGGTATAAAAACAGATATTTGGTCATAAAGTATAAGTCATGTAGTTACTCCATCTGAAGGAGGGTTGTTGCACAATTTCTTATTTCAGTAACCGTGTAAATGATGCCTTTACCCTTCTGCACAGCAGTTTTCTAACTAATGCAGCTAAAACATGTTTACGTTTATACACCAACGATTCCTACGAGCAGACAAAGTTCTCCAAAGCCTTACCTCATCATCACTCAACCCCTTATGTTATAAATGACACTATTTCTGCACTTTCTTAGTGGTTCCGTTAGTGTTGTGTTTATTACGATAGTTATTGTGTTGCCTGTCCATGGCAACGACGGGACGCGACAAAGGACATTCCCACTCCCAAACCGCGTTTGGGAAATGGTCTGTGTGTCTGACAGGGTGAACTGTGTTTAAAATTCCTATAAATACATGTTTTCTACTCCGATACGGGATGAACTCCAGCTTCTCCTCCTCTCATAATAAAGACTCCTATCATGTTCTCAGAACAGGCCCAGTAAAGCTCCTCTTCTGCTCCCACAAATTAAATGGGCCTGTGACATCAGCATAAGGAGCTGATTGTTTGACTCCCCCTTCATTAACTTAATTATTTGTCCATCAGTAAACCTGCCTGAGTAATTCATATTTGAGAGCCGCGGCTGTAAATAAGCAGCAGATTGGTCATGATGCACTGCACCTTCTCTGGTGCTTTAATCACCATCCTGTCAGCTGGAGGTTAAACAGGAGAAAAGGGAGGGCTGGGAAACGAGGAAGGAACAGAGCTGAGAACATTCAACTACAACACTAACAGACTCGAATGGCCAGGAGTCCTCCTTTTCTGGAACTTGTACCCTTTATCCAACCAAACTTTCATACATTACAAATAATCCCATGCATAGCTCGTCGAACACACAAGGAGGACTGAGTAATGTCCAGCAAAAGAGTGAATTTGTATGGATGGATTTATTTTATTTGGGTATTTTATAAATTTATATTCACATGGGAATGAAATATGTTATAGAAAATGTGGTAAAAATGGAAACTCCGTTTGTCTACGTATTTAATGTACTTGTGAGATGCATGAGTTGAGATCATACAGACTAAGACTAAGATGCATGACTTAAGATTTGTAAGCTAAATGCCATAAATGTAAATGCAATTGAGATCATATACACTACTAAGATGCATAAGTTGTAATCATATAAGCTACTAAGAATAAGATGCATGAGTTGAGATCATATAGGCAACTAAGGCTATTGATTTGTCTTGGTGAATGAGTAAATGTATTTAAATGTATTAATATTCCCTAACCGAGTTGTGTGGTCTTATAGGTAATTAATTAAATCCCTTCTTCACAAACACATTGCCTCAGACCAACAACTCAGGCCTGACTGAAGCCACTGTGCACCCCCAGCCTCCTCTTTTTTTGAAAACCAAAATAGATTCACCTTACTGCATGCCATATACATATTTACACTAAATGCATCAATGCATGAAGTCATAAAATGAAGTCCTGTTTATCAAAAAAGTACAAATAATAACAGTATAAGTGGAGTCAACATATTTTTCCCTGTTTGTTTTTTATTTTGATCTTAGTTTAACAGAGCCGACACAATAATCGCTGCTTTATTCACAGCAAATAAATTAGATATAATCTATAATACTTAAATACCATTGAAGACAATACACCAATAACAAACATGACAAAGACTACTGACAAAATAACACACTGCTCAATGTTTGCCCTTACTCAGTATTTACTGAGGATTTACCAGCTGTGCAGTGTGATTCAGTCAAAGGGCTCTGAAAAAAGGCTTAGTAATGAAAGCGTAGCACTGTACATTAACCCTCTGTTCATGTGAATACAGTGCGGCTGATTTCTACACATGCTGTTTTTGTTCACTTGTCTGTACAGATCAGTGTTTATACAATTCAAAAGTAAGCATTTGATTTTGAGTAGAAATTTTCATCTACTACTCACACTGCTTACCTAAACACAGAGTACAGGGACATTTTTACAGAGTGAGAAAACGTTCCTATTTGGGACAAACTAGCAGTTTATAAGCTGACTTGTGGGGAATTAAGTGCAAACTAACATGAGAATCAATAACTAAATTTATCACTGGTTTAATGATGGCCTTTCTATTTACACACTGCCACATACACAGTTCTACAGAAGAACCATTTTGGAATCCATAAAGAACCATGTTTGTAAAAGATGTTTTTGCTGTAAAGTGTTCTTATGGATCTAAAGTGGATCTTCTATGGCAATTTTCAAATAACCCATTGGAGCACCGTTATTTTAAAGAGTGCAGATCAGTTTATTAATAACATCTGCCTGAATATAAGTCCTTGCTTTGCTAGTGTACAGTTAGAGACTGTAGCCCATTTGATGGCATAGTCAATCATAATTTAGACACTGCCCTTCATCAGTGGTAAGTTTCTGACCAAAGAACCAATAACCATTTTTAATTTATACATGTGTATAACCCCCAACAACATCTCTGATATATGTGCAACTATCGTTCCACTGTGATGCCAGTTCCCCTGCTGTTTTGAGAATGGTCAATCATTCAGATAATTTTTGATTCACAGTGGCGGTATGGTCATACACTGGCAAATGACAATTGCTGTAGAGGGATTATGCATGACAGCACACTGACTACACTCTATATAATGAGCCTATAATGTACATAAAGGCCAGGGAATTGAAATAGAAGGTAGATGTGTCTAGTAACATGGAGGCTGAGTGTAGACTGATTAAGGGGTTTTGGTGCACAGCTTCAGTCTTTGCAAGTGTGAAGTCTCTGTTGAAGGACATAGATACAGCAAGCTGCTGAACTACAAAGAGGAAATGGTTCTGATTCAGGACTGCAGAGGACTCTTCAGAGCCCTACTCCAGTCTTCCTGTCCACTCCGATCTCCTCCAGGTCGTCATCTGAATAAGAACTGTGAGAGCTGTAGCTTAGCTCGGAGCCATGCTGGACAAAGTCAGAAGAATGAGAGAGGCCCACGCCATTTAGAGCACCACCAAAGCCCTCATCCTCCTCCTCTTCCTCCTCTGCTACCAGCTCCTCATCATCGTCTGGTAAACTGCAACGGCGAGCGTCTCCAGCCTTGCTGGCTCGTTTGCCCAGCTGACTGCCTTCAGCATCCAGGTGGGCTGCTTGCTCTTTGGCTTTACGGCTGCGCTTCCATTTCATGCGTCGGTTCTGGAACCAAATCTTCACCTGCACAGGATTTAAGACAGCATCTTCAGTCATGGAGTGTTAAAGCTATAAGTATGGTTACAACTTCTAAATCTTGGTGATCAGACATCAAGTGAAGCAGTCTTCACTTGCAAATGTCCCCACATCAAATGAGATGTTGAACTTTTAGACTGACTTACATGGTGATGGAACAAAAGTGTCATTGAACAGTTGGAGTGCTCACCTGTGTTTCAGTTAGCATAAGTGAGGTGGCCACTTCAAAGCGCTTTGGTCGGGACAGGTATTTGTTCAGCTTGAACTGGTTTTCCAGCTCCAGCAGTTGCTGACTGGTGAAAGCTGTGCGGGGTCTACGACACTTTCCCATCAGTCCTGTCTGAGGTGCACCTGTGAGCATGAAACATGCAGAGAAAGAGAGAAAATAGGGAAATAGAGAAAAAAAGAAGAAAAAGAAAATAAGAATGCAGGAGAGAACAATAGAGAGAGAGAGAGAGAGAGAGAGAGAGAGAGAGAGAGAGAAAACAAATGAGAAAAATATGTAAAATGCACCGACTGCTCCCCTCGTCCTTCAATCTCTAATGATAACAGCTTTAGCTGAGTTTATTGTTGATGACACGGTGCAGAGATATTGCTTTAGTGGGACAATAAAACAACAGAGAGCACCATTAACTTAATGAAAATTCAATAAATGCTACCAGAAAACTTTACTGACAAAGTACAGCAGGGTTTAAGTGTTTCTTTATAGTTTCCTGCCAAGCAAAGGCAATTTTAATAGAGCTGTCTTTTATAACAATATGAAAGGACTAAAAATAAAAAGCTTACATTATAGTTCGGTTAGCAGTAAACTCTGATTCTGTTATAGTGCACATTATTTATGACTTTCTGAGTCTCTGGAGTCAGTTTCACTGAATATATCTAACATAAAATCAATTACACTTCAATGATACTTTAAGGCTATTACTCATCCACTCACTGCCTTGACCTGAACAACACTTGGGTTAAGGGGATGTATGAATAAATAGATAGTTGATTGTGTATGGATGGATGATTAAGTAAGAGGCATGTAAAGAAAGTCTTATTTCAGTCAGTTTTTTAGTAAGATTTTTTAATGTATTATTATTAGTAGTATATTAATATATATATATATATATATATACACACACATATATATATACACACACATATATATATACACACACCCACACACACACACATATATATATATATATATATATATATATATATATATATATATATATATATATATATATATATATGTGTGAAATGATAGATAATATTAATGACAGTAGTGTTTCAATAATAAGTGAGTGCCTGTGTGTGTGTTTCCATTTACAGGGTCACATAATACTGAAAAACTAATTAATATTGACTAACAGTTTAATAGCACAGGCATAATATCAGGAATCCAACTTTATGTCTGTAATATTTATTATTATTATTACAACAACAGGGGTTAGCTAAGAATTAGGTCTCTGATGTATTAATAACAACAACCATTATTATATGGTGTATTGTTATTGTATTTATTATAATTATTATTGTTATAGAGATGTATTATTATTATTATTATTATTGTTGCTGTTCTTGTTTTGGGTTATGTTCCTTTTATCTCTTTTAGTAGATTCATATTCAGAAAGTTAATAAGTATACATCAGCTTTTATTCTTTAAAATGTATATATTAATGTTTGTATCCAAAATTGTAAATATTCTGTCTTTTGGAACGATAGACATTTGTTTTGGAACAAATCTCTTCATATAAAATACAAATCTAGGATCAGTTATACTGGGAGAAACAGGCATTGGTTTCATCAGTGAATATAAGAGACCTACATCTACTCCGATATCACCTTTCCATTGGGTTTGTATGTGGTAGTAATGAGGTTAATTGTGGCCTCTGTATTCTCCGTGTTCAGAGCTCCTCACCTGAACCCGCCTTCACTGAGAAACCTGACCATCCAGAGGTGTGATGTTATAGTAACAGGTGTTTACCGTGGACAGAAGTCAGTGAGTCAGGGCTGTGTTCGGGTGCAGAAGGTGCGCTACGTACCGCTGGTGCGCCAGTCTGGGCAGCAGCGCTCCGGCGCGGATCCAGGGCTCCAGGTGGAAATGCCCCGCCAGGACCGCGGCGCGCACGTGCTCCGGATGCGGCTGTGGGAGAGGCGCGTGCGGGACGGGCTTTTTATGGGCGCGTGAAGTGAGAAGTAGAGGAGCCCAGCGAGGGAGGCGGGAGGCGCTTGAGGCCAGCGGCGGCGGCGTGAGTGCTCAGGCCCGGGTTTTAACCAGCAGCCCGCGGTGCTGCGGGCGGTCGCGGATCGCGTCCCCACTACCGCGCTCCTCGCAGCGGGTCCGGTCCGCTCTGTTGCCATGGAGAGACGGTGGCTGCAGGATATGAGCTTCTCGACCCTCCCTCAGTGTTCTGCACTTTGGGCTTCCTTCAGTCGATCAGAACCTAGAATTACTCGTGTTCTGTGTGTTTGGGTTCTCCTTCTGCATGGTTCTCCGGTCCTGCGCGGCTCCGCTGCCCAGAGGAGCTGCTGCTGCCACTTTTACAAGTGTTAGGCTTTTAAAACCCACCTGTGTTGCAGCAGACTCCCGCTCTCCCATTGGCTGAGCATGCCGGCCGTGGGACAGCGGGGACCAATCAGGCGCGCAGGAGCGTCCAGGGCCCAGGTGAAGATCGATGACGCGTCGCGCCGGAGGCTGCCGGGCACCGTCTCCAGCAGCTCTGATTGGCTGAGAGGACTAATTTATTCATTTACGGCTCTTTAGAAAAACACATCACACACAAAGCAAGTCTGTTAATTTCACCTTTTTAACAGTAATTGAGTTATTTTTTTAATGGGTAAGAAATGTGTTGATTGAAAATTCTCGATGAACGTAAATGTAGGCAAATGAATCAAATGGCTTCATCAAATGGCTTCTGCTTTCATTGCTTTTTGAGTTTAGATTCAGTTTAGATTCTTAACTGTTTAATTCGTGTATGTTTGTGCTCTTTAATGTCAGAACAAAGTATTACAACGAAAATTATAATGAAACTGATAGATGTTCACAAATTAATATAATATTATAAATAGTGTCAGTAGTAGTTTTACTAAGAGAAAGTATAATAACAATAATAATAATAATAACAACAACAACAACAACAACAATAATAATAATAATAATATCGACAACAAAATAATAGAATTATGATAATAATAGAACAGAGTGAAAACATTTAAAAGAGAGTTAATCAGGTTTAATTAGGTTTTTATCATTATTATTGTGTGTGTGTGTATTATTATTGGCTCAATATAATTATATAATATAAGTAGTGTAGATTTGAAAAACAAAAATCCAAATTTCCAAACTCCACAGACAACAACGATTGTTGCAGGTGTGGTTTCATATATCACTAATTTCTTGTTAACTTGTTAGATATTTGGTTTTAAAGCTTTTTTACCACTCACAACATTAGTATTTAGCTTTCAATATTAAACTACAATAAATCTTATTAAACTACAAAAAAATTTAAGTACTATAGTTCACCAGCTCTTACAGAGTCACTGGGACAGACTGTGCCCATAAGAAAGGTCAGTAAATACCAACAGCTCATCAAAAACGAAATGGTTCATCCCATAGTGTTTCTCACACTGTGTGTGTGTGTGTGTGTGTGTGTGTGTGTGTGTGTGTGTGTGTGTGTGTGTGTGTGTGTGTGTGTGTGTGTTTGTGTGTGTGTGTTTAGCCCTCTGACCTTGATGATGAAGGATGATTGACACTTTGGCCTTTGTATGTACAGGTGCCATCAAGTGGGTCTTTTCTCACAGAGATCACACACACACACACACACACGCACAAAGCTCAAACTACTGGACAACACATGTACTGAGAGAGTTCTCATATATGGAGTGTGATTTTCCTCATTATGAACAGTGTGTAATAAACAGAGCTGTGTGGGTTAGTTAGTTTTTCCACTAATCATCATTTAAAGCACTGTTCCTCATGGCTGATTGAGGTTTTCTGATTGATAATCAATCTGTCTGAGGAAAAGAAATACAATTTGGATATCAAACACAATGAGGACCAATTTTTCTTACAGATAAATTAATTAATAAAAGTTTGTTGAGTTTGATTAGTACTGATTTATAACTATTAAAGTTATTTCAAATCAGCAGACAAGAGGTAGACACCCTGGAAATGTACTCATAATTTCATTGGTAATTGACAAAGAGGGGAAGGTATATTTAGATGAGACAATAACATAATTAATCCTGATTTAAGACTAACATAGCAAATTCTAATGAATATGATGTGTATTTTTGGACTGTAAAAGTGTTATTTTAAGAGAGAGAGAGAGAGAGAGAGAGAGAGAATGTCCCTTTCCCAGGCCAGACCTTGGGACTATAATTAATCTCAGTTCATTAGGAAGATAAAGGTAATTTATTAGTCCTGTTCTGTCAGTCATTAACCAGTGTTTACACAAACGAAGATTAGCTAGATTAAACAGATGTATTTTTGACTGTAAAGGGGGAATGGGATGCAAGTAATAACAATAAGAATTTATTCAATTACTAATTAAATGTTATTATTATATTTTATTAACAAATAATGTAACATTACTACATAGTATATATTACATCACTGATGCAATATCTGAAGATGAACACATTCAGACATTTTTAAATGATTATCATAAATCACAGGTTCAGTAGACTTTACAAATAGTTCATTTCACATAGTTCATTTTCCCTGAAGGAACCCCCCCAAGGGATTAATAAAGTTCTATTCTATTCTATTCTATTCTATTCTATTCTATTCTATTTGTTTACATTTAATGAATTTATTCAAGACCATTCAATATTAGAACAATGTATATTGTCAGGTGCAATAATAATAATAATAATAATAATAATAATAATAATAATAATAATAATAATAATAATAATCTAAACTATATGCAAACTATATGCAAACTATAGTAATTATATGAATAAGAATAGAACTATAGAGTAAATGCTGCTTTCATTTAATTCTACATTATTTAAACTAAATGATAGCAAATTAATAAAATGTGTTCAAATCATTGGCAACCATTTGCCACAGTTATACCATGTAAATTCAAATTCTAATTTTAATCTGATCTCATTATTAACTGAACACTTCACTAACAGCTTCATCATATTGTGGACAAAATTAAAATCCAGATTTCCAAAAGTCCCTTGAATCATTAAACCATCGGAGAGACTTTAATATGTTCAATGACCAAGTAATGACAGTATCTTTCCATGATATTATCAGCTATCTGAGTGTTCTTTTAAAGCCCCTTCTTCCTCAAACAATATTCATCTGTTTATTTCATTATAGCATTGACCAAAGCACCTGAACTACAGAGTGGTTTATTGCTGTCAAATGATCATTTACAGCTAACGGCTCCAGGTAAGGTCCTGAAAACAAAGGAAGTATTGTGTGCAGCTGTGCTGCTATCAGATGCAATAAACAGGTTATCTTACACTCAAAGGCACATAATTACTTTTACCTGGTCATGTCATCTGCTGCTCATTCTGTATACGAAGGCTCAGAAAATTAGAAATGAATCTCACCTACATTCAGTTTTGTTTTTTGATTGTTGTATAATATAATGTAATATAATATATTTACCTTAAAAAAATATAAGGTAAATATAAATACAATGATTATTGTACGCTGTTCATCAGTTCAAGCTAAAAATGTGGTAACAAGCAATTTAACTGGATAAATACTGGATAAATAAGTATTACTTACTTATTAAATACTTTGAATGCAACATTTACTGATTCAGATTAATTTTTAGTTGAATAAATCCATCCAGTTGCTTGTATTTTTAAGTATTTTTAAGGTCGAAAAACAGACAAGCATAAACTTCAGTATGTGCAGTGAAGTGCAGTAAAATGTATTTCTATGCATGAATGGAAAGACAAGAAGGTTTAACATATTCTATATTAGTATTATCCATCCATCCAATTTTAATTGAATCTGGCAATTCTTTACATTGTGCTGAATGTAAAGAACAAAGAACAAGTGCTAGATTCAAATTATGACAAAATGACTTTCATTGTTGTACATTAAGAAGTTTTTTTGCTTGTTTTTTGGCAAACATAATACATACATACATACATACATACAGTACATTCATATTATATTGCATTATAGACATTAAATTGCATTATTTATTGCAGAAAAATAAAGATTTTTTTTAAACAAACAAGCCAAAAATAGATAAATAATTTTTTTTAATTATTATTTCTTATTGTTATTACTTCTGCATTAACCCCAGTGATTTGACATGTTGGGTTTGGGAACAAATTTCAACAATCTCAACAAAGCAAGAGAATTAAACCTGCTGATAAAATAGAGAGCACTTAACAAACAAGGCTGAAAAAATAAAAGCACACATGCTTCATTTTCTAACCAACTGTCCAGAGGAGAAGGAGAGCATTTGGGCATTTGAAGAACTTGTAGAGGAGGCATTCAGTGCACTCCCTATTCATACACAAATGTCTCTCAGTGTCACAGCCTGCCCTCTTCATGACTGTCTGACCCCTGCATGCCACCAGTTGCACTAGTTTGTACGCAAATCCCAGCTCTCAGAACTGTTATCTCTGTAACTCCTCCAGTCAACCAGCTTCATCTGGTTTGCCTAGAAAAGAGACAAAGAGCTCTGATGCTTTACATTATAGACCACACTCGCTTTGCGCAGAAAAAGTGATGCATTAAATGAACTTTATTTACCTGTCTACATCCTTTCCACATAAATAAAACCTATTACATAAACATTGTTTTGTTTTAGGGTGGAGTAATTTTTCCTTGACTGTGTTGATATTGTTGTAGTATATTTCATGCATTCAGAAATTAGCAGAATCAGCTGAAATATTTCAATCATTTTATTTATGCAAATTCTAGTTTCTCTCATTTCTAATTTCTTCTAATTTCTGTCCCATTGTGTCCTTGTGACTGTTCAGTAGAATTGAAAACTTCCTCCGTAATCAGAGCTGGGCGGTGTAGGTTAGCGAGTTCAGCTCAGCCCCAATGGCTTGATTAATGATAGCCACCATGCAGAGACGGCTGGACAATAGCATAGGCTGGAGGGGTGTGTTACTGGACAATTAGCAGCAAATCCTCCCATCACTAAGTTAAAGTCAAGCAGAAAGTTGAACCGACGCACGTGCACATGCCACACAAAGAGCATGGGCTGGAGTGGATAATTAGGCATGGAGAGCTGTCCACAACATCTGCTGGCCCACCAAAATCTCACTGGTTTCAGAACCACAGACGGCAGAGCATCGTGGGTGGCAAAGGCAGCCCGAGAGAGCAATACATATGCAGATGGACAGATGCTGAAATTCTGTGATGACAAATAAAGAGAATTTCCATGAGAAGAATATATGCCCATCTAGACTATGAGCCACAAAAGGCCTACCCATTTCGTGGAGGGCCAAACGTAATCAAAAATATTCTTCTGCTTGCAGATTTTTTCCAGAGCGATGTTCCACATCCATTTCTCAGAAATCACTCAATATGTCCAAAAGCAAAAGCAATAAGCCAGCCTCCTAAAATATGGGCAGACTTTTCATTTCTGCTTGCTGGATTTAATTGGCAGAGCTGAAATCAAATGGCAAGCACAGTGAATAGGTCTGAATAAGTGTCATGTCCTCTGTGTAAGAGTGTTGGTGTATGTATGTGTGTGTGCATTGGGGGCAGGTAAAAGGACAGCAGTGTGCAAGATTACTGCTCCAATTTATAAGCAGAGTGCCTGGTTATGCTGAGAACACCACACATGGGTCAAGAAATCTCCCACATTTTATATTTGTATATGTGTGTGTAGGAGAGAGAGAGTGAACATTAAATATGACAGTTCAATTAGCCAATCTTGCCTTTCCGGTGGCACCTGATCCTGCTGTGAGACGAGCTGCCCCACCCACCAACAGAGTTTGTGGTTTTTAATCAGGAGGGCCTGCATGGTGGCTGAAATGAGAGGAATAAACAGCAGTAATTTATAACCATAATTTGCACTCACTCCACCTCCTCAGTGAATACATCTTCCTACACTGAATACTGAGGCCAAGCTGCTTGAAGGCATAGAATGAACACTGAAGACAGAATTCCTGGACGTTTTCCATGTATAATATGGCATAGGATAAATAAAAAAGGATTCAGCTTGCATACAATCATCTCCTCATTTACATGTGCCAATGACTTGTCTATGCACATTTGCAGATTATGATAAACAGCATTTTTTAAACAAATGCAATTTCCATGTATCATATATCTTTAGGTGTTCTGATTATATGTTTGCTTTTACACCATAAAAGTGCCATTCATAAATTACAGGATCTCCCCTTCCATCAGGCCTTCATTAACATATCCTGCCAGCTAACGTCACACACTTTTGAGAATCTGTGCTCATCTGGCCTAAAGTTGTCGTTAAAAATGCAATATTTACTTTGTAAATCCTTGGCAATTTTCGTAGTGCCTTTCAGTCTAAATGGTGCTGTCAGGTGTATTTAAATGATCTGGCTGCTGGTGATCTATAGTGCTGAAGTCAAGGGCAAGGGGAGAATAAAGGTCTCCCAGCCAAGACACCTCACAGTCATCCAAAAGTGAAATTCTGCTGGACTAATTTGGAATCCTGTCCACGTTTGCGACCTTATATTTCTCAAAGTCAGAGAACCTATACATGCAGGTTTCTGTAAGCCCAGCAAGCATTTAAAAAGAGCCCAGGGCAAAGCAATCATTTCAGGCAGGTCCACCAAACCCACAATGAAGTTCTCAAGTCTGTATAGCAAAGGAAAGGACAAAAGTGGTATTCTAACACTAAACACGTCACATGTCATTTGTTAGTGGCCTTATGAAAGCTGTGTGAAGTAGCACCCTGTCTCCTTCTAAGACAGAAGCTTATTTAAAAAACAGACCACCCCAGCCAGGAAAAACAGAACTCCAAGAGCTAATGGAGGAATTAGTAATCCCTTAATTGAGCGTTCAGTCACAAGGTTCTGACAAGCTTGAATGGAAGCTGTGCGGGGCGTGTTTATTTGTTGCCCACAGCTGAACAAGAAATTTCATTCACTAATTAGAACAACCCCTAAAACATCTCTCTCTCTCTCTCTCTCTCTCTCTCTCTCTCTCTCTCTCAAACACACACACACACACACACACACACACACACACACACACACACACACGCACACACACTCGCGCGCGCCAGGCCTCAGTGCTGGGAGAAGGGTACTTATCTTTGTTGCCTTCTCACTGCCATGCTTGTTTCAGTGTGAGGGTGCAACAATGCAGTGACAATGCAACATTATGGAAACAAATAGTTCCATTAAGCACACTGTGAGGCGCATTGGGACCAGGCATGTCATGTTAGCGATGGAGGAGGCCTCTACTTTGATTAAGATGGATGATTTATTGAGACAAGAACACATCGAGTTCAGCCCATGCTAGATGTGCAACCTGGGAAGGTCATATTATTCCCTTCATGTATGCAAATGGAGGACTACAGAAGGGCAAAACTGGTGCACAATTTCTGAACATGTGAAACAGTAGTGTTTCACAAATTCCTATTTCTTACACACACACACACACACACACACACACACACACACACACACACACACACACACACACACACACACATGCCATTCTATGCACATATTATCTACTTTGGAATACCAAGGAACATTTTGTTGGTGTTCATGACAAGAAAGTGAACAGCTCATGATCTTCAAATGACCAGGGAAACTGCAATAACAAATAGGGTGTAGCAGCTTAAACAAATGCACCCAGCAATTTCCTTTTCAAGTGGAGTTAACAGATGTCACTTGGTGGCTTTCTTGTGAATAGGGCTTCAGGTCAATCAGGCAGATAAGCGATTACTGTTTGGATGGCTCTCAATTATCTCTCGGCTGGTTGACCTGGAGAAGACACAGAGGAGGAGGAGATGGGGCGGGGAACACACAGAATACGAGCCTCCATACGCCAGCCAAACAAGCCTGCCTTCAGTGGCAAAAGCCATTTGTTAAGCTGGTTAACCTCTGAATGCCTGTGAAAGACAACCAATGCAACTAGACTAATTAAAACCCTTCAGTGCTATTAAGGAGCACATCTGGTGGCTTTTCTTCTTTGTCAGAAAAATCTGGCAATCTGCCATCTTTGCAGTGCACAAGAAAATATTATGTAGACATTGGGTTTAAAATTAATTTTAGTCGAAATGTAGTCTAATAAGCCACAAATGTGATTGATCAAACCATATGGCTAAAATGCCATAGTTTTAACAGTACTTTTTCATATTAAATCTAGACTTTCAGCCACTTTTTTTTCAGCCACAAATTACAACTACTTTGTAATTTGTAAATTAAACAATGAAAGAAATGGCTCATGATTATTAAATGTGTGAAGTGGTCATACAAAAATGAAATATGTTGCACTAATATCACGCTAAATTTTATTGTTGAAAAATAACTTCAAATTAATGAACGCTAGTAAGACATCACCATTAAGGTTATGAGATCTCTTACAATCACCCTGTGTTTTATTCACACACAAGTTGTGCAAAGTCAACTTCCATCTTCCACTGTTCTTTTCAAAGTGAAAGAAGAATCTTAACGTGTTTGAACAGGGATTCACTTCTATCCCTTCACTTATTCACAAATAATCTCAGGCCTAAACAGTTTTCTGAACCAGGCTTAAGTCAGAAGGAATGTCAATTTCCTTTGAAAACTAACATAATATGTCCTGGATCTGTGTGAGAAGCCTTTCAGGGCTGTTAGCATCACCATAATGAGGCACATATACACTGAAAGGCTTCAATGGGTCTTGTGTTCATGTTGAAGTGTATCTCAATGGGTTGGCATCAAAGGCTGAACAGTGATCATTCATTATAATTTGACATTTAAGCAGATACTGTTAACACACCAGACTCTCTCTCTCTCCCTCTCTCTCTCTCTCTCTCTCTCTCTCTCTCTCTCTCTCACACACACACACACACGCACACACACACATACACACACACACAATGTGAATAGCCTTCACAATCCTAGACACAATTCGCTTAAATATGTGTGATAAATTATTTAATGTTCAGATTGACCAACAATATATGTTACTGATTGTATATGGTACACACATTAAACACCCAAACACCCTAGCTGAACAGGTGCTTGTACCCATTTGTTTGATAATTTGGTTATGCTATCTAGAAGTATTCTCTATCCATTTTCTTGAACAGGGTAAAGTATTGGATCAATAAGTTTCTCAGAGAGAAACTTTCAGCCCATAACTTGGAGAATCCCCGGAAAGGTCCAGGAAACAATCCAGTAATGCTCTAAAAATTAGTTTATGTCTGAAAACTGTAAATCCCCCCCAGCACCTGCAGATAAGACTCCTGTTCACTGACCTCAAAATGGAACAGAAACGGAGGTGTGAAAACCGCAGAGAAACTGTTAGTGAAAACATGGGTACTCAAAAGGTGTAGCCAAAAAAATACCTTCAAAACGTTTCCAAATTATATTTACTCACAAATAATTATGTAAAAGAAAAAAGATAATGGTATATATTTTTATTTTCTTGGTTGTGTAATGTCTTATTGTTATTGATCCCACAAAAACAAATGATCACAGTTGTGAAATGAATTAAAAAATAAATAAAGTAAAAGTACTTAAGTATATCAGTATTAATTATTATTTTTCAGGAATTTGGTTAATTAGCAAGTTGCATTAAAGATCAAAAGAGAAAGGTTGAAGATTGGTATGTTCCGGGAACTTTAAATTCTAAATCAAAATGTTAGGAATAAATATTTATGATTTTTTTTACAAGTATAAACATTCAATTTCAATAATATTCTGCAGAATATACAATTAATAACGCATTTCCCATCCCTGTTAGGTAAAGATAAAGTACTCACATTCCCACCTCCACACACACACACACACACACACACACACACACACACAGCTGCCACTAACTCACCAGCACTAAATCTGCCACAAATATCAGTCAAGCTCAGCCTGTCCTTGAACTGATGTTATGCATGGACGTCACAATGTTGAAAGATTATCAAGCAAAGCAAGGGTAGTACATATATCTTTAATGTAAAGTTTCAATGGCCTTATAAAGTCTGTGTCATTCAGGTGTTTTCCAGCAAACCTGACCTGAAAATCATACAGTTTATTAATATTTAGGTATTAAAACATCAGGACATCTGCAAAATAGCACCTGAATTAACTGCATGCTTTAAGACACCATACATTACTGCATCATCAGCACCACTTTGTGCAATTTACAAGCTTATTCCATGCACTGATGGCTCTTTGTAAGACATGTCATAGGAAAACCATTCCTAATGAATAAAACAAGCAGCACAGTCCTGGTCTTCTGACGCTGACAGCGTGTGTTCAATCAACATGAGGGCCTTGTCAGCACACTATTTCAGTGAAATTAAAGAGGTTTACGGTAAGAGGACTCTGGAAGTGTGTCTCTGATGAGCGATGGAGGAAAGAGAGAGAGAGAGAGAGAGAGAGAGAGAGAGAGAGAGAGAGAGAGAAACCTTTGGCTGATTATGTGAAGAGCAAGAGCATGCAGATGGGCCAAACAGAAGCCCAGCCACCCCCCCAAACCACTACCACCCCTGTTTGCCTATTGACATGATAATGGGTACAAATTGATGATGACATTTCACTCACTCTGTGACAACTGCTTGTACACAATACACAAACACCCCACCACCCACAAGCACACATTAATCACAGGCCTGCTCCTCCTCTGCCCACTGCTGCTGCATTCATCAGCTAATTCCCTCTGTCCACGACATCCTTCTCTGTCTCTCTGAGACGCCGCGTAATCTCATCAGCTCGTGCACTTAATCAGCTTTAATGAAGTCTTGATCTGCCAATTAGACCCTATCAAACTGCCTATTCACTCATCGGACATAAATATCCACTCCTTTTAACAGTGCACTGTTCAGTTCAGTTCTTTAGCAGAACACACATTCCTAACCTTCTTTTAAACACCCTTAATCCATGTTTGTACTTCCATAGACGCGAAATGTTTTCTTTGTTGTTATACATCTATTATTTTGAATTTCCAGTGAAGTAAAGCAAACAGAATACAGAGGAAATGTCAAAAAGGTCTGAGAAAGTCTCAATACCTTTGGTTGGCCTGTTAGCCAACATACCTTTGAATAAATATTACAGGTCAGAGCAATACAAAAGGTTGTGTGATAATTAATTAGATGAATGAATATGGACCTATATTGACCCATTGGACAACAAAAAGCATTGATTATCTTGAAAATACTTATGCACAAAACACTTTCCCCTAATTACTCTGTGAAATATATAGAGGTGCTCTCTACCCGCCGTGTTTATATAAAGATAAAGTGCTCACCTTTGGAGATGAAATGACTGGAAAGCTGTAACAAATCAATGAGATCAATGTAATCAGCTAACAGCTGAACACCATTGCCAATCTCTGGTAGATGTTTCACAGTCTTTGTGTTTTAGTTGCTCCCCTGGGCTTCATTGGAAAGCAGTATGAAGAATGTGCTTAATTAGATTACATAATAAGTATAGTGCACCTGGCACATTTCAGTTCACTGCGCAGTCTGCCCAAGTATGCATTACAGTTACGGATTACCAAGTAAGGAGAGTGGAGAATCAGCCAGCTATGAGTATATCTTTAGGGATGCAAGCACTCGTGCTATCAAAGCCAACACTGTGTCAGGCTTTCCATCAGATAAATTAGCACACACAATCATATAACATTCCAAAGTCAATGTTCAGTACTACCAATATACTTACCTGTCATTTCAAGGTTACACATTCCTGATGATTTAGAACACATTTCCAGAAGAGTGACAGGAGAAGCTGTTCCTCACAGTTTGTGTGATGAGATTTCAGTACAATTTATTTATTCATCATGGTCTGTATATGAAAGAATTCTCACACTGCACCTATTACAAATGGCTGATTTAGGAGGACCTGGCAACTCCACACAATCAAAGGCACTCAACACTGACCCATAATGCCTAGCTAATTAAATAACTCACTAATTGATTCATCACCTGATCAATACGCAGCTCAGATGGTTTATAGACTCTAATCGA
This sequence comes from Acestrorhynchus altus, assembly GCA_034509495.1. NCBI lineage: Eukaryota > Metazoa > Chordata > Actinopteri > Characiformes > Acestrorhynchidae > Acestrorhynchus > Acestrorhynchus altus. The sequence continues at coordinate 25,486,275 of CM067509.1, forward strand.
TTCATCGCTTTAAAGGAAGAACAATAAACTAACACAGCACTGAATGAACATTCACACATATACATGCAAAATGGTTGTGTAGCATGCTGTGGATTTCTCAGGTGAGAAATGTTGTGATGAGTTTATAAAAGAAAGTAAATTATATTTTGATTTGGTACAACAGAGCTAAATTACTCGCTCTAAGGCTCCAATGGTGAGTATTAACTATATTAAATAAACCATAATAAAATATGATTGATAGTGGGCACACAGGGGATGGTGCTGCCTGTTGGAGAGGGCATGACTGGTGAAAACCTTAATCAAAGATTAATTCATTACACTTTTTGACTGCAGATTGTGGAATCTGTGTGGAATGTGTGTGTGTGTGTGTGTGTGTGTGTGTGTGTGTGTGTGTGTGTGTCTCAGTGTTTATGGCCTCTCCATGTGTGTAGAATTGAGGTGGCTAGCACGATTGATTAGGACACGGAGTGAGGTACGACATCAGTTTGGTCTTGCTGACCTTTGCAGCTGTAAATCTGCAGGCCAACCCAATTTTGAGTAATTGCTCCAGGCTTGCTGACTAGAGCAGGGTGGGACCTTAGTCTAATTAGGGAAGTCTGATACCGTCATATGAACAATAACATTCTAGCACAGTCAAACAAGTTTCCGTTTAATGAACCAGATCTGTATGTGCATGATAAATGATCTTTACGCATTTACAATTAGATACTTTGATCAACTGTATCAGGGAGTGACAGATCTAAAATCAACTTTTGTCAAAGTAACAAAGGAGAAAGGCTTTTTCTGAACATATGAGAGATAAACAGCTTGAAGCAGATGACCATTTCCAATATACAATCTATTTTGGATGAAGCATTTAAGATTTAAGATTTTTTTTCTTTTGATTAGGAAGGTAAACTAAGTTTACTAAGGTTAATTAAATAGTAGTTAACTATATTAACAATAGGTAAAACAAACAAAAAACATTTAAACAATGAAATAGCATACAAATAAAATAAATACAAACAAAATAAAGGATGACATATGCTCAGGTAAATGATATGCACTCAAGCAATTAACAAAGTAACCAACATCTTCATAACATCAGTTCTGTTATGAATGATTTAATATTTACTGGGCTCTTTGTGGCCCTAAGAAACTGATTATATTGCTTCCTGCAAGAATCGCCCCAGACGATGGGACTGATTTCTTTAACCATTCATAAATTCTAAATTGAGTGGTACAGTGGTTCATCAAAGTTTTTGAACAGCTTAGAATATTCTTAAAATATTTCTGCATAAATCCTGACCTAATACTTTCTAAATAAGTTCTGAAGTAGAGAAGGAGAACCAAATCAAACAAACGAGAAAACAAAATTAAAGTTGATCATTTATTTTTTGAGGAAAATGATCCAATACTATATATCTATGAGTGTACATATGTGGCTACAGTATCAGGTGTGACACACTTGTGCAGCAATAACTAAAACTAAATGTTTATTTCCTGCACATTGCCTTAGAACAATTTTAGCCAGTTCATCCAGCCCAAACAGCCTCATACCATCTCTTGAACTTCAGGTCCTTCCATAACATTTCTAGAATAAGATCTTTGACTTTCCAAGGCCATTCCAAAAAACTTGTGCGCTTAGGGTCATTGTCTTGCTGCATGACCCACATCCTCTTCATCTCTTTATCTTCATTAAGATGGCAATGGTGGACTCATGAACATTCCCATTAACCAATGTGAGAAAGGCCGTAGCTTCTTAGATGTCACACACAACTGTCACAGAACTGTACACACACAAAACATACACTAAGACCCAACACCCAACCATAGCATTAAATTTAGATGCAGTAAAGGCATTTGACAGAGTAGGATGGCCTTTTCTCTTTACTTTCCCAAATTATTTTGGCTTTGGTCCCCATTTAACCAACTGGATTAAAAACATTTTAATTTAAAGATTTTAAGGATAACCATTATTACCACTACTTTTTGCATGTTTTATTGAACCTCTCACTTCACTATAATAACATTTATAATTTATAATAATAACATTTCAGGCATTCAAAGGAACTCGCATTGCCACAAAATCAGCTTATATGCAGATGACATTTTACTATATCTAACAGCTCACTCCACCTCCCTTCCTTCAGTCCATATTCTCATCAATAGTTTTGGTAAGATTTCTGGCTACTTCATAAATTGGACCAAATCTGAGATTGTGCCCTTTACTTGACTGGGATGCTGTGTTTGGGGACTTACCCTATAAACGTACCATTCAATCCTTCAAATACCTTGAAATCCATATCTCAACAAAATAAAACTTATGCAAATTTAATTTCAGACCACTACTACAAAACATCAAAGAGGATCTCCAACAATGGAACAAACGTCCATTAACTTAATCAGCCATATTGCATCTGTTAAAATGAAGATTCTCCCCAAAGTTAACTAACTCTTTGCCATGACACCCTCTAACCCACCCCTGGGCTGGTGTTCCTCTCTAAACTCTGGAGTAAATTCATTTTATTGGAACAAAAGAAAACAGTATGGCAGACTTGATGTCCTGAATATTTACCATTACTTTCTTGCTCATCAATAACAGTATATTCATCACTGGACCAACAATTTAAACTCTGCTTGGCTAGATATAGAATAAGCCATCTGCAAAGACTTGACCACCCTAGACATAATCATTATAAATAAATCAATTAGAACCCATGAATGCCTCAAATATAAAACAATAAATATTTCTCTCTCTGCCAGGTGGAAAGCAAATTAAATCCTCAACATGCAACTCACCCCGTGTAAATCCACCCAATATGGCACAACCCCATGTTCAAAATGAACAATAAACCTATCATCTTTACAACATGGGAAAGGAGAGGAATAAACAGCCTATAGGACCTCTTCAGTGATGGCTCCCTCATGACCTTTGAGCTTCTAACAAAGACATACAACCTACCAGCCAACTGCCAATTCCAATACCTGCAGCTTAAATAAATTTTTTAAAAAGTCATTGATATTCACAATTTCCAAGAACCGACCTCACCTTTGCTACTGAAAATGAATTCACTCAAACCAAAGAAACTACCCTCCCAACTCTAAAAACTTAAACTTTTCTCACATCATGACAACACCATATCACTACCAATAGACAAATGGACATCAGACATTGAGGAAAATTATTTACAATTCACAATGTCACCCAATTCTAATATACAGTTAATTCAATACAAAATATTACACAGATCAGATATCACTACCTATAAAATGCACCTGATGGGTCTCACCAACACCAACACCTGTACAAACTGTCCGAGCACAATAGACAACCACTATCATGTATTCTGGAACTGTTCCCCTGTCAGGCAGTTTTGGTCTGAGGTCATGGGAGAGCTATTCAAGATCCTCAGTCTCAGCATCCCACTCTCCTCTACTGTAGCTCTGATTGGTGACCAGGAATCTGCAAACATTCATCTCCATTTCTAGAACAATGGCTAAAAAAATAATTTTACTCAACTGGAAAGGCCGAAAATAATTATCAGTAAAGCAATTTTACAATTCACTAACTGAACATTCAAATTTGGAAAGACTTACATTTACCATAAAAGATAACATCTGGTCTCCATTTTTAAAATTTATCCAAAGCTGATCCCTCCACTTATCTGTTCACTTATTTACTCTCTCTTCTTTCAACATGTCTGCTCAATACTTAATTTACAATAACACTCAGTCTGTTGTCTTGTCTTATTTTATGTTGTTATTTTGTCTGTATTTGTGAACCTTTATAGATGCACAAGTCATCTTGTAATGTTATGAGTCATTTTCATATTATTATTATTATTATTATTATTATTATTATTGTTGTTGTTGTTGTTGTTGTTGTTGTTGTCTGATGTGTATCTCTGTCTTTCTAGTGGTAAAATCATCCAATAATCTTGTACTTCAGTCAAGCGCATTTATTTGTTTCACATTAATGAAATTATTTAAACCCTGGAATTAAAATTGGGCTTAAATAAAAAGAAAATCCAGCTTTACTGTATATAAACAGAACATTTCAATATCATATCATATAATATCACATTGTCTATAAATTAAATGAAGTAAACCTATAAATACAGATCAGGTTCTGTTTGTTGATCATTGGCGCAGCTTTTTTCTCACTGTTTACATTTGTGCACCAGAGACTCAATCTTTACACTGAAAAATAAAAATGTTTTATATCAAACTACAGACCATAAAATACAAAAAACTGTCATGTTAGACTTTTCTTCATGGCATGATGTGTGTGGACCCTTTTCACTGCAGACTGAAAGATCTCCCTCCGTGCAAAAGACTAAACGGATCAATAAATGTCCATTTGCTTGTACAGGTTAACAATACATGTCATTTTCCATCTCATCAGCATGATGTTGAAGGTGTTGTTTTAACACATTGGGAAATAAATGGTGTCACGGTGGCACATTGGGTAGCGATGTTGCCTCACAGCAAGAAGGACCTGGGTTCTTGATGCAGAAAAGATTCTTATTGAACAAGGCAGTGTGGTGTTCACTGTTTTTTCAAACGTTCTCTACACTCTTCAGAATAAAATGATTCTCAATTTCATTTGTTCCTTTAGAATTGTCTGACTGATCCTTGTCTTCCACATATATGTTTGACTCAAGCTTCGAGATCAACTTTTCAACTGTAATTCTAGATGATGTGCCTTGCAAGATTTTCCACAGATTTTTCTGATGGAAGTTATTTTTACTCATCCTTTCTTTAGCAAAAGACAGCAAGAACTATTTCAACTTGCTCTGTGTGATAACTTTGAAACAGCCAATCTCATGGCTCAAAACAGGAAGAATTGATAACAAAACTGATTGTCTTTATTTTGTTTTAAAATTAACTTCCAAGTTTAGGTCAGTTTTATTGAGCATTCAACTTTCACACCGAGATCTGCACACATATAGTTTTATTTCACAAATATGGTTTTATCATCTTTTCAGAGATGGTGTGAAAAAACATTCCCTTTTCTAATGAGCCAGTATATGGTACAGTTCACTGTTCTGAATCACTAGAGCTAGTCTGGCTATACACACAATTCTTGGTTTTAATGAGACATTCAGTCATTTCTGCTGCCTTTTGGGTGATATTTAGAATGATTTTCAAATGGTATACAGTGAAAATAATTCTCATGTGATATTTCATGGAAAAGAGATGTTGGAAATGCCAGTCTCTTCAGGAAAATCCACAACTGAAGTCTTTATGGTTTGAAAACTAATTCTACATGTAATTAATTGAAGTATTTCTATGTTTGTAACAACTTTACATGAGGTCTGACCAAACACAAGCTTTTAAAGATTATTTATACATTTCAGAAACATAACCGCTAGCTAAAAGGCACCAGGTGGCCATAGCATACCACTGGGAAACATTCAGCCTTAAACAAAATGAATATGGACCAATTAAATCATTTTCCTTCTCAGATGAAAATGTGGTGAACAATGAAACCCTTGGAGCAATCCTGTCAGAACAATTTCAAAACCAGTTGGGTTAAAGTAGATGGTGTAGAGTAAAATGCTAGTCTTGTTTGCAGTGCGGTGAAAGAAAAGAAATGCCAAGTCTTTTGTCCAAATAAGTGACATTGGTTGAAGATCACTTTTTTGATGACAAACAAGGTATTCACAGAAAAATGATGAGCATCATCACACATTCAGAGTCTTACAAAGAAGTGGGGAAAGAGTGTTTGTAAAAAAAAAAAAAAAAGAAAAGAAATTTGATATTCAAACTCATACATTGACTGCATGGGTTTCAATAAATGTTGTTTTCTTACATTTCTGTCTATTGGAATTAATTGTTGGAGTTCATTTTAAATATTTATAGTGTACATAGCTTGATTTTTATGGGGTTAAATGAATAATAATTGAAATAGTAAAAAAACTCCAGAGCACTGATATTTCTTTACTCGTTATTAAATAAAATTAAATAAAAATGAGTAATAATAATAATAATAATAATAATAATAATAATAATAATAATAATAAATAAATAAATAAATAAATAAATAATAATAATAAATCTTATTTTTACTCTTACTCTTACTTTTATTTTTATTTTATTTTATTATTATTATTAATGTCAATGTGTAATGTCTATAATATTACATCTGTTTTCTGAGTTAAAGGAACTCTGATGTGGTGTTAAATGTTTTCCTATTTTGAAAGTGTTGATTTAAAGTATGTGGAGCTATATAATCTTTGAAAAAGTGCTGAAATCAACAAGTGTCCAACAGTGACTCTATAAAGAAAAATCAGCCAACATATCTTTGAATGCCAGATGTGTTTGTGTCAGATGTGCTTAAATGCTGTATTAAATTCACAGGTATTAAACTGTCATTTGCAGAAACCTCTGAACATACTACATTGTGGATGTTGTTCTTCTTTAAATATAAAACATGTAAATCTACATTCTCTGTCCTGTGCTTGGTGTGGATGAAACATCAGCATGAATGAATGGCCTTGATTGTGCATTTGTTGTGACATAACACACTCGTTTATTTCACTTTTACACTTATTTTTAAGTCAGCATGTGTAATCAGAGAGACCAAGCAGATACGCTCTCTGTAGTGGCTGAAACATTGAATATTAAGGACCAACAAGACTTCTGAGTGACTTTTCTGAGTGACCGTCTTTGACCTGGCTGATGACATCATTTATTTCTATAACGTTTAACTACCAATCAGAAGTTAACATGAGTTTAAAACTGGAACAGTTTAAAAACAAGCTTATCACTCTAGTCTCTTTCAGTCACTCTTGGACCTGGTTGGGAATCGACATGTCCTTTCGCCAACAAGGAATTTCTACTCTGTACATGATTCCATCCCGATGTTACGAAACCATCCTTTACAACAAATTCTGGGCTGGACCAGTCCATTCGTCGGTGTTGTAGGGACAAGGACATTTTTGTTCACCAAGGCTATGCCTTCTTAAATTTCAGAAGAAGGAAGATGGTGGAGCCCAACACGGCTCACTGACGCAGGACGGAGTTAACCTGTACTATCATTACAATGATGTTACAGCATGGCTTGTGCAGTGATTTGTTTATATTTAAAAATATGACAACTGAGCATTAATTACACAAATGACCAGAAAGGAGCAAAAAGACTTTCATCCTTCATGACTGCAAAAAGGATTCATGGAAGGTTCAGACTGATGGAGAATGTGTTGTAGAGGGTTTTATGTGGGGTTCTTTTTGGTGGCATAAAGAAAGAACCCGAGAGATGGCCTCAGCTTTGTACAGCTCTTATTGTTATCAAACCTCTCTTATAGTTTATGACAAATTCTCAGGCTTCCATCTTAGCTTAACCCCCACATCACTGTATATAATTTTTTTGTTTAAATTCAACAGTGTGCTTTCTGTGAAAATTCACCATCTAATACACTGTGAAGAAAAGTATTCTTTTTTTTATTCTCTCCCTCTGCAGCTGAGCGTGCCCTAGACCTGTTTAACTGTGCTGTTTTTAACGACCCAGTGCATCAAATGATGAGGTACCAGGCCGACTGCTCACAGAGAGACTCTAAGAAAGGCTAACATCTTCCTTCAGAATCTGGACAGTTCTATCAACAACGCAGCCCTTTTTGACACCTTTTCAGCTTTCGGGAATGTCCTGTCCTGCAAGGTGAGACCCATGAGGCCCATGTATGCAACGGACTGCTAATGTATTTTTTTTCCACTTGTTTGGCCTTGTGCACAACTGCTTGTGGTGGCTGGCCTTGATTGGCATTTGCTCATTGTCCTCTTTTCAAGGTGTTTCATGCTGAGAACTCTCCATGGATGTGGATACATTCAGTTTGACTCACAGGAGGCAGCTGACAGTGCCGTTGAAAATCAGCAGTATGCTTCTTAATGACAGAGAAAGTGTAAGTTTTAGCACCAGTGTCCACTTACACTGATCTTTGTGTCTTCACAAAAATTCTAGGTTTGGGGACTAAATGATTTTCTATTAGCAGAGCAAATTTACTTGCATTGAAGTAAAGCTATCAAGTAATAGTGAGTGAAGATGGGTAACTTGGATGCGTTGTCACTGATTGTATCCAGCATCTAGAAACTAACAAACACATTTTCTATGTAAGGTGTTTGAAAATAGTACTAGTTTTGTGTGTAATTTTTAGTTCGTATCATTAAATATAATGCAAGATCTGAATGTTTGTAACTGCAGGTTTGTGAGTCACTTCAAAACCGAGGAAAAACGTAGAGTGAAACAGAAGACATTCCTGTCTACATCAAAATCTTGGTGAAAGAAATACGATGCCATACTAAAGACATCTTTGGCCAAATATGGTAAGCTTTGGGCCTCAAAATTGCTGTTAATAGTGAATAATTAATGGAGAATTCTACAAATATTTTAATGAGCATCATTTAGTTTAGACTGTGTGTGTGTGTGTGTGTGTGTGTGTGTGTGTGTGTGTGTGTAGTGTGTATTAGTAGTAGTATTGTGTGTGTTCACGCGTGTATGTATGTTTTTTTTTGTGTATGTATGGGGTTTTTGATTGATTTTTTTTATTTTTTAGGCAAGACCAGGAGCGTTCGTGTAATGGTCAACAAGTATGGCAGGTCCAGAGGATTTGGATTTGTGGATTTTGAAAACCTGCGATGCTCAGAAGGTTAATTGACTTCTAAGCCACTTAAAGGCATCTTAATTATTGAGCATAATGCAGCTGTTTCGTTTTGAATTGGTGTAAAACCTAAGTTCAGTCACAATATGGTACTTTTATTACTTAAACTAGACATTTAATGAAATGATACTCATTCATTCTTCATGTCTTCCAGGCTGTGGATGAGTTGAATGGAGCGAAGCTGAGCAGTAGCGGATATCGTTGGCTGAGCACAGAGGATGGAGCGCCAGAGGGCTGAGGAAAGGTTTCAGCACAGAAGAAAGGTCTGTCTGAGCTGCCTGGCCAGAAAGTAAGCTTTGCCACCAGCAAAGTAGTCCATAGGCCACTCACAATCTATTACTGTAGATGCTGGAGATAATTAGAGACTATCTTACAAGCACACAAATCTCTCACATGTAGTACTGTTATGTGCATAGATTGACCTTGTATGTACATAATTGCTAGCTTTGTGCACATTTAAACAAACCTGTTTCAGCCATTGTCACTATCCATTATCTTGTCACTTTTCTTTCCAGAACATTAGGCTGCAGGTGCTGTGCAGCTTCTGTTTCCAACAGTTCAGGCTCAGCAGTAGGCCTGAGTCCAGAAGTACAGAAGGTGAGGTTGTATATTTTGTTATTCAGGTTTTGTATACTTTGGTGTAACTGGCATCATCTTGGTTGGTGCTGTTGGTCGAGTCTAGTATGAATGTCTAATCATTTATTTTCATAAAAGTCGATGTATATTTCTTTACATTCAACAAACAGTGATTTAAATGTTTGTGCTTTAACTAACACTTCTAACCCCCCAACAATTGTGGGTCAAAACATCTGTCCTTCCTGCTATCTATGATTAATAGATGGTATTTTGCTGTCATGTCTAATCTCAGTGTGATTTATTGTCTTTCAGGTTGTAGAAACACTATCTGTGCTCTGACTTTGCTGGGATAGTAAATCTAATGAAACTTGTAAAAAGTAATGGCGTAGTTGTTGTTTTTGACAGTAGTTGTTCTGGTTTTTTCCTCAAACATTTACAAATAAATTGATATTGTTGATGTGTATGTCTGAAATATTTGTGTGTCTTCTGTTTCATACCAGGATGGTTTCCCTTCCTAAAGGGTGCTTCCATAGTCTTTGTTTTGTTGTTTATGCTTTTCCCTTATTTTGGTTCCAGTAAAGCTGCTTTGTATTATCAGTTTCAAAACCACTAAACAGATACATTTGATTTGATTCTGATTTGTTATTGGCTAAAGATCCTGTTTCCTCCCTTGTTTCCTGGTCTTAACCCTAAAGGAAGGACTAAAAGACCTTGAATTTGTTCATTGCACATGTTGCTGTGACAATGAGGTAATTTTTTTATTTGGTTTTATAGATGCATTTATTTAGGTCTCTCTCACAATATACCCAATGTCTTTTCTAAGGTAAATTACAATTATTTTAGAAATATTGATGGTATAATAACTGCAATGTAAACTGCTAAAGTACCTTAGCTACATTTAACTCCCTGTCATCTCCACCTGTCCAGTCCTCTCTTAAAACCATACATGACACTCTCATACATGGGAGTAGACGTAACATTCACAGCATTATTATATCAGACCATGCCCCAATATCTCTCAAATTATCAACAGAAATGAAAGCTTAACCCAAGCCCAGATGGAGATCCAATCAATCCCTACTCAAAGATCCAGATTTCACCACATGTTTCAAAGAACAATGGACAACCTTTCTTGAACTGAACAACACCCAGGTATAACAGCACTTTGGGAAACAGAAAAAGAAGTCTTAAGGAAAATATCATAAATATCAATTATAAATATCATACTCCACAAAAAAAAGAAAAAAGAAGAAGCAGCAAATTTATTTCTTAGGAAAAGAAGTGAAGAGACTGGAAAACCTGGCCTCTCAAGTAACACAAATACAATTAATAAACAATTACTTCAAATCAGTACAAAGCTCAGATGCCTTATCAGCAAAAAAAGAAACACAACACACACTTAAGCTCAGACTGTCAATATTTTTGATTTGTCAATAAAACCAGTAAGCTATTAACAAATCAACTGAAACAACAAAGAGATGGCTTAACATCACCACAGTAGGAAATATATGGAAACATAACTAAGATTTATAGCAATAACGAAATATTTAAGTGCTATAATTTATGCAGACCATCACGACTACATTTTAGCATTGATGCATCAGCTAAATGTAGTCTCTTCCTCTTTTTTTTTTTAAATAAATGTTCCAGGTCACTAAATCACTAAATTAAAATGATCCAAATATGAAACCTATTCAGGTGCACACTTTACAGATGTAATCTACTGTGGCATTTTGGGACTTAAATGTTAAATTGAAATGTAATTAACCTTAATATGCTGTGATTAATGTAATCTGATCATGTAATCAGATAAATGTAGTTTATTATCCCACACTGGTGGCAGATTTTTACTGAATAGAGTCTATAGAATAGACTACGCCGCCCTCTAGCGGTAGAATAGCAACATTTCGACAAAGAGGTAAATGGCTAAATGAATAATGTGAGATTTAGAAATCAGGGTATTACTTTTCCTGAACAGCTGGATCTCCTCTTCCATCATCAGGACATGTTTAGGCTATTGACAGCATGGTGTGTGTAATGCTCAAGAAATGGCCACCTTTTCTCAAGAGACCTGGGCCAAAAAAAGACAAAGTGGAGAAGATAAAAGACAAGAGACAATGGATAAATCAATGCAGTGTGTCACTGCAAATATGGGTAACTGCATTTAAGACTTTCCCACATGTTTGACTTTGATTATTTGACCTTTTACCTTGCAATGCATACCCTGACAGCGGGGGAATCTGAGGGTTGATTCTGGAGGGGTTAGGGTTAAAGCTAGTTGAATGCAAAAATACACATTTTCTAAAATGGACAGAAGGACCAATATAACACATGCATACAATAATATATTTTTTTTATATCTTTGCCTTGTTCATGCTCCCACCACATTAAGTTCAACTATATCAGATAGCTAACACACAGACAAGAACATGATTACAAACTTCATATCTGTAAATAGTGTCTATACATAAATTAATATTGTAGATAGGCATCTCATCTTGATGCATCTCAGAACCCAAATGACCTAAACAGCTACAGGTTGATGGCCCTGACTTCTGATCTGAGGAAGTCACGGAAGAGGCTGGTCCTTATCCCTCTATGGCCTCTGGTGGCGCATCATGTGTAAATCATCAATTTGCCTACCAGCCTGGCTTTACGAGCACAGAGCTCTTTCTCACCTGGAGAAGCCTGGGAACACTGTGAGAATCACCTTCTTTCTGTTCTCCAGTGCCTTTAACACCTTACGGCCTGGGCTTCTGCAGGACAAGCTGGAACATGTTGGTGTGGACAGTCACCTGTATAACTGGATACTGGAAATATTGAAATATTGTCACCTTTGCTTCATCACAAACCCGATTGATCACATGAAGGAGATGATGACAGCACTAACATCGCATTTTATCATAATTCCCTATGTCCATGAACCCCTAGATCTTCAACCTGTAATTAAGGTGAGACATTAATTACCAAAAGCTACCCTGAACAAGTGAGTTTCCAGCCTAGATCTCAAGATTGAGACTATGTCTGAGTCCCGAGCATTATCTGGAAGGTTATTCCAGAGCTGGTGGTCGTTGAAAGAAAAGCCCTAGTAATATTGTCTATGTGGTGGTCAAATGATAAATCTGAATCAATTATGGCGTGGGATTTTTTTTCTGCAGCTAGACCAGGTATTACAGAAAGGTTCTGTCTGGGAAGCCTTAGACCCAGTGCAGGTGGTGCGAAGATGCTAGCCAAGCTGGCATTCATGTTGCAGAATGACTCCCTTTCCATGCACGAGACTCTGGCAGCACTGGGCAGCTCCTTCAGTGACAGGCTGCTTCAGCCTAAGTGTGTGAAGGAGTGATCTGTATGTGTAGCTCAATGTGTAGCTCAATCTGTATGTGTAGCTCAATCTGTATGTGTAGCCCATATCAATCTATTTTTTAATGATTTATTGTCCCTGTTAACCTTTGTCTTCCTTTCAAATAGCAGTGCAATCCAACACTTCCTTTTGGGTGCAAAAATTTGTGCAACTTTTTGTTGATGATGAGTAAAAATCTCAAAAGCAATTAAGAATATAAACTCTAAAATTAAATTTATACTAAAATTAAATTCCAAAAATTTTATTTATACTGCCAGTTTTCTGTGTAATCTGTTAGTAAATCTACAACCCTGCATGTACTTCTTCCTCCACAAACCTCTACGTTGTGCGTACATGACAAGTTTAGCGTTCTGAATAATATCTTAACCAGTAGCACTGAACAAATATGAGTAGGACCTGAGAAATTAACAGTATTTATTTTTTATTTTATTTGATAATTCAGAAAATTACAAAAAACTTGATACATGCTCATCACTGATTAATTTCAATGTCACTTGATACATGCTTCTTAAAATTAGTCTGAGTATCAGAAACAGGCCTCTTCATTAGCTAAATTAATATTCTTCAAACTCCTCATCTTCCTCAAATGAGTCTGATTCCCAACTTCCTCATGGTCCTTCTCTCCAAGAGCTGCCATGTCTTCTCTGGCCTCTGAGAACTCTCCTCCTCCATGCCCTCTCCACATACCAGTTGCACAAGGCTCTTTTATTTTATCAGGTCAAATTTGTGGTCCAGACGAGCCCAGGCCTCTGCAATAGCTGTGGTGTTGCTCAGCATGCACACAGCTCTCTGCACCTTGGCCAGGTCTCCTCCAGGAACCACAGTAGGGGCTGGTAGTTAATACCCACCTTGAAACCAGTGGGACACCAGTCCACAAACTGGATGCTCCTTTTGGTCTTAATGGCAGCAATTGCTACATTGACATCTTTGGGCACCACATCTCCCGCAGTGAGAACGCGACAGGCCATGTATTTACCATGACAGGGTCACACTTCACCACCATCTGGTTGGAGGGCTCAAAGCAGGCGCATTGGTGATGTGCTTCACTGATATCTGCTCATGGTAGGCCCCTTTTCAGCAGATCACTGTGGTGCATAGGTGGCCCAGTGGATGCGGGGAGTAAGGAACCAGGTTGGTCTGAAACTCTGTCAGATCCACATTCAGAGCTCCATCAAATCTGAGGGAGGCAGTGATGGAGGAAACGATCTGGCTGATGAGCCTGTTAAGATTGGTGTAAGATGGACGCTCAATGTCCAGATTTCTACGGCAGATGTCATAGATGGCTTCATTGTCCACCATGAAGGCACAGTCTGAGTGCTCCAGGGTGGTGTGGGTGGTCAGGATGGAGTTGTGAGGCTCCACCACTGCTGTGGATACCACAAGGGAGCTGGATAGATGGCAAACTCAAGCTTGGACTTCTTGCCGTAGTCAACAGAGAGGCGCTCCATCAAGAGGGAGGTGAAGCCAGAGCCAGTTCCTCCACCAAAACTGTGGAACACCAGGAAGCCTTGAAGACCAGTACACTGATCAGTCTGTGGAGAGGACAGATACACAAAACATGCTTATTAATGTCAGAGCAAGTATATGTAGCATTATAAATATTTGTCTTATGATAAAATGTAAAAGACATAGGGACAGACTGAAGCAGAAATAAACTGTAAACTGTTTCAGGTACTTTTTAAATTATATCCAGCTTTTGTTAGAATTACTGTTTCTTCTTGGAGCCTTGCTGTGTAGATTTGAGTGCATTCAATTACAAGAGTATGATCAGGAGCCCACCTCATTCTGAACTACTAAACTCATACTAAGATAGATCACATCATAGATAATCATACAGCACCATCATTCCAGGGAACACAATTCCACCTCTTCATATACCCCTCTTGCCTACCTTAGCATAAATCACAGTGCCAATAGGTTAATGTCTATCTGCTTCAGACAGTCCTATTCTATTGGCAATACTTTTATATGGGCAGGACATTTTAATGCATATGTCGACAATAAGTGCAACTTAGTAGTAGAATACATTCTTTGGAAGGGGTGTCCATAACATAACATTGTATCAAAGATTAAATCTTTCATACCAGTTTGCGAACACGGTCCAAGACTGAATCAATGATCTCCTTTCCAATGGTGTAGTGCCCACGGGCATAGTTATTGGCAGCATCCTCTTTACCTGAGATTAGCTGTTCAGGGTGGAAGAGTTGTCGATATGACCCTGTGCGAACTTCATCTGGAAAATGGAAAGACAAAAAAATGTAGTGTAGCCACTTAATCTGATAAATAGAGATAGCGGATACACCATATATACTAAATACAAAACACTTTCCCACAGAATCACATCACATCATTTTCCCTTTTCCCAAGCACCTGATTCAGCTCATTTCTCAATAAGCTGGATCAAGTGGCTTAGAGCTGGGAATAATTGAACCTTTGCAAGGAAGGAGGTCAAAAAAGTGCAGGATTTAGAAATACTGGTCTAAAAAGTTAGTAAACATTCCCAGCACAGCTCCACTCACCAATTACTGAGGGTTCAAGGTCTATAAACACAGCCCGTGGAACATATTTGCCAGAACCTGTCTCGCTGAAAAAGGTGGTAAAGGAGTCATCATGGCCACCCACAGAGTGCAGGTCGGCATTTGTATCAGGCTGAATGCCATGCTCCAGACAGTATAGCTCCCAGCAAGTGTTTCCCATTTGAACACCTGCCTGTCCCACATGGATGGAAATACACTCACGCTAAGGGGAGATCAAAGGGAAAAAATGGATATTTGTCATACAGTTGTTCTTTAGTTACAGGTGAGAATTGTAGATTGTAAATTGTAGATCTTCACAGTTTCATAGCAAATTCAGCTTGGGTGTACTAAGTAAGGCAAGTAGGAAGATGTGGAGACTCCTTATTTTTTATTAAACCATAAATAAACAAATTTTAAAGTCATGTTACATATCGCTGCTGTCCAGTGAAAACATGTATCTTCATTTTGTCTATTTTTGTACACAGTGTAAACAATTCTGGATGAATAGACCAATAGAAATGCTCTACAATTATAGTTAAAAAACTCTTATTTTACAATAATGTCCATTCAAAGTTAATAACATTTTTGCCTCCTCCTCCATTTTGGGTGTGTTTTTCATTGGACAGCTACGATATCGAATATACAGAGAACAGAAGGTTCTCATAGTGGTCATCTGTAGCATATACTAGGGACCACAGTAATATATTCAGAGATATGCAGTGTAGAAAAGCAACCACATATTCAGGGACAGTGTGTCTGGGGCATCTGAGCTGGAAATAACATGTTGCCCCATTTACGTGTACTTTACAGCAAACTCTGTGCTCATACCACTCTGGGTCATTCAGTAATGCACACCAGCATCAGGGGACTATTTATACCAGCTATTCAGGACATCACTATGTGACACAGAAGCAGTTTCTCTAAAGCTTGATTATTGCTTCATTGGACAGACCAGATTACCACACACTCATTAACATTACTACATTTCCAACTTTCTGATGGCTGGGTAAAGGAAAGGTATCAAAACTGGACTCATTGTGAAATATATATCAATGACCTTTCAGTACCAGGCACAGTTTCATTTGGATTCAGAGTAAACATAGAATGAGACGTCTCTGGTTGTGCATTACACTACTATGAAAGCCTACTATGGTATGTGTTCACCTATACAGTTTATATCAGTTTAACTACTTCACTCCTCATTTCCATGCTTATTACACACAAACATGTATTATTTTCTAATTACTTGAATAACAATTCTGACTTATTATTAGGTTACAGGACTCCCTAATCCATGATCTGAGACCTTCTGACCAAGTCTTGTCAATGAAACGGGTCCAAAAGAAGTTACATATTAAGTTTATACGTTAAGTTGGACCAATCTTATATGAATTCTTATTCTGTTTTCTTCATGTTATCAAATATTATTGGCATATAAAGTAAGACTATAACACTATTTTTTTAATATCTAATCACAAATCCATCCAAACACCATAAAACAATACAAAGCAGGCTTGTCTTACCATGTTGATCCTGGTCTTTTATTCTGTTCCAAGCAATGATTAACTGAGGCTTAGGGGAAAAGCTCCCAGACAGAGTCTGAATTCAGGTGGCCTCCGTAAGGCAGTGCCGCTCTATTTACAGTGCTGGGGTTTTCCCTCCCCCTCACTCACGTCTGCTGTGAAAATTTCAACTGATTATTCATTCATGGTGTACTGTAGGGAGCTGATCATTTGATCACCAGAACCAGTTTCTTCTTAGGAGGAGTTCATGGGACAGCCATGCCACAAACGTTTATGTTGTTGTCCATTTTAAACTATTTTTTAAATATTGTATTTATTATTTAAGCAACTTTCCCTTCTCAAGTACTATGTTTAACTCTGAGCACTGATTCTTTAACCTTCACTTTCTTCCATCAGGTTGCTTTTAATTTGAGTTGTATGTGCAGAATTGTTCGTTGAGAAACGATCATTCTTTATCGCCTGATTGCACAGCAGAAAGGGTGTTATCTCTTAAAAGATTAGTCAGTGTTCTGTCTTATCTTTGCAGAAGCACTTTGTGCCATTAGGAAGGACTCCCAGTGTAAAACTGTAAACTGTATATGTGTGTGTGTGTGTGTGTGTTTGTGTGTGTGTGTGTGTGTGTGTGTGTGTGTGTGTGTGTGTGTGTGTGTGTGTGTGTGTGTGTGTGTAATACACCATTAATTATACAGAATTCTACAACTTTCTAACTGTGGTTTTTACACTGCTTAACAGGCCACAATGTGAAGACTTGCTCTATCATAGCAGCCATTGTGCTGCTCCACACAGCAGGTCTACAAAGTGACTACACACTTACATTAATTACAGGAAAAAAACAATTTCTTTCTTACATATTGTCAATAAACACCTAATTAACATCACATCACAATGTTCTACTATTGAATTTAGAAAAACATTTGAATTCTACAACCCAGTTTGAATTTTAAAAACAACAACAACAAAAAAAATAAAGATAGTAATAATAATAATAATAATAATAATAATAGTAATAATAATAATAATAATAATAGTAACAATAATGATAATAATAATAACAATAACAACAATAATAATAACAACAACAACAACAACAACAACAATAATAATAATATGTGTAGTAATAATAATAATAATAATGGAACAATAATGATGATAATAATAGCCAACAATAACAACAACAATAATAACAACAACAACAGCAACAACAACAACAACAACAACAACAACAATAATAATAATAATAATAATAATAATAATAATAATAATAATAATAATAATATTAATACCTAGGACAGAGGAGGAGGAGAAAATTAGTACTTATAAGTTTAAGCTCACCTGAATTTAGACCACTTTCTAATTGATATGAAGATAAACTGCAATTTGTCTAAAGTGAAATAAAATGTAATCATATGAATGTTGGTGAAATAAATCCAAAATTTAAATTTATTAATATGAAGGTCATATTCAATGCAAACAAATAAACTTTTAAAATCATCACGAATAGAGTTATATGGACTGCTTATATAATATATTTAATATAATAATAATTATAGAAGTATAATAAGGACCTGTTCTTGATATAAAATAGGTCAGAAATATTTAAATTAAACGGTCTAAAAAACAGGTTCTGCTGATGTATGTATGTTTGTAGTGGCGCGTTGCCCTCTGCTGGACATTTTATTCAACTACAAGCTTACTTTAAGGATGGCGTTGGAGTGATTCATAGTTAACAAGGCTGACATGTTTCTATTTCTGTCTACTGAACAGGAGCATTAAAGCAGGACTTAAAGACTTGCCTTTTACAGTACTCTCCATGTTAGTATGCAGTAAAGAAAAGAGTGGATAGAAGTTGTATCAGAGAATCCATCACCACATGAAAATAATAAAATATGAAACTGAATGACAAACATCTTATGCAATGAGGAGCAAAAAGAAATTCAGAACTGACTAGGAATTTAGAACTAACCAGAATTCAGAAATAATCAGAATTCAGAACTGACCAGAGTAAGTGACCAGGAATTCAGAACAGACCTGAATTCAATTGACTCATAAATTAGGAAATGACCAGAATTCAGAATTGACCAAATTAAATGACAAGAATTTAGAACTAACCAATTCAGAGACAACAGAATTCAGAACTAACCAGGAATCCAGAGACTAACAAGGAATCTAGCAAATCAGATCCGCTGTAAAATTCTACAATACCAGTGTTCAGGGTTAATAAGATGAACAGTCTAATTTAGTGAGTAAGTACAAAATGACAAGACAGTAATGAGTTAAGTTGTATGATCTGTTAATTTTCTTTAATCATTTGATTATAATATTAAAAATAGAATGATAATAATGCAAATAACTTTTTGTAAACAAAATGCTTAACAAGAAGTATAAATTAAATAAAATAATTAAATAAAATAATAAAAATAAAAACAAAGTAAGACTGACAGGAGATTGTGCTGCACCTGCAACTGACTAGTACAGTTAGATGATTTTACACATGAGCAATATGTGTGTGGGGATTCCTGCATTGAATGTGGATGATTTCTGCCACAGTCACTTGCCTGTCCATTGTTTGTGGTAATGCCTTCAATTATGTGTTCCCAGTCCTGGTACACACATGACAGTGTGGAATGTCCACTGAAACTAGAAATGGAGATATCCCATCTATCTGAGACCACTATCATGCCTCATTCTAACTCTGATAACTGACATTGTCTTGTCATGTGCATATTGGTCAGTGTTCAGCCTCACTCACAAATTAACACATCATAAATCATACAGGTATGGGCATTCCTAATCAGTATACTGAATCAATGTCTCTCAACCTGGTCTTGGAGGCACCCCATCCCTGCACATTTCAGGCACCACTTGCTCCAACAGACCTGATTCAGCTAACGGGCTAGCTGAGCAAGGGTGCCTCCAGGTCCAGTGTTAGCAGAGAAACTCTGCTACAATATGGTCTAGTTTAATGCATTCTTGTGCATTAGTTCCCTCAGTCACTATAAGAGTGACTGCTTGTTCTAATCCTAGCATCTCAGGTGAGAACCTCTGCTCACCCTGCAATGTAGAACAAACTGGATGATTCATAGCTGATACTACACTCTTCCAAGTAATGACAGAAAGGTGCTCCTAGCAAGAAGAAATTGAAGCTGTTCCATGTGTTGTTTAAAATATCAAATAACTCTCATAAAAATGTCCAGAGGACATAGATAGGGTATACCATGGGCAAGATGGCACTGGAAAAAACACATAAGTATCAAAACTGCAACCACAGAGTTCAGGAGAATATTATATATCCAATTGCTAAAACTTGCTCACCAAGACTTACCCTGTGGCCCTGTGGAAATATGGGAATCTGAAAACCTCAGCAGTTAAAGTGAACTAAATTGTCAATTAATATTTCAACATTTTAGTAAATTCTATGAAATGATGATCTTTTGATAGGTCCAGAGTCAAATTACAGGGCAGGGGCTGTGAACCAAACTTCATGCAAATGTCAAGGGTTTTACAGAAAAGATGCATTTAAGCCCTTTACAAATCAATCGGAACAGCTATTATATTACAACCTTTCAATAAGTGACAAAATGGATCTATTCAATGTGCACTGAAGAGAATATCAAATTACTTTTTTTCCTCTGTGTGAAAAGTGAAAGATGGTATATTTAATTCATGTAAGTGGCTCCCTTATATGATTAAATCAGTAAATCATGAATGTCCAATTTCACAAAACTGCATATTTATGCAGTGGCTCCCAGCTTAGTGGTAATATCTTTTGATGCTACATAGTAAAATGTTTATTCTATTGACAAAGCATTTTGGCACAGCTGTAGACATCATCTTTGCCTCTAGACTTGTCTTTTCAGATTTATCTGCAGAACAACAATAAACTTGTCTAAGTAGGTGCAACACTCATTTCCCCCCTTTTGTTCTCTTTCTCTTCTTGCGCTAAATGATGGTATCCGTTTCTAGGTCTTCTCTGATTACACTGAAACAGGTACGAGGTCCCATATATAAAGATACTGTGTCTCCCTGTCAGAAGCATTTGGATCTTCAATCCGAACCCTTTACAACATGGTAAGGACCTTCAGATGATTTATTAAGGGGGTATATCCATACATAGAGGAATACAGGTAGTAAATATTATGTTATATGCTTGTAGAAATTGGATCCAGTCCATTGTACCAAGCAGGAATAAGACTGGTTCTGGACTGAGCAGCTTTTAAATGGTAATTTTCTTCTGCAAATATAATCTATAACTAGGCTTAATCCTGCCTGGAAAACCAGCCTATTGTTTTCTGTCTATCTATATCAGGGGCCTTGCTCTTAGAGAGCTACCTTCCTGTAGGATTCACCTCCAAACCAATTTTAACACACCCAATTCAGCCAATTAAAAAACTGCAAAGGCAGTATTAAGCTTGATCAGGTGGGGTGAAGTAAGGGTTGAGAAGTTTTGCATGAAGGCAGTTCTCCAGGAGCAGGGTTGGTAACCCTAGTCTGCACATGTTACATTACATAGTAGATGTACCATCAGCATTATTATTAAAAATGGTGGACTCCATTTCTATCTGCAGCTTGAATGCATTTCTGTCCATGTTGGCCAAGCTGGGGCACAAATTGGAAATGCATGCTGGGAGCTTTACTGTCTGGAGACATGGGATTGTACGATGGTGGTGCCAGTGACATTACTGCAGCTAGAGGATGATTCCTTCAATACCTTCTTTGGTGAAACAAGAACAGGAAACATGTCCGCGTGCCATCTTTGTGAATCTTAGACCCACTGTGATTGGTATGTATTAAAACACGGAGTCACCAAAAAACACTTGTACAGAATTTTATTGTTATGTCCAAGTGTAGTTAATGCTCAATATTCCATTGTCCGTGTTCTGTACTGAAAAATGTGTGGCATATATTTCCACAAACAGATGAAGTGCTGAACAGGCACATATACGTCCAACTCTTCCATCCTGAGCAACTCATCTCACTGGGAAGGGATGCCGCTATTAACTATGCTCAAGTGGGCACTACACTGTGGAAAGGAGGTCATTGATGCAGTGCTGGACCGCATACGAAAACTGGTATGAAATGACTGGCTCTACAGTCCTAACTATCTGCTCCTACAGTCCTAAATATCGTTATCATTGCTCTAGCTCATCTCCTACTACCTTTAGGTAAAACAAAATAGAACAAAAGCTTTTTTCACATGTAAATCATAGTAATTATATTTCCTTTTTCTCTTTCTTCATGCCAGACTGATCAATGTACTGGTCTAAGGCTTCCTGGTGTTCCTGTTTTGGTGGAGGGAACAGGCTGCAGCCTCACACCTCCCTCTTGATGGAGCGCCTCTCTGTTGACCTACGACCAAAAAGTCAAGCAGGTTGCCATCTATCCAGCTCCTCAGGTCTCCACAGCAGTGGTGGAGCCCTACAACTCCATCCTGACCACCCACACCACCCTGGAGCACTCAGACTGTGCCTTCATGGTGAACAGTAAAACTCATCTATGATATGTGTGGTAGGAATCTGGACATTGAGCGTCCCACTTACACCAATCTTAACAGGCTAATCAGCCAGATCGTCTCCTCCATCACTGCCTCCCTCAGATTTGATGGAACTCTGGATAATGGATCTGACAGGTTTCAGACTTAACCTGGTTCCTTACCTGCATCCACTTCCTCATTACCTATGCACCCAGTGATCTCTGCTGAAAAAGGCCTATCATGAACAGCTATCTGTTGCTGACATCACCAACGCCTGCTTTGAGCCCTCCAACCAGATGGTGAAGTGTGACCCTCGTCATGGTAAATACATGGCCTGTCTCCTCTACATTGTTGAGGAGATGTGGTGCCCAAAAAGATGTCAGCTCTGCCATTGCTTCAATCAAGACCAAAGGACCATCAGTTTGTGGACTACAGTGTCACTAGTTTCAAGGTGGGCATTAACTACCAGCTACTGGTTCCTGGAGGAGACTGCCTAGCCAAGGTTCAGAGAGGCTGTGCATGCTGTGCCTGCAGCTATTGCAGAAGAACCTGAGCTCGTCTGGACCACAAATTTTGACCTGATGTGCATAAGAGCCTTTGTGCACTGGTATGTGGGGAGAGAGGGCATGGAGGAGGGAGAGTTCTCCAGAGGCCAGAGAGGACATGGCAGCTCTGGAAAGGACATGGTGGGAACTGACAGCATGGGAGATGAAGATGAAAATGGAGTTGAGTTTTAAATGTAACTAATGTAATATCTAAACATAATTCACTACATATTGTGAATGGTAGGAACTGAATGGTATACAAAATGCTGTACTAAATGTGTGGTATGAATTTGCTATATTATTAGCAAAAATGTTAAAAGCTGTGGATGGAATCTCATTATGATCTCTCTAAAACTTCTGTCCTGCTAATGTTTCTTCATGGAAGAAAAAAGCACTAAACTCTAAAAAATCTATTTCCTTACAATAATGTCCTTACTGTAATGTGATAAACACTTCCCTATCCTGTGTATAAATGCTAGAAAAAAGCCCAAAACTTCGCCCCCCATCTTGTGAGCTTTCCCCAGTTATGCTACATAGTAGTAGGACTTCATGAGAAAAGAAGTACTGTTTGAATCATCACTATAACTCTGTACCACAGTCATCCTTGAATGACAAATAGTCCCTTTGTATTCCTTTACTTTTTCTTAATAAGGGAGGGAGAACTAAGCCTTCATTCAGAATAAACAGATATTAACACTGAGATGACTGCACTATTCTGCAAACTGCACATGAATCTATAAGCAGTAAATATGTTTAGCTTGATAATTTTTTAATAAAAATAAATACACTGAATAAAATAAAAAATTGAATAAAAAAATTGAATAAAAATGTTTACATGAATAAAAACAGTGCTCTATATTACATATGCAAGTAACTTGCTTCCAAATGGATTTTCTGGAATTTTAAGCTCTTCCAAATTATGTTTTTGCCTTTTTAGGTACCAAAGACAGACGGTAGTAGATGTTATATAAGAAAATGGACTAGGTCTATGGACCTTATCACTTGATTCTGAATAGGGTCACAGGTCCAAACTCAGATCATTTGGCACAAGACAGGAATAACCCCTGGACAGGGTGCCACTATATCATTGGAGGACTAACACGCCTTGCCTTATTCTAAAAGCACTTCCATTTGTGTCTCTTCCAATGTCTCTCAGAATGGTTAGATCTTAAGCCCTCTTAAACTCTGATACATTATATCACAGAATTACTATTTAGAAATAACATAGAAATATTGCATTTGCATGAGTTATGCCAACAATGCCAGTCTGAAACCAACACTACTTTGGCTCAGTGGAGCATGAAAGGTTAAGTTACATCAGAGCACTTTTTCTTTAAAATTCCTCTGAAGTTGTTTAGCATCCACACAGTCTGTAAGGTCCAGATGGCTTTTTACACAAACAATACTCCCAGAGAGAGAGAGAGAGAGAGAGAGAGAGAGAGAGAGAGAGAGAAACAGAGAGAAAGAGAGAGAAAGAGAGAGAGCATATACCACTGCAAACCAGCATTCTGTCATAATAAACATCATATCTATATAACAATACCACACTTACTCCATTTTGCCTTCATTAGTAAGAAACATGTATAGTAGTGCGGCTGGTAGCGTGTGTGGTTCTTGTGGCTATCACCTCTGTAAAGGGCGGGTTTTTGCATAGCTGTCTCTGTCGCACCAACGGGCGATCCTGCTTCCTACTTCCTCCCCTCCTTCCTCCTCCTTCATACTAAACCCCACCTTTCCCTCTCCCACAACTGCTTCTCTTTCCAGACCCTCTGGGAGTCAGCCTGAAGGAAAAAACTATCAAGATGGTGGCTGACGTAGATCAACTCTTACTAGCATTCTTTTAGTAATATGGAGTAAAATTTACTTAACTTTACATTCTTTAACAGTGCATGATTTGACTAACAGGAGACAAATAAAATAATGTTATCAAAACTATTTCTAATTTATATAGTTTGGAATTATATATTTAAATGTGTGATGTGATGACTCTCTCCAAGTGAAACAATTCAGATGGATTCTATATACCATAAAATGTTTAGACAAGAGAGAAAGGTAGGTGAAATCAGAGGAGTCTCTACGCACAAAGACATGCCTCTCTAATAAGGATAATGGCTGGGCCTTCAAATAAATCCAGACATGCTACAGATTCAGAAGGAAGCCGACATGCATCTCCCATGTCTTCATCAGCACTTCTGCTTCATATACTTCTGCAATTCCAGAATAACTAGAAAACCCTCTGACAACTTTTCTATAATATAAAGCCATCATATTTGAGAGAGAATGAAGCCATTCATTTGCCTTTATGACATACAGAGGCATTGAAAGTAGATGAGATCATGACTGACTGACATTGGAGAGAGATTGGAGCCGTGGGAATAATGGATATGTCTGTTTTTATGCTACAAGTAGCAGGCAGGAATATCTCTACTAGTTACACAAGGAGAGTGTGCAGCTGAATGGGACAGAGGAGGGGTGGAGTGGGGGCTGTCCTCTAGGGAGTTGGGCTATTTCCTCTGCAACAGCTCCAATGAGCTAGCCTATGCATGACACGCACATGCAAATGTACAGTAACTCAGCAGGACAGTATTGTAGACAAAACTGCAGATAAGAGAGGTGGGAAAAAAACATGAAGTTGTTAAACTGATGGACAGAGTTCAAATTTGAGATGCAAATTTTTTATAATTACCATTTATTCATGACAGTGAAGTATAAAAGATGTGTAGTGTTCAGCTTATTGTCATTCAAAACAGTTCCTGCATTATGCCGTGAGTAAGTAAGAGTGTGCAACTATGAATCTAATAATCAGACGATTTTGTTAAGTACACTCTACATCCATAAATCAGAGAAAATATAGATATTCATTTCTCACAATTATATTCTCTTCATTCTCTTTTTATGCACTTTTGTAGCGTGAGTGTATCTCTATGCATGTTGGCCAAGCTGGGGCTTGGATGAATGTGCTGGGAGCTTACTGCTCTGGAACAGGATCAACCTGACGATTGGCTCTGACTGATAAGACGATTGGAGATGGTGCTAACTTGCAACTTCTTCAATGTGAAACAGGAGCAGGGAAACATGTCCCACGTGCAATCTTTGTGGATCTGGAGCCCACTGTGATCGGTAAAATGACATAGCTTATTCCAAGAACCATTCAAGGACTCAATATTGTTTAAAAAAAAAGAAAAAATTACTTACTTTTTAAAATAAAGTTATCCTTTCTAAACATACTGCTTGTGATCCACTCTATATTTGGAAACTGGACTAATAGCCCTTTTTGATACATTAATATTTGTGATCAGCATATTAACACAAATGCACCTATACACGAAACCAGTCTATTTACTTGTTAAGGCCTGCTCGTGCATGACCTAAATAAGATACAATAGGGTGACAATCCAGGCTCATTCACACTGAGTCTTAATGGAACAATATAAAACTCTTTCTAAGAGATAAAATGAGGTTAAAAAATGGTCACATGGCTGTGTCATTAAGTGTATTTCTGGGAAAATGTGAGGAAAATGTATTATATGGGCTCTTTAAGAAAACATTCTGACAATTTCTATATAACTACTAATGTATCAGGTGAGGTCTTTTTAGAACATATAATAATGCTGTGATTTTCCTTGTACACAGATGAGATCCGTACAGGCACATATCGTCAGCTCTTCCATCCTGAGCAACTTATTACTGGCAAAGAGGATGCAGCCAATAACTATGCACGTGGACACTACACTAGTGGAAAGGAGATCATTGACCTGGTGCTGGACAGGACCCGTAAACTGGTTAGATTATCTTAAATGTGTTAGAAAAATGTACCTTTTTTAGAGGTTACAGAGCCAAGGATTAAGATTTGCCTTGACAACTATACACAATAAATATGTACAACCTGTTACAGATATAAATGAAATTAACTCTCAACTGCTTATCCTCCCTCCCTACAGGCTGACAATGCACTGGCCTTCAGGGATTTCTCATTTTCACCAGTTTTTGGTGGAGGGCAGCTCTGACCACTTCCCTCTTGATGGGCGCCTCTCTGTTGACTATGGCAAGAGGGTCAAGCTTGAGTTTGCCATCTATCAGCTCCTCAGGTCTCCCACCCAGCAGTGGTGGAGCTGGCTTTCATCCTGACCACCCACACCACCCTGGAGCACTCAGACTGTGCCTTCATGGTGGACAATGAAGCCATCTATGATATCTGTCGCAAGAATCTGGACATTGAGCGTCCCACTTACACCAATCTCAACAGGCTCATTGGGCAGATTGTCTCCTCCATCACTGCCTCCCTCAGATTTGATGGAGCTCTGAATGTGGATCTGACAGAGTTTCAGACCAACCTGGTTCCTTACCCTCGCATCCACTTCCCTCTGGCCACCTATGCACCAGTGATCTCTGCTGAAAAGGCCTATCATGAGCAGCTGTCGTTGCTGACATCACCAATGCCTGCTGAGCCCCTCCAACCAGATGGTGAAGTGTATTACCGTCATGGTAAATGTCATAAGCCTGCACTGTCTCCTCTACCGTGGAGTCTGGTGCCCCAAGATGTCAACTCTGCCATTGCTTCCAATCAGACCAAAAGGACCATCAGTTTGTGGACTGGTGTCCACTGGTTTCAAGGTGGGCATCGCTGCAAGCCTACTGTGGTTCCTGGAGGAGTCTGGCCAGGTTCAGAGAGCTGTGTGCATGCTGAGCAACACCACAGCTATTGCAGAGGCCTGGGCTCGTCTGGACCACAAATTTGACCTGATGTACGCCAAAAGAGCCTTTGTGCACTGGTATGTGGGAGAGGGCATGGAGGAGGGAGAGTTCTCCCAGAGGCCAGAGAGGACATGGCAGCTCTGAAGGATTATGAAGAGGTGGGCACTGACAGCATGGGAGAGAAGATGAAGAAGGAGAAAGAGATATTAAAGAGAAAATTTTCCATTTTTTTTTTAATTTTTGAAACTGCATGACAAATCTGCAGTCTTCAAAGTGGCAAAAATAAGTTGTGTAGATGAAACAGCATTTGTCATAAATGCAAGCTTGCTCTGCTTTTGTAACTGAAACTGAATTAAAAAGTATTGAAAAAGTGCAATTTGTGGAGTAAATTTCTAACATGACAATCAAATACTGATGATACTATGATACTATAAAATGGCAATGTTAAACCTCTCTCATCTTGCTAAGTAGGAGAACTTGCATAATCAGTGGTTGATTAAATCCTTTTTTTGCCCCACTATATATATATATATATATATATATATATATATATATATGACATAACTGTAAATTATTAATGTTGCTAACATTGCCATTTCATATTTTAAACTATTTTAACAGACAGTTATAAAGGTACACCCTTTGAACTCTACAGTCAAAGAAAATTAATTGTTAGGTGACTTATGTAATATGTAAATAACAATTTTTGATAAATTGTCTATCCAGACATTTTTGTTTGGTAAGTAAAATGTTATGTGAACATTCTTAATGTTATGTTAGTTCTTAAAATGTTCAGACTGTCCAATTTTCTGGAAGTTACTTGAAATTTTTTCACTGACGTACATTTACTTGTTTATATAAATATAAATATTATATAAATTATATAAATATACATTTTTCGCATTTGTTAAGCACTGAGAAAGTTATATGAGATGTTTCTATAATGTTTTGTCTCTGGTAATGTAGCGTAAGAAACGTCTTAATGATGTGATGCAAACTATTCTTGCATTATGCCTTTTCAGAACATTGCAGACACATTACACAGGATAACCGTTTAAAAACATTGCTGAATGTTCACATAATGTTCTTTGCTAGCTCTGGGTCGGGATGGGCTGCTCTATAAATAATTTCAACTACTTGTTACAGATTAAAGTCTTAAAACCTTAGTGGAATTGAAACACAGAGTGAAACTTGAGTAAAAATGGGTAAAATATTCATTTGTCTTTAGTGCCATAAGTATTTTTAATTTAAGTGGGCGGGGCCTGCGCCTTATAGCCACGCCCTGGCATGTTCTAGACGTTCTATTATTTTTAACCTCAACGCCAGGGCCGGCTTCACATAAGCTTTGAAATAGTGATAAAACCCGAACATTCATGTAAATGCTCTTATTTGCAGCTCTCTGAAAGTGTTAAAGTCGGTTTGTAGTTTTGTCCTCAGTGCAGAATGCAGGTGATAATAATGTAACTCATCCATTTTAACAGACTGACACATGACGGTGACGCAGTCCTTCGTCTTTAGTGCCGTCATTTATTTTAATTTGCACTCCTGAAGTTAGAGGAGACGAAGTGGGCGGGGCCTGGCGCTCCGTAGCCACGCCCCGGCATGTTCTAGACGTTCTATTCTGTTTTGTTGCGCTCGCGCTCAGCTGATCGTGACGCAGCGGCGCGGCCGGGAGGAGGCGGCCGACGGAGAGGTAAATATAGCCGCGCGGAAAAGCCCCTCGGTCTGCGTGTGACACACGGCCGAGCCGCTCGGAGACGCAGCGCGTGACGGACTCAGCGTGGGTCTGTCGGGGGTCGCTGAGGACACGCCCCTTTTCTCACCGAAACTGTTCAGCCGTGTTTAGGGAAAGGAGCCGCTCCTGGTCGGTGGACACTGCTGGAAAAGGTAAAGGCCGCCCTCAGCTTGTGGACAGCATGGGGAATGAAGAATGGACTGTGTCTGTAGTCTGGACTCTGGACGCAGGGAAGAAACAGGATGACGAGTGTTGGCACCGCAGCTGTCACTGACCATATGGGCCAAACACGGGGCGGGGGGTCTTGAAATAACACTGTGTGTGTGTGTGTGTGTGTGTGTGTGTGTGTGTGTGTGTGTGAGAGTGTGTATGTGGGGGGTGTGAGTGGGTGTGGGTGTGTGTGTGTGCGCGCGGGGGGTGTGTGTGTGTGCGTGGGGGGTGTGAGTGTGTGTGGTGGTTTGTGTGTGTGAGTGGATGTGAGTGTGTGTCGTGGTGTGTGTGTGTTGTGTGTGTGTGTGGGGGGTGGTAGTGGTGTGTGTGTGTGTGTGTGTGTGTGTGTATGTGTGTGTGTGGCTTCCAGAGAACTCGGAGGAGAATGCCATTCTATATTCAGTCAGTTCCCATAAATCCCATCCCAATATCAACCGTACCAGTGTGTCTCAACCCTGGTCCTGCAGGCACCCCTGCCCTGCAAGTATTAGCTTTTACCCCCCTCCCCTTATAATGATTATTTGAATCAGGTGTGTTGGGAGTAGGGTCATCTCTAAAATACGCAGGGGAGGGGTGCCTCCAGGAACACTGAGAAACACTGGTTTCGAACCTGGCCCAGGAGGCACTCCTACCCTGCAAGTTTTAGATTTAACAAACTCTGAAAGGGATAAGCAGATTTAACTGAAGCAGGTGTTTAAGGAGCAGGGAAAGCTCTAAAGTAGGCAGGGTAGGGGTGCCTCCAGAAACAGGATTTAAAAACATTGGTTTAGACGAGCACCAGTTCGATGACATTGAAGCACCGGAAAGCTCCATGGCACAACTCCCAACTCCCCAATTCAACATTATGCCTAAGCCAGCATGCAGACCGCTTTGTGTAATTGGTTTAACATGAGTGAAACATGCTGCATTACATGCCATACTTTCTCCCAATTCATACTGGATCTGTCACACAGAAATGTGTTAGGACATGGCTAAGCTCCTGTCATTAGCATGTAATAACAAGCTTGAAAGACAAAGTTCAGTGTCTCACCAGAACTCACTCTTTCTCACTTTCATCTCTTTATTATAAGAGGTCAGTGGGTGCAGTAAGGAGGAGGAGACATGGTGGATTATTATGACGTTCTGGGAGTGTCACGCAGCGCCTCTCAAGATGACATCAAAAAAGCGTAAGTTCCTCTATGTGACCTTATCAATAATTCAGCATTCAGTTACTTTCACCCTTATCTGGTTTCGTGGACAGCAGAACTTGAAGATGGTCTGCCCATTCGTTTGCTTTGCTCATATCAGTAAGGAGCAGCGTAGTGTATAAGTTGCCAAGTTGGGCTTACTTCACAAACTCTGGTGCAACTGAACACTCAGACTCATTGCTCAATATCG
This sequence comes from Acestrorhynchus altus, assembly GCA_034509495.1. Taxonomy (NCBI): domain Eukaryota; kingdom Metazoa; phylum Chordata; class Actinopteri; order Characiformes; family Acestrorhynchidae; genus Acestrorhynchus; species Acestrorhynchus altus. Next base: position 25,516,922 of record CM067509.1, read on the forward strand.
TCTGTGTTGTATTTATATATGTCAGGTCAGATCTAAGCAATAATACTAATAATATGTCAAAGCACAGAAGTAAATTTGAGTGATATTGGTGTTGAATAGTGTAGCCCATCTGTGGCTCTGTTTCAAGGCAGTCACAGATAGGATGACCGAGCACATTTCCCTTTAAAACTTTTATGACTCAGCACTATTTACGCAGAGTGGACTAATGCGCTGTCCTGGACCAGCTTCAGGTTTCTATGTTCGCTTGGACTGCAGCCCCAGTACACTGATTAACACTGTCCCAATCCTTATGTTGTGTTCCAGATTAACTTTAGTTTAGTTAGTTCTTCAAGACAAACTGTTTGGTATTCCAATCTAGTTCCTTCAGGATACAAGCACTAAAATGCACATTTAAAATACAAACTTGGTATTTTTATGGATATTTTTGTGTATGCATGTGTAGCTACAGGAAGCTGGCCTTGCGATGGCACCCAGACAAGAACCCAGACAACAAAGAGGAGGCAGAAAGGAAATTCAAGGAAATTGCAGAGGCATATGAAGTCCTTTCAGACAGTGAGACCCCACATACCTTTATGTTCTAATTGCAGATCTTTTGTGTTTTTTGTTTGTTTTACATATGCTTGTATTAATGCTGTCTTCAATTGTTTACTTTTTCAAGGAAGCAAAAGAGAAGCCTATGACACCTATGGCAAAAGTGGCATGCCAAGCTCAGGTCAGTAAATACAGTTTTAAAAAACATTTCCATCCCTGGTTTGTCCCTAAAATGAAAACTTCTGTACCTTCATATAATCTTACTCAGTCCACAGGCCGTAAAAAAACTTCTCTTCCACAATGTAAATTCATTGCCTCAGGACATTGTCTGATCTCTTATCTAATTTTATCATTTTTTTAAATTTACGCTGAAATTATTTTTTAAATGTCAGTTGTATCAGATGATTTTGACACTTTTCAAATGAATGATCTTTTAGGGTTGCAGAAGTAAACAGACTTTAAGCAGACCATGGTACAAGGTTATAATACCTTGTACATTTTCTTAATTCTTGGAATGAAAAAATGCATCCAAATGGGGAATCACAAAAATTTCTTACTGTTGGAAAATAGCAGCAGATTTATTCATAATAGAAATAATCATAAGCTGCTTACAAAATAGTTCAAAAGAGCTACATTTTATGTGTTATTTCCAAAATAAGACTTTTACATATACTTCTATTTAAAAAAATTATATGAAAAAAAAATAAAATAAAACTAGCAAAAATAGGCACAAAGGTTTTTGTATGACAGTAATGATATACATTTAAGTGCACACTTATGGTTTTTAATCTTTCTCCCAGACTCCAGAGCTGGCTCTTATACCGATGACTTCCCAGGATTCACCTTCACATTCCGCAGTCCAGATGAAGTGTTTCGGGAGTTCTTTGGAGGCCAAGATCCATTTGCTGACTTCTTCGGTAAGTCAGTGGGAGTCAGTACATGCTTCGATGGCAGGCTCATTGAAGGCTGCTGTTTCTTCTCTGTCAGACTTTCCCTCACACCTACAACTCTCACAAGCTTGTCACATTCTCCCTCTCCTGCTGCTTCTGCAGTGTCCCAGTGAGCTGTGTTTCTTAATGCCTGACTTTCCCATTCCTAAACTCTCTGTCTTTTTCTGTGTCTGCCACCTGTTAGACGATTTCCCATTTGGAGGCATGCACAATGCTTTTCACAACCATGGATCCTCCAGACTCGGGACCAGCCGGTTCTTCTCTTTCCCCTCAACAGATGGTTGGAAGCATTTCCAATTTGTTGGACTTGTTCCCTTTATGTTTTAAAGACCATAAATCAAGACTCAGCTCAGAGTAACCATAACGCTGTTGGGAAAACAAGAATTAACCGTATTCACCAGAAAATAACTATAATTTTCTTACTTAAGTTTAAGTTTAAAAGTTTAAGTATTTTCCCAGCATTCCGTTTGCTAAATAATATGAAGTGTAGAAACTGACCCAGCACATAGAATAGAATAGAACTTTATTATTACATGACCCTCTGTCAATTATTGAATTGACTTTAAGTTGACTAGTGTTTCTCTTTTTTGTGCAGTTGACTTCACCACTTTCTCTTCCTCCTCCTCTTCCTCAATGGGAGGCATGGGAGGGGGGAATTTTAAGTCTGTGTCCACTTCAACACGCATCATCAACGGGAAACGCACCATCACAAAAAAGTTGGTTCAGTTCTCTATATTTATCATATCATTATTGTTATTGTTTCATATAATTTCATTACTGTTAATTAGTTGTTTTGCATGGTGGCACACACCAAAGACTATTATTTTGTTCCAATTAACCTAACTGTATTTGGATTTCTCAGGTTGAGAATGTTTTTTTAAATTAAGCTATATTTAAGGGGATTCAGAACAAGTGTTTATAACTAGACACATTATTTGTAATGTTAGAACAATAATGTAATAATTTCATGCTTTTGTCACACTACATCTGCAAAGGTTCATAACCAAAGGAAGCCAGTAAGTGTGTAACACACCTAAATAAAGTATTTGTGCTTGCAGGATCAGAGAGAATGGGCAAGAGAGAACAGAGATTGAGGAGGATGGGGTTTTGAAAACAGTTCTCATAAATGGTAATTTTTACACATCCATTCTTCAGGCCATACAGTAACTGTTTCTGATGTTTCAAAGGGTTTAGTCTCAATTTACAATTAGATATAATTTTATTTCTTACCCCAAACAAGCCAAGACATGTTTGGTGTCTGAAGTTTGCTACTTTACTTTCCAATGTTCTATGAATATTCTGAATTCTTATATTCTGGTTCTTAGAACATTCAACCTGTCCAGTCCAACTAAGAAATTTTCTTCTGTTTTTGCACACGTCAACATTCTTGGATGTACTTTTCTTTAATGGTACAGGATAACCTTCCTGGAACCTTTTAAAAAAAACTTACGGACAAATGTTAGGCTTTAATGCTGCCTTTACATGCAATTTAAGAGATTCTGTTTTCCACTTCTGGGAATTACAATCATATCAAATGCCAAGTTCATTCTCCCTTGCATCCATGTTAAGGTAACTTCAACTCAGGAACTTGAGTATCAAAATAATATCAGAATTTCCAAATAAAATTAAAGGGGTGTTAATGTGCAACTTCCAAGTTTGGAACTCGTATTTACTATAGTTACAATAGAATATGAAGGCAACATCCGCCCTTTCCTGGGAAGGTTCATGGTAAATCCAGTAACAAGTGGATCAAAATATCCCTTTGATACTGCACCAGTCAGTTCAGATGATTCATGCTATTGTTTTAAGCTATTCACCTTCTTTTGCCAATTTGATAACAGATTATTGAAACCATACAGTGTCAGAAACAACATAAGCGGTTCTATTTATGATTACTTAAGATTACTTAACACCTCAGCTTGGTTTATGGCAAGTGTGTGAGGATTTAGTCATCAAATTTGCACAATGCTAACATGTCTATAAATTCCAGTTACTCAAAGTTTAAATGCTTGTTAGTTTATCATCTATGATTGGTCCTCTCTAGTAACTAAAACTTATTGATAAAATCTTACTGGCCTTACCTTCTGTCACTGTAACAAACTGCACTATAACAGTGTGTGCTCCTTTTCTCAGGTGTGGAAGACGAGATGGCCTTAGCCCTGGAACTCAGTCGCAGAGAACAGACCAGCCAGCCTCAGCAGACTCACCAGCAGCAGCTCCCTTCAAGAGCTGCCCACTCCGACCAGGCTAACCACACCCCCCGAAATGCCACCCAGCGTTCGTTCAGCTCTGCCCCCTTCTTCAGTTGCCCCGATGCCAGTGATGAGGAGGATGAAGACCTTCAGATGGCCCTGGCCTACAGCCTGTCAGAGATGGAGGCCCAGCAGCGAGCAGCTGCCTCCGCCCAGGACATGATCTCAGGTGCTGGGGGAGGGCGGGACAAACAAGCTCAGGGTGGCCAAGGAGGGAAAGGGGGGGATTTCACTCATGAGCCCAGAGCAGAGAGGGATGGCACAGATGACTCAGCACAAAGCAGCCCCTCTTCTCCAGAGGAGAGAGGAACAGGGAAAGGATCAGAAAGAAGTGTCAGCCCAGGAGGGGTTGTTGTAGAAGACAGAGAGGGTGAACAGCCCATAGGCAATGGGACCACTGTGCTGAAAAGACGGAGGAAGTGTCGATGTGTGGTATTTTAGTAGGAAACCTTGACAATCCTGAGCAGTGGAATGATGAAAGGCTGGATGCACTGTTAAACACTGCTGCATGATATTATCAGTATTAACTTTGAATGGCTGTTGTGGTGTTCTTAACCCTGTCTGTTGATTTGTGCAGTGTGCTGAGTTATCTGCCTGTTGTTGCAGAGTATATGCCACTGTTTTGGGGAATGGGTGTGGGGTGGGGAAATGGAGCTCATTTATTTTTGCCCGTGTGGTTAGAATAACAGGACTGATGCCCATATAAATGTTTATGACAGGGAAATTAGTTTGCAAAACAACTGACAGTTTTCATTTTCGATAGCAAATCTAATAGATGTTTGTGCCTGAGATATCCAGTGCCATGAGCTAATCACACACAGCTATACACTATATATTTGTGCTTTATGTAAATTCACTTCCGAGCTGTTAGATAATGAACTTTGTTTATTACTCTGCTCTAAGACTTTGAATTCTGGTCTCCTCCAGTCATGAACATTTGGAGACTGAAAGTATTGATTTACGTCATGGATACTGTTCTTATTCTGAGGTAAAGATAATTTGTTTGTTATTAGCAGTTTTCCATTGTAGCAGCTTTCCTATTGCAGCTCTTATCATTTGGAGTTCTACTGTTGAAGCGAACTGTTGAATGTAGTGAGATTTTTCAGGTGATGAGGAATTTCTCAAAATGATGCTATTATTAACGTTTTCATACATGACTCCACAAAATGATGTTCATGGACTACTGCAAAAACCCAAATTTAAAATGATTATCTGAAAATGTTTGTGGCGTGATAGCATACCTCGTTCAGTAAATGCTGTACATCATAATGGTGCAATAGATATTATATATACTGTTTTCTTGTAATGTAAGTTACAATCAAAGGGAAATTAAACACAGCACGTAACCTGAAGTGCTGGTTATTGCTATTTATGATAAAAAAAGGAGGATTTGTCAGTTTTATATCAGAATGAAACAAAAGTTGATGTTGCTCAGTGCCTTTTCTGTGTGAGGATTGAGATGCATGTTTGTGGTTGAGAAAACAATACAATAATGTGCCAATTCTTGTTAATGTTGCCAAAGGAGCTAGATATGTTGCTATCTATCACCTGCTTGTCTATTTCAAATGATCTATATAGTATTTACAAGAGCCTTATTATGTTTCTCATAGGCTATAGGAAGAATGTAAAAGCCCAGCAGAGTCCAACAAATCAAATCAAAACAATAGTAAAAGCACACTGTTGTCAAATGCTATATTTTTTAATATGTATGTCAAGAAAGAGATGCTTTGTTCTTGATAAACGGCATCTGAATGGACTGAGTTTATATTATCTAAGAGTCTTGGAACTGAAATATCCCAAATTGGGGCTGCAGTTTGGTACTTATAAATTTGAATTTATTGTTTTTTTACATTTTTGTTTAAAACATCTGTTATTCATCCATTGGTTACTTTGATTTGTAAATACTAATAGAAAGAACAAATAAAACTCAAAAACCAATTTGATATGCACTCCTTTTTATAACCTATGGCATATTTTTGCCACTGACCATTATCACTGTCTTGCAACACTGATATGCTTTCTTTTATGTAACTTGTAGTTGAAGCCTGGTTACATTCAGTCATTATGGCTGAATTTGATATAAATTATAATTTTACTTTTAAACAGTCAGAAAACATTGTACTATAGACAGTTCTCTTTAACTCACACTGAGATACTATTGCTGTGCCTCATGTTCATCTGCATATGTTTCTGTCTGTGTTTGCCTGACTCCCTCTCCCTACTGTTACAGAGTCTGACTTCCAGGCCTTCACGGGCTGATTGGTCACCATCTACCCCCTTCTGTCCCCCTGAGGTAAAGATTAGCTTAGTTTAACCTCCAAACCCTCTGCTTTTTCATTCTATGTGTAGTGCATCCTTAACAACAGACTTCCCATTTCTGAACACTGTAGAGTAGGGGTGGGCTACCCTCATCTAGTACTTAATAGGATAGTACATATAGAAGCTTGGATAGCATTTGAAGTTGGAGCAAATCAAGATCATTGGGATTAGCTCCAACTTCAAATTCTATACAAGCTTCTTTACAAGTACTAAATGAGGGTAGCCCACCCCTAGCATAAGTTAGAGGGTTGCCTACTCCTGAAGTATAAAATAATGCACAGTAGAATTAAATGTATATTTAGAGGTTAGCACTGTAGTACTTTCACCATCACCTCATTAGAGTGTCTGTCTACTGGTATTCACCCTAACACCATATGCTAGTAGTGTTGGTATGTTGTGAGGAATGGCAGTAGAGCAATAGAGGTACGTAGCCTGTCTCAGTGACAGCACTAATGCATCATCCATCCATGTGCCCCTGAACAGGTGAAGAGCTCCCAGGTGCTCTGCTCGCCCTCTGGCTCTGCTGCTGCTCACTGTTTTCAAAGTTTTATTTGGAAAAAAATACAACATGGCAAACAGGTCAAAATATGTACTGTGTGTGTGTGTGTGTGTGTGTGTGTGTCTGTGTGTCTGTGTGTGTTTCCAAAGCTCAAGAGGAAAGACAATATTGTAATATTCAGATCACACCAATCTCTATAAGTTAAGCTGTTAAAGTGTCTTACTGAGAAGCTACTGGTAAACATGTCTGAGTCATGTTGAGTGTCACAGATACAACAAATGTATGGCATATTTAAAATGCTATATTTATCATTTGATTTTATGATAAAGGTTAATATTTGTTCAAAGGGTTTTCATGTTATTTTGTATTTCATTGGAAACACAACCTGACTCATATCCAAGTCTGCCACTGGTGCAGAGGCATATCCTTCATGGCCCTGCTAGACTGACCTGAAAGGCACCTTTGACCCTAGCAGACAGTTCTGTGGTATGCACAAGTGAGGAGCTAGCAGCTTCCTGCTGGTATATTTGCACTTCTGCCTGACACCTGAAGCCTCAACAAAGGAAAGACCTCAGCCTGGGAAGGCCCTCAAGTGGCACACTATTTGTTCATACTGGATTAAGAGAATAAGAACAAAACAGAACACTTCTTAATAAAACTTGTGTGGTTATTTTTACTGTGCAGTTTAACCAAGAGGAACCCCCACCCAAGTCCTAAAACAGCCACCTACACCATATATCTTTTACTCAATAAATGTAGTAAAAGATAAAAGTAAAGATGATCCCAGGATAAAGACCACCAAACAAAAATAACCCACAACATGCTGCTGCACCACACCACATTTAATTCAGAACAATTGAAAAATAATAGTCATATATCTCTTTTTTTTGTATAATTTTCCACACATTTGCTACAGTAATCAACAAATAGACTTGTCCATGAATTATTTACAATAATCACACAACAGAAAATTCCCACAAGTCATAAAGAGCATGAGGAAATGCAAGCACATTGAGTGATGGGTATTACACTTTGTGTCGTGATACACTAATCAAGCGATACATTCCTCCAAATAGAGTCTCCCTCTGTTCAACCACTAGCATTGTGCAAACACATATGTAGCCACCATGTTTGACTGAATAGGACAATAAACATGGATGAAGTCATTTTGGCCTCAGCAGAATTAAGAATCTCATTAACCATCTTCCACTCTCAGAAAAAGGAGATGTGCTAAAATTTGCCACACTGAAATTAGGTCCATTTGTGTCAGTACCTGAAGCTTATGTGACAAGATTTTTCATATGGCCACCTACCTGGTTATGATTGACTGAATCACTCTGAAAGCCCCCCGGCACAATATATCCAGCACACAGTGATGATAAATAATGCTAAGTTATTTCAAGGAGCTTTCCCCGTCATCCTCAAATAAGGCCATGGTTTAAAATGCATTAGAAAATTTCTCGAGCATGGTAGAGTCCATGCATTAGCTTATATGAGTGTATGTGAGTGTGGGTCAAGGGAGGGAAGGATGCATATTAGCATACTGGCACACCACACAATGGCTCACTGTGGGAGGGCCTTCAGAATGGCATTCACTTCTTCTGCCACAGCTGTGAGAGCAAACTCAAACTGGTCCTGTAAAGAGAGAGGGGGAGATATACAATAATACAGGTGAAACAATTACTTTTAAGGAAAAACTTTTATAATTACTAGTGCATCTCAAAAATGTCGAAAAATTTTGTTTAAATGATAAAGAATGACTTTATCAATATTAAAACAAAAGCTTGAAATATGACACTTTAAGTGTAATAAATGTTATATTACAGCTTACTGTACTATATTGCAGAACAATCCATTATTTAATTTTTTTTATCAAATTCTGATCAAATTAACCTTTTCTCTATATTATTTTGAAATGTACTTTTATATTTAGTATATAAAGGATGCAGAAGCTTGCATACCTTTGTGCGTACCATACTCTGCCTCTGGTCACGAATATGCTCCAGCGTTGCAGCAATATCAATCTCTTTCACACCTAGAAAATAACACATAACCATAGTTGAAGTATGAACTATATCAAAAGTGTTAAAACTATAACTTGGACTGCCTGTAGAAGAATACCTTTTGCCATGCGATTCAGGACCATGTCAATAAGAATGTAGGTACCAGTTCTTCCAGTGCCTTCACTAGAATGGATCACAAACATGATTACATACAGGCTTAAATCAGATTCTTTCACCAGTCCTCACGGACCCCCAGACAGCCCACAGTTTTCCTCTACACTCTCAAAATAGCAACCATACAGGTTTTATTTGTCCACCAAAATACAAACAATGGCTGTGACTAAAATAGATCCCAACACCCTTATAAGTGTTGTACAGTATAGGGAGGGACTTATTTGGTTACTAAGTATGTGTCAGCACCAGTTGCATAAACACATGTGTGAGTGGCCAAGCTGTGTTTAAATATCACAAATACAAATTGAATTCTGAATTAATGTTAATAAAGCATTGTGCTCTTCATAGAATGATCTTTGACCATTATGTTGCTTAGCAACACTGAGCCCACCATTAACATACTATATGGGAAAATATATGAAACTCATGGCATTTGGAGGTCAATAACTATCACTTGTTTATTAAATGTTATATCATATTAAAGACATTTTACAGATAGACAATATTTTTCAATATATACTTACACACAGAATGCACCACTAGTGGTAGATTCTTAAAAGCTGGTATTTTTATACCATTGCAGTATTTACCATTCTTAGTACAGTCATTTTTATTCAAAATGTGCTGTACTTCATCAATCAAACAGGGCTAATTACGCTCTTTGTAATGAAATGTGAAGTTCTTTAAGAACATGCTGCCCACCCCAAGCTCGAGGTCTACTTCATGATTTGGACACTCCGGAGTGCCCTTAAAACATAATAGGGAGCCATTTCAGTGGCAGCCTACATCACCTCAATTTACAACACATTTCAACTCAACTTTTAATTGTACATTAAAAAAAACAAAAAAAAAAACAAAGAGCTTGAAGGCAAGGTAGGGTGTAAAGAAGTAGTGTAACCTCTTTAAACAACTGCAAAGGAGTAAGGTAGAGTAATGTTCCCTGACCTCATTTTCAGAGAGTGTATCAGTGTAACTCCCAATACACAGAGATCAAGCAAAAATGTGGACCATCTGGAAATTCAAAGTTCCAGTTTGAGAGCCACGTGAAATACATGACAGTAATGAGTTCTTTTCTGCCCTCTTGAGATTGAGAGTGGTATTGTAGTTGTTTACCTGCAGTGCACAATGATGGGGCAGGAGCGGCCACGGTAGCACTTGTTCACTTTCCTGAAAAGGGATGACCAGGCAAAAAAAAAGGAAACAGCATTAAAACAGGTTTGAGGCCATTCCAAAGCCAAACAGAATTATTCAGTTTATTACATTTTAAAGGAGGGGAAAAGTATAGATGTCCCAGCTCCCACATTTTAGGGCAGAGAGGAGGAGCAGGAGAAGGATGAGAGGAAGGAAGAGGGAGAGGCATCGGAGCGTCCTTTCAGCCTCGTTCCTGCTGCACTCACACCTACCAATGATCATTTTTGTGACTATGCAACTGGACCCAAACTACTAGCTGCAAACCACAAAAATGACACTGGGAGGTGTGCAACGTTCAGGAGCCCACCAGCCTCCATCAGACAGAGGGGGAGAGAAAGCAGAAAAAGAGACAGAGAGAGAAAGAGAGCATGAAAGTGACCGAGGCTGAGAGGGAGGAGAGCAGGGGAAGCAGCATGAACCAGGAACCGCAGCTGCAGAGGCAAGGAAGGGACAAGAACTGAGCAAACACATCTTCAAGGGTGAGTTTTTCGCAGGGCTTGAGGAACACTGAGAAACTGGACCCACATAAGGAAAGAGAAAATAGCAAGGGTTGATTCAGGAGCAGTTCACCAGGGCAGAATGCTACAAAAACATGTATCTCCAAAATGCTGAATTTATAGGAGAAGGCAAAAAATATTCTTATCTTTGAATGGACGTTAATGTAAATTAAGAGGAATTAAAAGGCATTTCAGAGTATTTCACAGGTCTATTCATCCATAATTATCTACATTGTGTACAGAGCAGCTACAGGGTTCAAACGATAGAGAAAACTGAAAATGCACAAAAACGGAGATACATGTTTTTCATTAGACAGCAGTGATTAGTATGTGTTGCAAAGTTTAAATTAAATGCATAATGAGGGCAGTGTAATTTGTGTATAAATACAATATATAAATTGAACGTACAGTGTATTACTTTGTACGTATCTATCTCTATACCTACCAACATATTTACCTATATAAAATAACATGATATAAGACAGACAGACAGGTAGATAATAGGTATATTTTGTTTAGGTGTACTTCATTTAGTATAAGAAAACATGAACCAGAGTACTCTAAATTTGTCATGATGAATACTCTGCCAAATTTCAACAAGTTTGTTTAGAATATTTTCTCCTCTTGTATAAATTTCAGCCAGAATGAGAGAAAGTAAATAGCCCCTCGATCTGTGATTGCTGTATTATTGAATTTCTAGATCTGTTTGATGTATATCCTCTGAACAATTCAAATGAAAAAAAAAAATCACTTGAGGAATGTTTTGACTGTGTACATCATATAAATGCTTACAATTTCAGAACCTTCAACTTAAAATGTCTTCCTGTGTCCCTGTGTGTGAATATTTGTGTATCAGTCCAGTGGTGTTGCTCATCTGTCGCATTACCTGCGGAAATCCAGCAGGGGGCGTGTAGAGGTGGGAATGCCCTGTGCTGGCCAGCTGAGCAGGTGGAACTGGGTCAATGTGCGTGTCTCCTGCGTCTGCACGTTCTTCAGGTAGAAACTTCGCACCAGGAAGTCCTTACACCAGATGTGCTCTGACACCAGGTTCACCTGAGGGTCACGAGGAAGCCCATTGAGAACTAGTGACAACCATATGGTGCTGCTGATAATGATCCATACCCACACAAACATCTGGACGAGGTGTAGAGGTTACATTGGTGCCTAAAATAGAAACTAGTCTATGAGCTCTTAGATAAGTTATAAAAATCTTTTGTGCAAACTTTTTTGGTGCTCACACAAATGACTTATGAAAATTATAAGCATTACTTCAGTGCAGCATACAGATGTAAATGTAATATAAAGCTATTTTTATTGTTTCCCATTAAACACACATTTTTTTACAGTGTTTTAAAGTAATAATATATTAATCATGTTCATTTCACTTCATTATCACCTCATAAATGTTGTATAGTGACGATCCTTCATCAGGCCAGTAGCGTTCACACTGCTGTTCTCCATCCTCTACCAGAGCAGTCATCATTACTATAACTGTGCAGCCATTCTCCCACACCATCTGCAACACAAAAATATAAATGCTTTCAAACATACAGACACATAGAAATTTCTAACATGCAGTGCAGAAAGCCCAACAGGCTCAGGTTGCTGCTCAGTAAATGGTTATTGAATGGAACAGTATGAGAGTTAATTGTTAACCACTGAACTGTTGCGAACCTGCCAGAAGTCAGCAATAGTGTGTGGCAGGGGGCCTTGGGTTGCGATGTAAGCAGGCATGCGAGGGTCATGGTCTATCTGTTGAGAAAAAGGGTAAATGCATTACATTAACCACCTACATTCAAGAAAAGTCTGCTCTTTTGAAAAGTAGCTGGAGTTATTCTTACTATAATGCTGGCATTGATGTAGTCCTCTCTGTTGGGGTTGATTTCAGGCTTCAGCTTCACCCGGGAATGGTCATCTGGCACACGCAAACACAAATCGGCATATTTAGAAAACCACCTCTATGAATCTCTATAAGCACCAGGTTTAAATCTTCAGTAAAATTACACTGCTATGTAATAATTTGCAATACAGTTACTGCAGACAATGTTCTGCATAGAGAAGAAACATCAAAGACAATGGAAAAGGTCAGAATAAAGAAGTCTTACATGGTACAAAATCAGGGTAACGATTCTTCTCCAGGTTTCGCTCATTCTGGGCAACAGACACTGAGCTGGGTTCGGCCTGGTATGAGCACAGAGCTTCCCACTCCTTCAGCAAACGGTCCTTGTTCTTTAGATGGTCCTCCATGTATGCCTGGCAAAACAAAGTAATGCAATCCCAGTAAGAGCTGGCACTGATACTGTTTTAATTTTATTCTGCTAGTGCTGGCTTCCACAGTTATTAAATCTAAGATAGCACCTGGAAGAGATTAACATTTGGGTTCAGAAGCAGCCTACAGCTACAGAGTCCTTACCTGTTGCAGTACGTCTGTTATGAATTAAAATTTCTGTAGTAAACCACATCTATATGTAAATACAGTAAATGTATATTCCATAAATACTTGTAGCAGCCTTATAAAGTCAAGTCAATGGGCCTCATTCACTGCATTTTGTAAGGCAAACCCTCTTCTTAAAACCCACTTATGAAGTAAATGCAAAGGTTGTGGCATTCACTGGGGTTTTCTTATTTTGAAATTTGTTCAGATCATGCGCACAATGGGATTCATAATCCTATGATAATACAATCTAATTATAATTGTATGGCTTTGAAAAAAAAAACATTAAAATATAAAGATTAAGGTGTTCTGTACTTTTCCTAATGATTTATACCTTCTACCAGAAGGGAGACACTGATGAAGACAGTGAGCTGGAGAGGTGAGGGTCCTCAGTGATTTTGGTTGCTTGTGAAATCGTATACTGTGTGCATGAAATCCAATTTCATATGAATGGAAGAACAAATTTAAGAAAATTCCTAGGAAGATTGGAATTTTGGTGATTTGTAAATGGGGCTCTCAACATTTACATTTACATTTGCTGCGTTTAGCAAATGTTTTTACATTGCCATGTAAAGTTGTACATTTAAATATTACAATATTTTTAAAATAGGTTAAAGGGAGCCTTAAATGCAGATTTATTGAATTTTAAATAAGCTTAAATATGTACACAAATACTGTTTTGCTTACTATTTATTAGACGTTCAATTGACCATAAGTCTTCTATTATAATAACAGTTTATAATCAATATAAAAGCTATAATTTTCTATGAAATTAAAAGCTGATGTCACACCAGGCTCATTTGTGAAAGACTAGGGTTTTCTGTACCAGTATCATATGTCCAGTAGAGATATCCATGTTGGATTGAGCTGGCTCTTCACTCCAGGATGGTGTGCTGCTGTGCGAGCTGGGACTGTGCTGTGGCCCATCGCTGAACTGAGATGACACACTGCTCACACGGGAAGTGTCTGTGCCTCTCCGACCGCCAGGTTCTGGGCGGCTAAATGACGACTTTGCTGCCATGTGCTGCCGACAAAGCTCCTGAGACAATCACACACACCCACACACAGGAAACTCACTGCCACAGTTCAAAAGCACAGCCTACAAGGAATATGTTACCTTTTAGACTACATCACATTATCGAAGGCATTGGCCTGTGTAGGAGGATAATATATCTATCTTGCTGCTTCAATTCAACCGCATGTAGCTTTATTTGCTTTTATTTATTGATTTATTTAACTATTTATTTTAGCTTGAAGGCCATTTAAAAACACCAGCTTCCCTTTATATTGCAATTTCTGGGTGGTATAGTTTAAAAAAAGTACCCACTGAAAATGATCCAAATGTTCCAATCTGGATCCAGTTTTTCTGTCATTTTATTCAGTATGTCTGTGCAGTAATTTGCTTTCTCACCTGGTAGTCAAAGTGTGTCTCAGCTCCAGCCTCAGGGCCCAGTCCCAGCTTGCCTGAGGCAAGCTGACGGGCATGGTGACGCAGACAGGCGATCGCTAGGGCAACCAACACCACTGCACCCACACATGCCATGGCAACCATGGTCAGGATGACCCCACGCGAGCCATCACCGATCCGTGTGGCCTGAGGAAGCCCCCCGCTTCTCTAAGATGAGGCAGACAGAGCAAAAAAAAGAAAGAAGGAGAGAGACAGACAGAGAGAAAGACAGACAGGGAGGCAAAAAGAAAATGTGGCGAATGAATAGCACATCCTTCAATCCTAATCAGAAATATTATTGCAATTAAACATTCAAAATCAATTTAAATGTAAAGTGAATCTGCTCAGCTGCATCTGCATTCCCAGTGTTACACAGAACAATTAAACAACGACGAGAGATTTGAGATTGAAAACGTCAAATAAAGAACCATGGATTTTCCAACAGCCACTCGGGCCGAACTTTAGCCTTAGAAATAAGGTGAATATTTGTGAATGTGGCAAGAAGTCAAAGGCCCAGCCGAACGTGTCTGCAATGGCAGTGCAGAGGAGGAGAGGGCAGGCTAGGTGCTGGATTTTGGGTGGTCTCTCTGGCACAGTTTCCAAAGCATCTCCCCCGCACTCTCTCGGTCTTTGTCTCTTTTGTTTCTTTCTCTGTGTTTGTGTAAACAAGCTGGATGTCAGTGCCATCATCAGCGACTAATTACCCGGGCAACCCACACAGTCACACACAAGCACAAGCACACACACACTTGCGCACCCTCGTGCACATACCGCCACGTGCCAGCCCTTCTCAACCCCCTGAAATAATTAGCAAAAGTCACCTGCCCCTCGCCCCTTTGCATAATTACAGACAAGTAAACAATTAAGGAAACCCCTCCCCTGAATACAGGGTTAATCAGCCAGAGGAGAGATCTCTTACTTACACTCACTATCACTATCACTCTCACTTTCTCTCTCTCTCTCTCTCTCTCTCTCTCTCTCTCTCTCTCTCTCTCTCTCTCTCTCTTTCTCTCTGATTCTCTTTGGTTACTCTTACTCATTTCCTGGGAGAAAAGAGAGGACAGAGTGAGACAGAATGAGATAGAGAGAGGTAAAATGCGTTCGGCCCCCTGCCTCCAACCCCTGCCTGTTGATGTTGCCATGGCGTCTGGGAGCCTCCGCAGGGGAGAACAGGCTCTGGTGCTGCCATGGCAACAACAGAATGCTCTGTGTAATCCACAGCCATGAGGGAGAATGAGAGAGAGAGGTGAGAGAAAGGGAAAGAGAGAATAAGGGAGAGTGAGAGTGTGTGAGAGAGAGTGATAGTGAGGACGAGAAAGGACAGGAGATGAAAGGAGGGGAACAGAGAGGAAGGGAGAGGATATTGCAGACAGTCATTACTTATTAAACAAAAACGTATCTTGGAATAGGAATAAAAAAGGATGAAGAACATAAAATGAAACTGAATTAAAGTAGCTGTTAAAGCTGCATCGCACACGTGAGATACCACATTTATGACTCAACACAATGTTGCAGGTGGACTAATATTGAGGCTATTATATCTGAAAAATGAGATATATTGATGCTGTGCAAAAACCTTGTATTGGCATAATGGCATCTATACAGCAAAGAAAAAAATATCTTTCAATAGTAGTAAAAAGATTTTATTTGAAGCCATTTTTGAGTATTTCTATTGGTCCTTTCTCCAAGGAATGTCAAAAGTGAATGGACAAAGTTCAGGACTGACAGCAACAATATTAATCTAATAATACACACTTTTATTGAAGCCTAAAACAACCATTCAGTGCACACCCAAGATACACTCATAAATATTAAGTCAGTAATCCCCCATTTAAACCTTGACAGATGGGCCGATGGACACAGATTAAGTCTATGTTTGAAGTGAGAATCATTATTAAATGGAGGACTAGGACTAATCTGATGCCACAAAAACAAGCATTGAGAAACATGCATGGTAGAGAGGGGGATGAGGACAAATCACAATGTTTGAAGTAGGACAGGACTTTCTTTTTCAGACCACAAATGCATTTAATACACACTCAACATTACCCAGTGGATCAACCTAAAATGAAACTTGTCTTTAATGTGCATATGCAAAGTGCATGTGGACAAATGGCATAGCCCTCACAGCCATCTGAAGAAGGCAGCGCGCTGAGTTAGCAATGAGAGGAGAGTGTGAAAATGTCCTTCTGTCTTACCACAGAGATGTCAAGGCACTCTCTCTCTCCTTCCAAAATTTCTCAAAATTCACCAACCATTCTTAACTCCCCCCATCCACCCCCTCCATCTCCTCTGCTTTCTTTCTCTCAGTCCTCTTCACACCCTCTTTCCCTCTTTTTTTCCACCCCCTCTCATTCCTCACATGTTTCTCCGCGCGGGTCTCTGTCCCCCTTCTTCATCCCTCCCTTAGTTCGGCCCTTTCTCTTGAAAGGCCAGAAGAATGTTCCGAGAGAGTGGATAAGGGGGTGTGGAAGGGGTAAGCAGGGGTAAGCAGTGTGCAACTGGACAGGGTGGACAATGCGGGGGTGAAGGGGGGAAGGGGGGGGGGCAAGGAAAGGGGGTTGAAGGGAATGGGGCGTGGGGCGCCTCACCTGCTACTCCAGAGAGGCCCCCGAAAGGAAGAGTGACAGGCTTTCAGAATGAAGCAGGGGCGCGGGCAGGAAAAATGAGCTGGTTTAGGACAGGAGCACAAAGGCCCCCCAGGGTCCAAGAGGGCCAGGCAGAGAAACGAGGGAGGTAGAGACGAGAGAGTGAGAGTGAGTAAGGGAGAGTGGAGAGAAACTGTATGAAACTGAGGAAGGAGTGAGAACTCGGTCACAGAAAGAGCAAGGGGTCTTGAGTGGTTAATAAAACACTTGACACTTGATTTTGCATTTGTTTCTTCACACTCTTCACAAAGAATGGGTTCTGTATAGTACCCCAACATTTTATGCTTCATGATTTCAAATAGTAGTGAAAGGTCATTAAAGAGAAGCATATGGCACAGATTTTTGTCATAGGGCAGAATCATGTAACCAGGCAATAACCTTTAATGCATTCAAATGGTTCTTTGAGCTGTCATGGTTCTATATATAGCCATTTGCCTTTACTCAAGAACCTCTGGAGAGATACTTATTTTAAGGGTGATGAGAGATGCATGGTGACCACTTATTTGTGCACTATACTCCACACACCCCACATATATATTAGAAATAAAGTTTCACAAAAATGCTGAATTATGTGGATGTTTGTGATTTTAGTAAGACCAGTGGATGATTTTGAAAAATATTTTATGTAAATGCAATATAGTGAGTGTGAATAAGTACTTTTTGAAGAACCTCGAAGTATCCTTCCATTAAGATTAAAAACAACAAGTTGTAATTACTGCAAGTTAGTTTTGCACCTCCGCTTTCTTTTGTTGTTGTTGTTGTTGTTGTTGTTGTTGTTGTACTATACAACCCTGTATTAGTATAATGACTACAAACTTGAATTGAATGCACATGTTCTACATCAGTTAAAAGTTTTCTCCCCTAGAATTACACAAGCCAAAGACCAATAAAGAACCTTTCTTTGTAAGAGTGCAGGATACTACCAAAACCTGAGGAAGTTGGAGGGTGCTGAATTTTTTACATGCCTGCAACTCATGAGTTTAATCCAAATGCACCATTACTCACTGAATAAAACTAAAACATCCCTGTGAATTTTTCTCTACAAAAGAGACACATTTTAAATCTTTATCACACACATTTTACTCTGCACACCCTATATTCTCTATATCTATACTATGTAAACTATATATATATATATATATATATATATATGCAAAACACATTGTATGTAGAGATAGTCTGTCTGTTGGTGATAACATCTGTTCCTTGAGAAGTGATTGAATAATAAGCAATGTCCCAGGACCTCTACACCATCCCCCACAACCCCCTTTGACCTCAACTGAGCCCTTTAACCTTTAAAAAATAAAGAGTATACTCACACGCATAGTGTTTGTGTGTGTGTGTGTGTGTGTGTGTGTGTGTGTGTGTGTGTGTGTGTGTGTGTGTGTGTGTGTGTGTGTGTGCGTGTGTGTTTTGGGTGATTCGAGGGTTAAGATCACATAGAGCTTCCCTATCTACATGACAATAGATGGAGTGGTGAAGAAATGGAGTGTGGGCCATCTTTCAGAGATCTCAGCGAATCTCATATCCCATCAGTAAGCAGTCTGCATTTTATCTTCTCCCCATTCAGTCCTAGAAACTTTATTTCAGTAGCGCAGTGAAGCTGCCTCATTATCAGATTGAAGCATTCTGTGCATGACTCGTCAAAATCCTCGCTGCTGCAGCACTGTCCTCAACCATAAAGATAATCTAAAAATGTTATAAAATGGAATGTTGTTCAAAACTATGCCTAAATTACTGTCTTGTCTTGGAAAATTCAACAAAAATATACTTGTCAATGAAATTTCTTTAAACATATTCATTGAAAATGCTCTTTGTTTGCTTATAGCTGTGTTCTGACTGACATAAATGTTCAGAGAGCTGGAAAGCTTGGAGAACATTTTAAAACATGTAAAACAGGTTGACTAAAGAAAGAGACTGAGAGCGAGGCTAAAATATACAGAAGAGGACGGGTGGGATAATAGGCCTGGTGTGGTCACCCACTTAACAGTAATCCAAGTGTTGATTCCTAAATGAAACCCACAGAAATCCAATGAAAAACAGGGCACCTGCAACGGCTACAAACGCATTACATCATCTCACTCATCCAGACTGCACTGCCTAGTTTCCACAGCAACCAATCCACCTGACATCACCATCCGAGATGATACATTCACAGCTCAGTAACAGTGTTTATTTCAAATGTACATATGCACCCATAAACCCTCATACCCCTCCACACAAATGCACACTCCCATACACACTTACACTTACACACAAAAGACATTACATTAGAGAGCTACCCAAAAGGGAAAGTAGAATCTGAAGGGTATATTCTTTTTCTGATGTTGTTTGATTGTTTGCTTCTTAACTGTTTTGTAGAGCTAGCACAATCTGTGCCGGGGACAGATGTACATCAGCAGTGTTGTCTCATTGATAAGTGCAGTTTGAAATCAAAGCTGAATTAAACAATCATCTTAACATCTGCAAAGAAAAGAGTGGAAATCCCTGCAAACCTTAAAATGCATAAGAAATCATATCTTAATAGTATAAATATCCATTGTTAATTTAATCAACATATCTATCTCTCTCTGTGTCTATATATATATATATATATATATAGTATATGTATATTATTATTCATATTATTCATCACAACCGTCTGAAATCAGGGTAAATTATGCAGCATAGTTATTACACACAAATAAAAAACTAACCAATGAGCGAATCATCAAGGCGTGGTCCAACTTCTAACTGGTGTAATAAATCTAAGTAAAGGAGGAGCAACCACTCAGACTTCTTACATTTTACAATTTATGACTCTAATCTATAAACAGCTTCAGGCTGTACCTTATAATGAGCAATTTCCACCCCATTTAGATATGCCAAGAATACATACAACTATTACTGGGCATAATCGTTTTTATTTAATATAGCAATGAATACTTTCATTTCATTTTCCTTAAATACATTTAGCTAACAGGACTAGTAGTAACTACCATTCATAGTTACAGCTAGTGTTGCTTAGACTTATTCCACCACTGTTCCCTCAGTGGAACAGTGAGTATTGATCTGCTGAACAGTTCGGCATTGGACCACACTGACTGACTCAGGATTAGAGAACAGATGTGGTGCCTGAACAATTTCCAATTTCAAGTCTGTTTGCCACACATAGTTTTACATACAGCAAAGAACACTTGCATTAAAAAATGATCTTATTTTCTCATAGACTTTTACAAACTGAAAACCCATAATGATGGGGGATGATGACTCTTACAGTCATCAGGCAGACAGAATTAACCCCCTACGTGCTAATTTAACATTGAAATAGCTAATTTAATTAGGCTTCTTCTATCTACTTGACTGAAATTTCATTCTAAATCACCTTAGCCTAAAATGTGCTAAATTACTAAAAATAAATCATACACAGATAAGAATGCCTTTTAACCTTTAAAAAGTAGGCTAAAACAGTGCATCTCAGTCCTACCTCAGTACACATCTGCAGCAAAGGCACATGTGAGTAGTAGAAAGGAGCGCGCACGCACCCATGTCCTGGATTAATCGCTGCACCGGGGCAACACCAGCACTGACGGTCCCTCTCCTCAACGCAGCACTGAATATACACTCAGCAGCCTCTGGAAAGCCCATGCATTGAGCTGGGCGAACAGCATGTTAAACATTATGTCCCTGAAGGAAGCCAGGGAGAAGCACAAGGGACAAGTGAACAGAATGAATGGAAGCAGCAGGAAAAGGAGGGAAGCAAATGTGGCTTCGTGAGCAGCAGCCGGCTCATTTGAAGGCCCCACGTCCCACAGCCCTGCTCCACATGTTGCTCATGGCTGAGAGGGAGGGGGAGGCTGTCCAAAAGGAGGGGGGGAGATGCTAAGAGCATGAGGAGACAATAAAACGAATAGGGTTTATAGAAAAGTGTCACGGTGCAGAAAAAAATGGGGTTCAAATGAAGCTAGCCTAGTTTGACCTGCACATCTGGAATGACCCAAAGCATTAGTTGAGAACAAAAAGAACTTGCAGGTTGTTAATATGATAATAAGCAGGGAAATAACCCAATCTGATTAATAATGAACGTTTACAGCAATTACTGGAAGAAAACCAGTAATGATACACTCCCTACACAAATACATACTGTATGTTTATCATGATGTGTGCCACAGACTTTTCTGAGTAGATATGGCACTTAACAATATTCCCAGATAATCTGTACAAGGAATTTTGTACTGGTACACATTCATTTCAATTCAGTGATGACAAGAAATGAGAGAAGCAATGAGAGCCAGAAAGAGAATAAGAAAAAGGGAGAGAGAGGTGATGGTGGGGAGGTGCAGAAGAGGATTTGGCCCTCATAATGGAGAGACAAAAAAGAAGCAGGTGCAACCAGGTCTCATTACTGAGGCAGTGAGAAAGAGAAAGAGAGAAAACTGAAAGATAGGGCACAAAAGACACACACAAGCACACACACATATACATATACATGGACACTGAGACACGAGTTCACGTACACACACCCAGACACACCCATAGACACATGCACACACAATCATTCATACATTACACATCTCAAAGCGAAGAGTGTCATAGCCACGCAACAGAACAATGTAGAATAATTAAAAATATGAGCAGCCGGATGCAACAAAAGCAGCTCGGCTGCATTCAAGGGTCCACAACAGCTGTACGCAGTGAAAAGGGAGAGTGTGAGCGAGGGAGAGGGAGAGAGAGGCAAACGCTTGAATATGCACAGCGAGCACAAAGGCCACGAGAGAAAAAAAAGGGGGGGGGATGGGGGAGAGGGGAGGGGTCAGCAGTAGAGGTAACAAAAAGAGAAGGGCCAGAAGAATGGCAGAGGGGAGAATGGCAGGGGACACGGAGAGAAAGAGCGGGTGAGGGAGAGAACTGAGGAGCAGCGGGGGAAAAAAGCTGCAGGATTTGAGCGGGAGAACAGTACAGTACAGAATCGGACAGCCAGGAACAGAGGAACGGCTTTAGCGCCTTTTTCTTTTCTTTTTTTTTCTCCTTCAGGCCTGCTGCTGAATTTGGTCTGAATGTGATGTGAATCTGAAAGGAATCAACCGAAACTGTGTCACAATATGTGATTTACATCCTGGGATGAAACGATGTACCGATTCGAATGAATTCTAATTAGGACCTTCCCTGCTTAGTTGTACAACTAATGAGTCCGGCATCACCAATAGATACATATGTCCTGTGAATGAGTGTCCCACTTTGCAAGCTAATTAACAGAACCGCGGATCTATATACTTGTCAGTAAGACTGAGTGTGCATTTGCATTAGGAAATGCATGATTGGGAATCTCTGCGAGAGAGAAAGAAAGAAAGAAAGAAAGAAAGAAAGAAAGAAAGAAAGAAAGAAAGAAAGAAAGAAAGAAAGAAAGAGGCAGACAGAATGGAAAACAAAGGTACCCACCTCTCCCACTCCTGTTTGAATGATCTTCAGACCCGTCTCTCCTTCCAAGAAATGCTTCTCAGCCACTGAGGAGCAAAGGGAGGAAAACTGTTCATAATGTGATCACTTGCCTGCATAACAAATGCATAAACCATAAGTCATTCTGTCATAGAACAATTATGAAGTGCGGCCATCATAAAAAAAACCCTCAAAATTGTGACATATGAGTTTGAGGCATTAATGATGCATCTAATAAAGACAATTTTCCCAACTATGTCCATTTAGTGAAGTAGGTTAATGCTTCTGAAGTGTTTGTGAGATGTTTGAGAGCAATGGGTGATATCTGAAATAATTAGAACCACAGCTAATGCCTCTCTCTCTCTCTCTCTCTCTCTCTCTCTCTCTGTCTCTGTCTCTCTTTCTCACTCTCTCCCTCTCTCTTTCAGGCTGTTTGTTAAATTGCTTGCAGATTGAGAGTTGGAACGAAAGTGGCGAGACGAGAAGGTGTGTGTGAGAGAGCCTGTCACTCACCCGCTTTATTGGCCACGTCCTCGGCGCTGAGGTTCAGAGAGTTCTGTCTGATCCTGAACGTCAGCGCAGGCCCTACCACACTGTATACACACACACCCCCACACACACACACAGCCGCTGATGGATGTGCTCTGGGAAGCTGAGATTACACTTAATGGATTACACTTTGTCTTTCTTTGGCACCTTCTGTGTGTCCCTGTTCTTTCATGCCTTAAACAGGCACAATCACAATCATACACACACACACACACACACACACACACAAACAATCACTCTTACCCATGCACACATGTATACTGACTGTACCTGATGTTGATGAAGCTGCTTGTCGTGAGGTGGATTCTTTCTGCCAGTGTTTCTAACAGCTTCACCCCATCATACAGGCTCAGAGGGCTGGGGATCACAGAAAGTAGTGTAATGTGTACAATTCTGTAAGCTTTTGTACCGAAACCATTTCTCAATAACACTGATCTAATAACTCATGTGATTGGATGTCTAAATGGTAAACGATTGGTTGTGGAATTGCACTGCCTTTCAGTATGTCATAAACTATTTGCACTGTAAAGCTCTTTTGCAAAGTGCTTTCCCCCTTTTCGGGGTGTCTAAGCTCTGAGTTTTGGACTAAATAAGCTTAATTTGTTCCTGTGAAAAGATAGCTATGAACACTGGGACTTATTCACCCATCGCTTTAAGAAATAAACCCACTTTACACAATTTCATGAACATTTTGACATTTACTAATGTTTTCTAATTTGAAATTTGTTCAATATACAAGGAGAATATGATCCTTAGTTATACAACCATATCGTGTACAATTCTGACACACTTTTATTTATACAATTCTTAACATTTAAGTAAATTCTTAGGCTATTGGTGAACCAAGCCTATTAAATCTGATGCTAAAATGAACCATAGGCCTATTACTCAGTAACTATTGTAAGGTAGCCTATATAGCTATGAGCAAAAGGCTTAAATCAAATCAATCTATTACCTCTGGTTCGTGACTATATAGCCATACTCCTCTCTAATGTTGCTCCCTTCCTTGTCTCCTGCTTTCAGGTCTGGCGAACCCTTTTCTTTCAGCTCCATGTCCTTCACTGGCATGATTGTTCCCTGTGTGGTTGAACTGGCTCCATGAGCAATGGTCACTGAGGCCTGTGAGGTGGGGACCACAGTAGGGGCCAGCTGGGGCCCAGCAGAAGAGGGCACAGCCACAGCAAGAGTCGGAGATTTGGCACCTTTCTGTGACACTGTGTCACTGCCCGCTACAATTGTCTGGGATAATGAAACAAGAAGATCATTTACTCTTCGTCACTGTAATGAGAACAATGATACAGCAATAAAGACAGAATGATACAGAAATAAAGACAAGACCTAACACTATAGTTAACTGCAGACATCAGAGACAGTACCACCATAATTTGATCCAGCCTTTACAATATCACACATGTTGATCCTAATTGCTTTATTACAGCACTGCACTCAAAGCTATAAATATTAATTATCAGCATTTACGAAAGTTTTCCCTAAAGTGACGTAAAAGCATAAACATGCCTTAAAAAATAAGTTGCAGCAAGAATCACACTCTGGTGGCTGCCTTTAATAGTTCATACAATCTAAACACGAATATCATGCTACAGGGAAATCTTTTTAGCACAACATTTAAAAATAGTCCGTGGATAATGTGATGCTATATTATTTCAGAACAAACCTCTTTCACTGTGACTGTCCCCGGCAGCTTCTCTGAGAATGATAGAATAAAAGAGCGCGATGAAAGAATATGGTTCTTTTTAAACCAGTGAAAAATGAATCAAATAAAACACTTTGAAATTCATATGAGATATTAAAATATGGTTTTGTGTGTTTATATATGTGTCAATATGTGTCTTTTGTGTCATACCTGTGGTGTCAGTCTCATCCGTTTGCAAAAGCTGCAGTAGGAGTGCTAATCGGTTCAACTGCTGAGGGTTCAGGTCTTGTGGTTCCATCCCCAACCTCTCCAACACCGCAGCCAGCTGCACCATTGTGTCATCTACAACATACACACACACACACAAACACACACTTACACAAAGAGCTAAAACAAACACTTAAACAGCATCCCATTCTAAAATCAAATTACTGTACGAATGACAAAACTGACGGTGGTAAAGGATTAAGACTTTCCAAAACCTCAGAGTGGTAACAATGTTGTTCCAAATCTATGCTTTGTCTGTCCTTTAACACATTTCCAAATACGCGATATTAAATTAATAAAACACTGATGTGAATAAGAAAAAGCATGCAGAACATGTGGAATCATTTTAAGGGGTGTAACATCTATGATGCGGGCCTAGACAAAAGCTTTATAGTGCATTATTAAAAAATGGTAACCCTTTTTCTCCTTTCCCAGCATGGACATATTGGCACTTACCGTCCAGCCCAGACAGAGAGCTATAGTCCTGTGGAACCTTTTTGTTGGTGCGCTGGCGTGAGCTGGGTCTCTCCTGCAGGGTGTAGTCCTCTCCATAATCCAGTGGAAAGTCCAAGTCTTCATAATAAGGGGCAGCGGGGAGGCCTGCTGCCCCCCGATGGCGAAATGAGGGCTGTGCGGAGGAGAGGTAAAGGGAGACAGCATCCTCCAACAGCTGCCGCTCTCTGTCTCGCTGCTGCTGTGAGCCGGAGCGTGAGGAGGGGCGCTGGTAGCCCACGCCGGCATGCGAATTCAGGGAGTGTGTGATATCGTCCTGTTAGAGGGCAATCATCAAACAGACTTTTTAGGGAAGATAGGCAACTTCATGTAAAAACATTTTCAGATGATGTCAGAAAAAAGATAATTCTATTGTCAAATTGAAATACATGCTAAACATGCATAGAGCTTCCAACTGCCCCTCCAGTTTTACATCCAGAGCTGTACCTGTAGGTAGGAGTATGGGTCCAGTGGTACTGCTTGCATGCGTAGGGATGAGGATTGACGAGGATCTAAAATCATATAATCCAAATAGTTCTGGCCAACGCTGGGTTCTGTCTTCAAACTGGAATAGGCCTTCTTAGAAGAATGTTGTGCAGATCTGTAAACACATAAATAGTCGCCATCTAATATTTCCAAAATTGACTGAAATATTTAGATGTAATATTCCATAATAGTACAAAGTGATTAGAAAATACATAACATATAAATATAAAAATTAAGAAGAACATTCAGTGTTTTAAGTTAAAAGTCCTGAAAAGGGATTTTGTAGTTGAACCCTTTTTGCTGGTATAAAGATGTTATAACAATGGGAAGAACAGGAACTATATGTTTTTCTGGGGGAGATTAAGGGGTTTAAGGGACCAAAAGAAGTCACTGCATCATAAAGAAGAGCCACTTATGCATTTAAGAACCCAAACGGTACAAATTACATTTAGAAAAAATGTTGTTGCCAAAAAGACCCTCAAGAATTCATTTTAAGGTAACATTTTTGATTTCCTAAAGAGCACTTGATTGGGATGTGCACATGTTTAGTGAGATAAAGGTTTTTCCAAAAATGTAACCTCAAGAAATTTAGAAAATTGAATCCCTCAAAGTTAACAGTTTTGCCCACGACCATAAAAAAGCAGATCATCATTTTGTAATAGAACGGAAAGAGCAGAAATTCTAATGCTAATGATAACTGCTGCTGCTTCCACTACTACTCACTGTCCTGGCTGAGGTGTCTGAGGCCGGGAGTGAGGAATACGGCTTAACTCCTTCGAGATAATGTGCTGGGTGATGTCATCCTGCCAAGAGAATCCTGTCCACACACACACACACACACACACACACACACACACACACACAGACACACACACAAAGAATGGTGAATATGTCAGAAAATGTAGTCAACTTCAGTCAGTCTTGAGGCTGATTCAGTCATTATTATTCAGTCATTATTATAAAGGTGTATTTTTCAACAGCTATGAAACAAACTGAAGACAGACTGAAGTACACTTAGTCAAGTTTGGTAACAAATCTTCCAACTTTCCCTCATCTATTCGTGTCTGTTAAGGATGTTGAGCAGTGGTATTTAGTATTTGGCAAAAACATTTTAAAGTAACATGAGTCATGTTGAGTAGGCGTGCTCAGACATATTTTTAACTACTTGCTGATTGTTTAACTTATTTAACTCTCAGAGAACTCTGTAAATGAGTGATGAGTAATGAAGGTTGAATGAGCTGGGCTTGCGTGCACCTTGCATCATCAGCTGTTTAAGTACTTCCTGCAGTCTCTGGAGGACAGGCACAGACACCTGGTACTGAACCTGATCCTGTCTGGAGCTCCGACACTGGCCGAATAGCCGGTCTGTAACACACAGCACACACAAACATTGGAACATCAAGAGATAGAAAGTGTGTGTAAATGTATGTGTGTGTGTTGGGGGGAGGGGGGGGGGTCTGTTTTTATGTCTCCAAACAATGGAATTTATGTCTCAAAAATACTAACAATTTGATAAATATATGTGCTTCATTTAATTTTAGACTTCTAGTCAGAATCAGAGTAAATTTTGACACACTGTAGCTTCTCTCTCCTATTTAACTTTACTGAACTTTATTCTCTACCAGAGGGCTTTCTCTGCAGCTAAATGAAAAATGTCACCAAAAAATGGGATAGTTTATGTGTTTATGGGCAGTTCATATTTTGATTATTGTCTCCATTTCTCTGTTATCATTATGGTATTATTTACTATCTCATTGGTCAGGTTTTCCTCCCAACACAATATAAGATAAGAAACTCTTTCTTAATGTGTTTTCCAACCAATGAGTGAAATTCATATACGTTCAGACACATTCAAATTCACCACCTACATGCAAACCACTGAGTCACCCCAAACTAAAACGCTGCGTTTTAAAAAAGACCCCGGCGGAATTGATCCCTGCAAGCAGTCGAGCTCTCAGTCTGAACTCAACCCCATTTCACCATCCAAAGCTGACATGACTCACAGCTATTTATAGGTGGAGAGAAACAGGAGAGCAGCACTATATGGGGGAGATGGTTCAGTTACACACGGATATGGAAATATGAGACATAATCTGGTATAATAAGTAAGACTCTGGTCAACTGTTTAAGTAAAGACACATTAAAGCTAGACAGAAAAAAACAACTAAAGTGATTCATTAATTTAGAATCACCCTTTCACTTAATTAACTTTATTACTAGTTTAATAGAAATTCATATATATTGTCTGTCATGCAAAAACATTGAATCTCCATTTTTGTGATTATTAAAATAAAAAATAAATAAAGTCTGGCAGTTCTGTCAAATTGTTTTTTATTTTAATGAAATTTTCCAGTTTGGAGGTTTTTGAAAAAATGTGAATGTGAAATTTGTTCTTTCACATTCACAATATACACTCATCATCATCATCATCATCCTCATCCTCATCATCATCATCATCATCATCATCATCATCATCATCTCCCAGTAGGAAGTGGCAAATTGCAAACCTATTACCAAGAAGGTTACCAAGTGGGGTGTTGATAGTACATTGAAAAGCATTCCACACATTTTCTATCATCTAGTAGTGTGATTGGCCATGGCATAGTATCTATGTCTTCAAGGCAAGCTCTTGAGAAGGCAGCAGTATGTGGACAGGCATTGTCCTGTTGGAATAGTGCACCAGAGTGTGTGTTCAGCAAAGGAAGGACCCCATTAATGTAACACAAGGCTGTCAAAGGCTTCCTATTATGAAGACCAAATGTGATCTGGCATCATACAAAGCTAACCCCACACCATGACACTATGCCTTCTGTGTGACCTGGTGTGCAATGCATGACAATAAATCATTAATCTTGGTGCTGACCACAAAGCTTTCACAAGCAGGTCGTCTTCACCAAGACAAAAGGGGATACTGAAGTGGGACTAAAGATGACTCACTTCTTTTTTAGTGACTCCATGACAGTCATGAACTGCAATTGAATTTAGATGAGTATATATATATATTGGATTATTTAAACTTTTCTATTATTCAGCTCCCATAGATATTAATGCGTAATAGAGGGCATAATAGAGAGAGGGAGCTTTACACTTGACGAAAAACAACTATAATACAGATTTATGATGTCTTACTGTTCTCCTGCTCTCTTATCGTGACGAAGAGCAAAAGCAGCCACCACAGGAGTTCAGAAGGATGAAGAAAGAGTGACATTAAAACAACAGGGTGTCTGCTGCACTTGGTCTCTTTCGGGTATGTGGGAGCACTGCTCTGTGAATATGTGATGTGAGTACGTCTGGAGTACCTGCTTCTGTGTAATGGATGTGAAAGTGTGTGCCTGTTTGTGTGTGTATAAATATATATATATACACACTGTATCTGTGAAAGTGTCAGAAAGGCTTCTCCACAGAGAATACAACACACTTGCTTTCACATACGCCCACATACACAACACAGTGTGTACCTATACATCTGTCATCCGGTTCCATCAGCCTGAGAATAAGCAGCCATGGACATTTATGGCCTGAATAATGCTTACAGAAAGGCCTCAGTATTTCAGGATCCTTCTATAACAACATTTGCACAAGAGCAGCGATTAAACTGTGTCTATGGGTACACTCGAACTGTGTGTGTGTGTGTGTGTGTGTGTGTGTGTGTGTGCGCGCGTGCGTGTGTGAATGTATGTGTATGTGTGTGCATGTGTGTGTATGTGTGTGTGTGTGTGTGTGCACGCCAGTGCGTAAGCGTAGGGTAGTGACTCATCAGTGATTGTGGAGGCGTACACCAAGTTGCAATGGGCTTGATGATGTCAGGGTTGCCATGGAGATGGAGGGCAGTGGGGGGAGGGGCTTGGTAAGGGACAGAGAAAAGAAAAGAGACAGAGAGCAGGTGACAGGCAGAGAATGGCCCCTGACACCTTCGCGGCAGTCTAGTAGATTCACAATGTTCTAAAATGTTCTGTCCTTGTAGGCAACGACCCACTTTTACACATCAGGCCATTTAAAATATGTACACAGCTCGAGCACCCATGCACACACACTGCAGACACTCTTGGTATCTCCAGACAGAAGGAATAAGCCAAGTGAAAGTTCCTGTGATGGGGATGACAGTATAAATTATTCAGCAGTGTGTATGTGTGTGAGTGTGTGTGTGTGTGTGTGTGTGTGTGAAGCTCCTGTTGTGCAGTGGCTGGATACAGCAGACCTGAGGCAGGAAGCTTCTGATTAAATCATCATGAGCAGGGCAGGACACAGAGGTTAGTACTGGAGAGCTACACTAACCTCCACCAACGGGGAGTTATTTCTGACACACTCACCATCAGAGCAGAACTGCTCTTTGGAGCACAGCCTCTTCTCAAACAGACAGCCTGAATGAGAGAGAGAGAGAGAGAGAGAGAGAGAGAGAGAGAAATTAACAAAGTATTCTTTTACAAAACACACACTCAAAAATGTTTCTTCAACCGTCTAAACACTGGCCCCATCACCAGATAACCTGATCCCTTCTGATCCCATAGCCATGCATGGTTCCATGGCTGGGAGTCCAAGAGAGCATACATTATCTCTCGTGCTCGCTCTCTCTCTGGGTGGGTGGGATGTTCCTCCAGCTCCCCATCACAATGCTGTCTAGTGCAGTCATCTCTTAACTGATATGAAATGACCAGCAGTTCTCCTCCAGTGTTGTTGTGTTTTAGTAGCACTTTGAAAACATGTGGTGGCTCTTTATGTGTCCCAGAGAAACCCTGTTCTAGACTTCCCCATCCCAGTGTCGGTACTGTCGACTCATACACTCAAACCAATTACTGCAAAATAATACGGACAATGTGGTTTCATTCCCTTTATAAAAGTCAATAAAAATGAGGCCAAAATTGTCCAGCATGATGGCAAATTTGCAACCAGTCTGCACAGTGGAGACCAGAGGTGAAGCCAGACTCAACAACTAATTTGGTTAGACTCGTCTCCTCCTTTAGACAATTAGAAAACAGGAGTCTGTGACCACCCTCACGCAGCACAAAGTTTGGCTCTGTTCCAGCCAGTGGAGTGAGTGGAGATGGAAATGCAGTATAGAGGACAACAATTAGATTGATTTGATCTGGGAATACATATGGGAATAGGTGGAGCTAATCATCATTCTATGACCCTGGCATCACTGGAGCTCTGATCACCAGCCTCCACCGACCACTCACCTGAATCTGCTCTGCTCACTCTTCAAAAGGACTTGAGAAGTGAGGGCAATTGTGAAGTCTGTGTTCCTAAGCTCTGAGCAATATATATCTACTTCTCCTTTGGTACTTCAAACCCTTACTTTGTTTCTGATTGCATCATGTTTTGCCTCTGAAAGTACTGACTGCCTGTTCCTTGAATATTTTTTTCTGCTCTTGACCATCTTTTTGTGTCTACTATAGCACACAGCCTCATTCCCAAACATACATCTACATTTAAATGTTTACATTACATTTAAAATGTTTAGCTGTATTGTTCTGGTGAAGTGATGTGATCAGCTAATTTGCCACCACACTAATGCTAACTTAGTTACACAGAAAAAGAAATATTCAAAATGAATTATTCAACTTTATAAATGTGTTGATTGTTGTGTGGTTGTTTCCTGTGCTCTACAGATTTTCCAGCATGGAAACAGATTTTGTTAAAGAATGGATGTTGGAAGACCATGGAGAGGTCAACTGTAATAACATGTTTTCATTTGTAACTCAAACAAACCCCATGGCTCATCTTTTTTGGTGCATACTAAAATTACCAGCTCAGTTACACATAAGAATGTCAAAATATTATTCCACTTTTTGAACCATTTTTGTTTCTCTACTTTGCCAACTGAAATGTGACAATGTGAATCTGACAGTTCTTCTTTACATTGTATCAAAATTAAAAATGATTTAAAAGTACACCTGTTTACAATGACATCTATTGAAATGTATGACTTTTTGTTCCTCGTCCTGTAAAGCTGCTATTTTGTTGATTCGAGGCTTTTGAGTGACAGCCACCAAATAGACCTGAGTAGTAAACAGCAGCTCTTATTTGAATTGGGCTTTTGTATGTCTGGGTGAGTGACCTCTCCCATACACACACATACTCAGCTCTGCATCAGTGGGCAGCCTGTAAACAGCCACTCCACTCAAATCTGTCTCCACCTGTTTCTCTCCGTCTGCTTCACATGCAGAAGCAAGCTAGATCCACAGCCTGCTATCGCCGACAAAAGCACATTAAACTCTAATAATGAGCAGCATTTAGCCACATTGTGCCCTGAAGCAGCAGTTGATGGCCTGCTTTCTTGCAGGTGCAGAGTTGCTGTGTGGACAGCAGAGCGGCTGAAGCAACCTTGGTGCTAATGCTGGACACAGCTGAACAAATACTAACACGACTTAGGGTCTAGTCGGCTCCTTACCAACTTCCTGTCTGAATGTGTGCATGTGTATTTGTATGGTGTGTTTGTGTGTGTTTGTGTGTCGGAATCAACTGGGGTGGCTAGCAGCACTCCTGCCAATTGAATGGAGCAGGACAAACACAGATAAAAAGCTGCCATGATAACAGTGGGTAACAGCAAAGCCTAAAGCAGCTCAAAGGCAGCCCGAGCAGTCCTAACAGACAACTGACTAAATTTAGTATCATAGTATTTTTGACATTTCAAATGACAATATTTAATAATTTTTAAGTTTACACTCATTGAAGAACCACTTTTGGTACCATGGAGAACCATTTCTGTAATAGAGATTAAAATGTGATTGTGAAGAACTGTTAAATTGGCAAAGAACGGTCATTTCAAGAGGAGGTTCCTTAAAGGTTCTTCACACTCACACATCTCTATTACACAAATGGTTCTTTAAGGAATCAAGAATTGTTCTTTAAAGGCTGTGCTCAAATAACATTTTTTGGCACCTGTATCTTTAAGAGTGTACACTTTATGTCCAGAAAACTGAAGCTCTTTGCTCAGTCAATAATTTCCATTATCAAAGGTATTAAGAGTTTATCCCTCATTTGCTGTTGTAAGGTCTGCTTCACACTACATGTTGGAATACTGCTGAGGATTTGACTGCTTTTATCCACAAGAGCATTAGTGAAGTAATGTAGTGAAGTTGGATTATTAGTCCTGCATCACAATACCACTCCAGCACATCCCAAACATATTGGATGGAGCTGTAATTGCTGGGGGGAGGGAGGGCTACATACCCCTCTAGCTGGCCCTTACCATGGGGCTTGTTGGTCCCATTCTATTGGCAGTGCTTTTCTATGAAGATTGTAAAACACACAATGTTTGCACAATTCAACACTCATGCAACAATGGTAGCCGAATCCACTGATTTAATTGTGTGTGGATACTTTTGGACATGCTGTGTAATGCAGCTTATTTTGAATGAACTGCCCCATAAATGGCACAATATTTGCACAATTGGCACATCATGCAGCCTTTCTCAGTTATGACACTTCTTATTAATGGAATGAATTGACAGAAATTCATGCAGAAATGGTAAGAATGTCATACTGCACTATGGTTATAGATAGGTTATGGTTAAGCTAAGGGTTAGGTAAAGTTTAGGTAAATTTTACATTAAGTTTAGATTACAATTATGATTAAGATTAGTGTAAGGTTTAAGGCAGAGTAAGGTTTAGGTTGAGGTTGAGGTGTCATAGGTTTCAGTACACAATAAAAATACACATTCTCAGTACAAACAGTTTGAATTCTGCAGCTGATTTGCATTCGTAAATTGTGCATATTCATGAGGGCTTACTATAATTAGCACACACTTGATATTTCTAAAATGTTATGCTAGTCACATATGTACCAATACCTCTTGATACCACACTGGAATAACAACAAGATCACAACTAGTTTGTGAGAATCACAAACACATGAACAAACATCATAATTATCAAACGTGCACTGCCAAACTCCAAAAGAAGAGCTTTCTTTTCCTTTGCCAAACTCTCTCTGGTTTCAACCATTTCACTGTTCTAGCTGGTTGTACATCAGCTATTTACCAGCAGAGGGAACAGGCAGATGTGCTGGTGATTTCTGCCAACCCCACCGAGCATATCCTACTTGCATTATTCATAGCAAATATAAATAGGATGAAACCAGGCTTGTCAATCTCGCGTCCCCACTCGCTAACAGGTGGCGATCAGAGCTGTGACAAAATGAGTGATTCAAGAGGAAATGGACAGAGGGAGAGAGCGGGAATGAGGGGGTGAGGGAGAGAGAGGATGTTATCACATCACTGAATGTGGCGGAGACTGCCTCTGATCTGACAGCTTCCTGCTCACACTGGACACACTTTGCATGCTGATGATGGATGTCATGAGAAAACAACAACAACAACAACAACAACCCAATAAAAAGACATGAATAGGAAATGAGTACGAAAATCATAATATGAATGATAGTTAACCCCTTAAATCTGTGTAGTTATGAATGCGAGCAATGACAGTCTACAGTGGAATCACTGGGTCCTCATAGATTAAAGGGTTAAAGAAAACCAAACCAATCATGCAGATCTACATGAAAACATCTAAATCCAGAAGCAGAGACGTCCAACTTCCGCACAGTATACTATTCAACACACGTACAGCGGGGTGCCAGTGTAAATTATGGATCTTGAAGGACCTGTGATGGTTTATGACGGACACAAAGAGGGTGTGACGTGGGTCTGCATACACAGTGAATCACTGCTGCCCCTGAAAATAGGACTGAATACAACAGAAGAGGAAGAGAGAGAGAGAGAGAGAGAGAGAGAGAGAGAGAGAGAGAGAGAGAGAGAGAGAGAGAGAGAGAGAGAGGTATGGCAATCTCACATGGCAGAGTGGGTGGATGGAAGATCATTTTTGAACATTTGAAACTTTCTTTATTTTCACTGAGTTCATTAGTTAGAAACCTGAAGCCATCAAAGGCTTGGGAGAAGCTCCAGAATCATTTACAGGACACAGTTCTGCTACGCAAAACAATGAAAAACCAGTGCCATTAACATTCACTGTGGTTTTCATGCACCGACTGAAACAGAGCACTGGGGTACCACTGGTGAGCAGATGGAACACAGGGATCTAATCAAGTAGACATCCATTATTATGTGATAATCTGATTATTACCAAACTCATCAGGGTCAGTGTTGGTGTGTGCTCTGGGATTGCCATGCTCATTGCAGGGGCTGCCTATTGTAATGATGCACACGTGTAAAGGAGGAGCTGAAGCCTCTACCAGACTTTAAAATGCGCTGTCCATGGTGCTGGACGTCCCCACCTTCAGGATCCCATTTCCACCAGTTGCTCAATATGGTCACGTCCGCCACAGTCCTGGGTTTTGGATTGTTTTGCTGACCAATTTCGACCCAACAGGGGGCTTATTCTGCTTCCCAGCACTCTGCTGCAACCTGAACCGTTGCTGTAACACGGATCCACCTCCCTCAAGTTGCCCACCGCCCGCTCCCCCAGCGCATCTCTCTACTGCCCCCACTTCTTACCGTATCTGCCCGCCAATTTGAGCTGGTAGAGCAGGGTCATGCCCAGCACGGCTCTCCATAGTCGTGGATGCATCGTAGAGACGAGGTGCGAGGCTGATCAGGACGGTCACCGTCCCACTACGGTGGAGATACGAGCTAAATCCACATCTCTGGACCACTTCTCCTCCTGCCCCAGTAGCAGCACTGGTGATGGAGAGAGCTGAGAGAGGAGCTGGGAAGCTGGGGCTGGAAAACAGAGGCGCACACACACATACACACTCACACACACACGCAGGCACACACACACACACACACAAACACACACACACACACACACACACACACAGATTACTGCATGCACGCGCATGCGAGGCACTGGCGACGGCTCCCCCTAGCGTCTACTGCCTGCCCAAGTTACTCGCTCAGTGACGTCATGGCGGGAGCCCGAGGGTCCACCGAGGAGGTGCACCGTTGCTGTCCTCCTCCTCCTGCTGTTATGAGGCAGGGGAAATACTCGAGCATGCTGGAAAACAAGGGAAAACATGACATTATGCCACTGACTTAAATGCAGGATGTACAGCACAGTAAAAGACAAAAAGATAAGGGTTGATGGGGGCAGGGGTGGAGGGTGCAGCAGGGGTAACAACACGTCCCTGTGGCAGACCTGGGCTTGATTCCCTTTCTGGTAAGACCGCATGCCACACCAGTAAGACCCCTTTGAAATGCTGCACTCCGTGGGAGAGATTGTCTCCATAGAAAAACATGAAGCATTGGGAATTATTATTCAATTTATTTGAAATGCAGAAAAAAATGATCCTATGTTTGGTAATTAAAAAGAAAGCAATGGTATGTGGGTGCAAAATAGTGGGGAACAACATCAGTCTTGCTGTCACAAACATCCCAGACATGTACGCCATACCCACAGGAGTGATTTATCCATAGGATGTATTCATGTGAAAAAATAGGGAAAGTGTGGCTATGTGGATTATTATGGATTATTTTATTTAGGAAAATGATCCTGTGTTCAGAACCAACATATACAGTGATGTACGCAAAGCTTGCACCTGTCAGGCTGAAAGGCTGAATCTCCAAAAGTCCTCATGGAATTACGTTTAAATCTGGAATTTCCAAATTATGCAAATGGAATAAAATTGACAAGGTGCACATTTTGTTCCAACAATACTGTGCATAAATTTCCATCTAAATGACACACATGCCCACATACATCAGTACAGTCAGCATTCAACACAAATACTGTATGTATCTGCACTATTATCTGTTAGTCTACGCCTAGCATTATGCCACGGAAGACACACACACACACACACACACACACACACACACACACACACACACACACCTGCCATGTAAACTGTAGGTAGCAATTTAAAGGGCTTTTATTGTTTTATTAAAGCATAAATTTCAGTCCTCATTCTTCACTTCCTTCCTCACCTCTGACCACTGCATTAGACAGTGAACATGCAATGCTAATTTCTCCACTTTTCATAAACACTGCAATCAAACTCTTGGTCCCTGGCTGTGGATGTGTGCACAAAATGTTTTTAGCAAAAACTGGATGGTTATTTGCTTAGATTATATCATACTCAGTGGACCACTCTAGAACCACAAGGACCTCCTGTTGATTAAAATGCCTTAAAAGAAATTTGTGGCATTGTCAAGAAATGACTTTAGAACTCATAAATAAATAAAATGGAGACTTAAAACCATCTTTATTACACAATGCAGTTCTCTCAATAACAAAAGTTGCAGTGCCACCCACTGTCCACATGCTGTTAGTGTAGAAAGATACACACTCCCTTCAGCTCTCTCTTTATCTGTTCTCTGGAATAATGATGCCCCAATCAGTATTTTTGGAGTGAGTTGGGAAGTTGGGGATGAGTGATCATCCACCATTCTAACTTTTACTAATGTTCTTGTCAATGAATCCAAGCAAACAATGTCTAAATGCATTAGAGTCAGTTAATTCCAACAAAAGAACAAACTCTTTTTAATACTTTTGGAAGGTCCCAATATTTTTGTACATATGCTCTCTCTCTCTCTCTCTCTCTCTCTCTCTCTCTCTCTCTCTCTCTCTCTCTGTCATCACTGGAATCTGTGTATCCATGTTTGTTAGGTTGCCGGGGCAGCTGCTGCTTGTTGAAAGCCGACCTGCTGTGGTGCCACCCCCGCCTTCCCATAACCCTCCACCTACAGAGTCACATGCTTTGTGGCATTTAGACCCCCGGCACCTTCCAGCAGTATACACATAGTTTGCAAGGCAAGCCATGCACTGAGGACAGATATATCTCCAGACAATACTGCATAATTAAGAAAAATATAGAAACCAAAAGAATGAGCAGAGTGTTTCCACTGTATTCAACCTTGTCTGTTTGGTTTCTGTCTGAGACAAGAATAAATATAAAAATGTGGTCTACTTGTGAACACTGTGGATCCAAATAAATATTATGTTTGTTTTTCATTTATCCGGAGCCAGACAGCATGATCAGCTTCTATCATTCAGTCATGGTTTTGTTAAGAAGGTAAAAGTACTGTTTTAGACTGATTATATGCTCTTTAAATAATACAGCAGCATAACTTTCTGTATTATTTTGACAATATGCTGGATTACATCATTTACCTACAGAAACAATGTTCTGGAACTGTGACGTGCATGTTTGCTGGTTAGATAATAGAAAGCATCTTGCTTTAGAAAATGTGTACAAGAAATCTTCAAGCTGACATAGCTTAGAGAATGTGTAGTGGTGTCTCATTTTCAGTCTATAAATTCCAGTGTGAAACTGCCCATTTCACTATTGCAAAGGCTATCACAATAAAGATGAATAAACCACATGCTCTGCAGTCCAACTCTCTAGCATTAGCTACTCATAGTATCACATTTAAACTAGTAATCATGTTTAGTCCTAATAATGGAGTAATCGGGAATCTTGATACCATCTGAGATGATCAGAGCCACACTAATTTCCTCATAGACTTGTTTCTAGAGATTTCTTTCTCCTTTTCTTTCTGCCTCCCACCTGCTCCCCACAGCTCCACATAGCCGCCATGCCATCAGCAGCAGCTGGGCCCTTCACCCCCAGGGATTGCACATGTCTGAGGGACACAGAAACACATTTCTCTCTTCAGCTGCTCATTCAGTCAATTTTCTTTCTAAATTCATGCAATTGCTAAATCTTTTTGACCTTTTTGGTCTTCGGTCCAACTGAAATTTACTACAGTGATTTCATAACACATGAGACAAGCATACATGTCTCAGATAGTCAGCCTTCCACACAGAGGCCTATAAACAGTGTATGGGTCAGTGCCTAGCTTGTGTTTGTGGTTCCTAAGCGACTCAGGACCTTGTGTGGTCTGACCTCATCATAAATCTTTTTTAACCTGTTACCTTTGATACTTCGGTAATTTCCGCAGGGAGTTTCCAAAAAAATTTGATCTGATTTTATGTTGTTAATAAATTATATATCAAAGTATTTTTTCTGTTTTTATACTAATTGACACATATGCCAGCTGACCTATATATTTTGTGAACATTTCAGAATATGCATCAAACATAAAGGAAAACACATTTACCATTTAACACTGTTACCGATTCAAATTTTGCGTTTGTAATTTTGTTTATAGCAGCGATATTTCTGAGACAATATAATCTGCTGGTGTTCCGTCAGGTAGCTACTTTGGCAATAAAAAAAATAAAAAAATTTCACAAGATGATATCTTTACTCATTCTGCTTGGAGTCATAATAAGCATGTGTCATAAGCCATAACAAGGCACACTTCAAACTGTCTACAGTGTTTAAGGAGATGCTACTAAGAATGCTCTAACAGGAATTAGACATGGTGTTTCCGTCTGCTGAGAAGCATATCTCTTCCTATGACACGGTTGCTATAAACATGAAGGCACAGCAGCCAATTCACTTATTTCTTTGGCAAGGAGCCCTTGTTTCTGTGTCTCGAATATGCCTGGGTAAACTCTCACAGTAGGGGGTGACCTGAATACAGCGCAGTACTCCAGCTTCAATGCGGCCTCCTAACAGGGCTCCCAGTAACTTTAACACTTGGAAAAATAAATCAATGAGGTTGCTTGACTTACAAACATATATGTCAGCATTATGTGTCAACATTGAATGAGTGAATTTTGTTGAGTTTAAGTAACTAATTTATTTGCAATAGACAGGAATTTCTTAAAGAACAACTTCATGCACACTAAATGTACACAACTCAATGCACTGACACAAATATGTAGGATAGGTTATGTTTCTGGCAGATAAGAAAATGATTAGAGATGTGGTCTGATTACTAGGTCGCATGAAAGTGTTTTCTGCACTGCCCTATAAAAAGTGTCTCAGAGACTACTTTTGGGTTGTGTAAATCTTGATGAGAGATTGTTGACTGCCTTTATGACACACTCAAAGACATTTTGTAACCTGACAGACTTTGAGAGGCGAATCATTGAACTGAGAAAAGCAGGATGTTCATTTTGTCAAATTGCCCACCATCTAGGCCATTCCGACCAAGCTGTTAGGAGATGTTGGGAGCAGTGTGTGCATAAGGGCACGTGTGCGCGCACACACACACACACACACACACGCACACACACTGTTCACCAGATTTATCAACATTCAAGCTTTTATGGGACAAGCTGGAATGCCAGCTTCAGCAACCTACATGTGTGCAGGATCTACAGGTCCAGCTACAACATCTGGACAAATGTGCCACAGCATACCGTATTGAACCTATATGCCTCTGTGCCCAACCAATCTCATCTTGTACCCAGGCTCAATTGTAGTTTTCCCAATTAACTTATCCTTATGTATATAGTCATTAAATTACATTTAGTTGAAAACAAATTTCATTCCAATGGAAGCCAAATGAATTCCATTCCAGTAATTCAGTTTTGTTACCATCATGTTAATATAACAAAGTCTGTGCTGAATGTATTCCAATTGACTGAACAGAAATGTGTGGGATGAATCTAAATCTGCCCTAGTTATAAACTCTTAGAAAAGACTAGGAACAAATTCCAGTGACTTTCAAACCAGTTGTCACAGACTAAGATGGACAAAACATAAACATTCAACACATCTCTCCTGCTTCAGCAGTTCCTCCCTCATCCAAATGGAGCAGCTGCCTCCATGGCAAGTAGCAACAGTCATAGTCAAGACCCTGTCACAAAGTAGTGGCACAAAATCTAGCACGTAAAACAAGCAAAAAGAGCCAAAACTCCTGACCATTTGGATGTAAATTAAAGTAAGAAGTAATAAGACTTTCTGACATACACACTATAAAAAAGAAAATGTGATTAAACATCTCATTTGGCACGATGCCATAGATGATCTACTTTTACTAGTATTGGAATGTAGGATATTGGAAGGTCCTTCTTTAGAGACCTAAAAGTGGTCATTCAGTGTCTTTGCTTGAAAGTTTGTGGCACCTCTGTTTTTAAGTGTTTATGCCCACAGCAGCTTCATAAACTCATAAACTTCATAAACAGTCTACTGTGAACACAGTACCTTGGTACTCAATGGTTTGTGTGCCATTTCACCACCAGTCATTTGCTACTATTGTCTCAGAATAGGGAGACTCCAGTGCTCACACATCACATCAGTTTCTAAAATTGCTGCGTCAAGTTGTTTCAGTGTTTCTGACTCAAGGGCTGCCGAAATCCTCCAGAGTGTTGCTACGTGCTATAGCAACTGCACTGCAGTCGAAAGCTTTCATGTTGTTTTACTAAAGCTGACTTCTTCTGTCAATCCACTGGCAGCCATTGCAAATGTCAAAGTTTCACAGAGTTCCTCTGCCCTAGAAAGTACCGGCTTGGCTGTTGCCATTTTAGCTCACTAACAGCTCCCTAGATACACAGTGTGAACCTGTGTAAAACTTACACTGCATAAATATGACATTGTTTGAGTTCCTCTAACCACTCGTGACACTGGACACATATACCTAATAGCAAACCTATTCCCAGTGGTAAGATTAAGTGTTTACTCATACAGAAAAAAAATATATAGGCATGTGATAAAGTTTTCAAATATATTTCAATCATTTGCAGTGCATTAAGGAAAAATCTTTTTTTGCCTTTTTCTTTCATTTTCAAATGTATTTTATAAATAATGTTTATACTTATTTAATACATATTTCTTGCTGAAACAGACATATCACACAAGACTGATTTACTGAGTTACTTACAGCGAATAAGTACAATATTAGACAAAATGCAACTTTTCATCACTTGTTTTTCACAAAAAACAGTGCAATTGATATATTTTTGCATAATTGTTTTGTTATCCTTTATAAATTACTTTAGAAAATACATTTCAGTTTCAACATTTTCAACTTTTTATAAATGACCTAGTCATTATTATTTTTCACTCAGTTGTTTGTGTTAGTTTATTTATTTTTTCCTAAAACAAAAGTCTCCTTTAAGATTTGTTTATTAAAAACTAGTTTGATTGTACTCATGACAGTCAGTGGGGTGCTGACATTATCACGTCAGTAGGCCAATATTTGCTGGCTACCTGGGAAGAAACTGTACAGAAGTTTAAATCTTTGAAGAAGATCTCATTACTCGAGTCCAGTCTCCCCGATATAGTCAGTGTGATCGACTGTTCCTTTCCCTGTTGTCACTGAGACTCTGGAGCCCAGTTTGGCTTTTAGTGGTGCCAAAACTGTAAGGAAAACATTCAAGCAGGTTTGCCAGTTTTGCTGATTTCCTGCCAAATTGGGCTTGTTTGAAAATGCAGCATCAGGTGAAAATATAAAGGTGTAGTTTCTTGGGCTACGATCACTAATTTAACCTGGATTGCAAAATGATTTCAAACAGAACAAAAATGAAAATGATTTTTTAGGTGATTCTAATGATCAGGGTTTCAGAAATGACTAAAAATTCAGAAATAACCACAAATTCGGAACTGATCAGGAATGCAGAAGTGAGCAGGAAATGGAAATTAAAAAAAACACAGAGGATTGGAGGATAGAAGAGAAAATACTGTAGAAGATAATTAGATTATAATATTAAAAAGATAATAACACTAATAATAACAACACTGTAAACAAAATGCTTAAGAAGAAGTATGAATTAGTTTATAAAAATAGAAACAAATTAAGAGTGGCAGGAGATTTAAGGTGCTAATCTGATAGTTCTTGTGAAATTTATAACTCAAATGTTATAAATAATGTTATATGTCAAATGTAAACCTTTTGCGCTTTAGCTTGTAGGGTGGGTTTTAGCCAATTTGGGCTGGATTTTTTTGTTGCACCTGACAATCCTGACCTCCAGTCATATAAGAAGGTGGATATAAGGAGTTATTTTTTCAAAGAAACGTAAAAGGCACTTAAAGTCATGTTCACTTTAAGAAAATAACCATGATCATGTATCAACAAAATCAAGGAGGGTTATTCACAGCTCTTTCTTAAATAACTATTAAACAGAAGATAAAAATATATACGAGTATAAAAATATGCCCAGTTTAAAATGACAGCTAAAGGACAGGTGACAGGACAGGTGCCAACAGTGGGTGAAAGTGAATAGCAACCATGTAAGCAACGTTTGTGAAGCTACTTCTATATTCTTTAACACTCAAAGTGAACATGTTTTAAAGGATGTGTCACTGGTACATTTGACACATCTTACATTATCCTTGTATCAACTGTTCGGGCCTTCATAAAAGCAAGCAGCAGATCCACAATCTTCATTTCTTTTCACTAAAACCACTAAGCTACATGCCTTTAATATCTGTCTTGGCACACTTCTAAATCCTTCAGCACTTTCTCCATTATTTAGATACTCCAGGTGAAGACATTAGTGTTATTGGTTGTTTGCTTGTCTTTCCCTGTCAGGGCTAGATTCACCTTCTGTGTAAGTTGCCCTAAGGAGAGCATTTTAGTGACAGGAATCAGACTGGAAGCCTATTAATAACAGTGACAGCAGCAGCTGTGGAGAAAGACAGGCTATTCAGTCAGTTACTGGACAGCCAGGGGAATGGCACTGCATGCGGAGGGGGAAGGGATATGAGACAGAGCTTTTACATGGCTTCATGGCTGTTTGACACAGTCTTCCCATCTTGATTGCTCAAGTGATATGTAACATATGATAAAAGTAGCTAAATGATATCAGCTACCATTCATAGAAAACGGATATGGACAGATGATATCCTGGGGCACAAAATATGTTTCTTTGTTCCTTTGTTTTTGTGTTGTAACACTAAGATATATCATATATATGTGTCAAACATTTAGCTAAGAACTTTAAACATTATTGTGTTATTATGAACATTTAAGACTTTACATGCTTTACTTAGCCCTTTAAACCATATTGTTGTATATTCTGTCCACACTGCACTCCACAAAAATAAGGAATATGCTAAGAT
Source organism: Acestrorhynchus altus (assembly GCA_034509495.1). Classification (NCBI taxonomy): domain Eukaryota; kingdom Metazoa; phylum Chordata; class Actinopteri; order Characiformes; family Acestrorhynchidae; genus Acestrorhynchus; species Acestrorhynchus altus. The sequence goes on from CM067509.1 coordinate 25,560,548, forward strand.
CTGAATAACTGAATAATCAGCATAGAGTTCAAGGGGTTAATATGCATTCATATTCTTCTAACTAGCTAAGGATATCTGAGTGAAAAGCAAAGCACTTTTGTAAGTTGTTCTGAATAAGGGTATCTGCTAAATCCTGTAAATGTAAATGTAAATGTATTAACAAATACAGGACCAGTCCAAACTCTTCTCATTAAACTTTAAAGCAGCCCTCCGAGGATAGCTAAAGTTAAAAATTGAAAACACTCCAAATATCAAGAACCTCAGAAAACACTTTAGTTGGCAAACAATAAAATGTCTATTGTCTATTGTTTTTTTGTTTGTTTTTTACCAGGAAAGAGATTTAAGAAAATTGGCATTAAGTCAATAGCAAGAAAAACATAAATCCCACAAGCTGCAACTTTCCCAAATGCTAATCTCTAAGAAGATGTGAGGGATCAGAGCCAATAAGATCACACCATTGAATCACCACCACTTTAGCCTTCTGTTCTTCGTCTGCGACAAGGATGCCACATCCCACTCACCCAAACAGCCTCTCACCCACCAGCTTCCTGTGGGAGTGAGTATATCTGGCAAGATGGACATAGAAGGCCTGAGGTGTGTAAAAATCCAGCACAAGGGCTCTGTCATCACTGTGAAGGAGCTCTGGCTCTAATAGGGTCTGATAGTATCAAAGCCAAGATGGATGACCTTTCACTTTTGCCTCACTTGATATAACTGTTAAATGAGCAAAAATGAGTTTTAGGTCTTTACGGAGATCTTTAACTTCATACTTCATACTTTCATACTTCATACTCTGACGTCACACTCCATACTTCATACATCTTCTTCAGCATTAATATCAATCAACCTTGCATTTTATTATAGTGCACCAATATAGTTTACACAACCTCTTTTGTTTTAAATGAATTCTAGGCATGACTTTATTATGAATAATGTTGTGACAGTAATTTACGTTCCTTTTCCTAGGTAACACAAGCCCTTGTCCCAAACACGTAACCCAGTCTAGGCCTCAGTCCATCCAGGCCATGCCGTTCACATTATCTCACTGATTTACTGGCATCTACTCCACCCAGATCCTGGAAATCTCATGACAGCTGGGGTGGAGTTGGCTGAGGGTGTATATATAGCGCCACTTCTGACTGCTGGTCATTATTCTAGTCAAGTCTTCCAACCAAGCCAGTTTCAACCCGGTATACATCCCAGAGTTTCTCCAACCATGAGCAAGTCTTACAGTGCCTCTGCTGAATCGGCCTCCTCCTACCGCCGTACTTTTGGCTCAGGCTTGGGCTCTTCCATGTCAGGTTCTCTGTTTTCCGGCCTGGGCTCCTCTGGCTCCTCACGTATGACCTCCAGAGTCTACGAGATGACCAAGAGCTCCAGCCCCCTCTATTCCAGCCACCGCTCCTCTGCTTCCTCCTTAAAAGCTGGACCTGTGATGCGTTCTTATGCTGGTGAGAAGCTGGATTTCAACCTGGCTGATGCCATGAACCAAGACTTCCTGAACACACGAACCAACGAGAAGGCCGAGCTGCAGCACCTGAATGATCGCTTCGCCAGCTACATTGAGAAAGTGCGCTTCTTGGAGCAACAGAACCAGGCCCTTGTCGTGGAGTTGGAGCGCCTGCGTGGCCGTGAGCCCACCCGCATTGCTGAGATGTATGAAGAAGAGATGAGGGAACTGCGCAGGCAGGTTGATGCACTGACCAATCAGAGAGCTCGTGTAGAGGTTGAACGGGACAACCTGGCTGATGACCTTCAGAAGCTCAAACTCAGGTAAGAGACCATAGCGTATCAGTGCAAATTTGAAATGACATATATAGGCCTTCTATTAGAATCTGCTTGACAGGTATATGATTATTTACCTTTGCAGCCTAGAGGAGCATGACACATTCTAAAGTTTATTGCCCATTACAGATAGGGATAAGTCTGATATTATGTCATGTGAAGGAAGGCTACAAAAAGAACCACAATCTCTAATTCCTCTCAGTGCCATGGTGGGTGGGTTTCTATCACTCCTATCTATTTTGACTCCAGTTACAGAAGGTCTTGCCTGGAAGACATCACAGAGTGCTAGACTTAACAGAATCTGTCTCTGTAATCTGTAATTTACGTTCTGACCTCTGACTGATGGAAGCTGGAAAAGGACACATTCATTTTTATCTGCTGTATTGTAAAACTGATATTTTAAATTGATATTCTAACATTTCTACGTGTATTTTTCAATGGTTGAAGACATGAATTGCGAATAAATGAAAGTTAATGGTCTAGGTTACTTAATTTGACAGTTGCATTCCTCTCAAAACCCTTTATGCCTAAATTCCTGCAATACACAAGAAAGCATTTCAGCTGACAAACATCATGCAGTTCTAAAAGGACCTCAGGAACAAAGACGTGGCATTTTTCAAAAGATATTGCAGAAACTCAATATAATTTGACCTCACAGTTGTTTTATCACAGAAGATTGAATTAGTAGTGACTGCCTGTGCCTGTGGAAGCCAAAGTTCTAAACATTTATAAAAGAATGAGCTTTGAACATGGCCATGTCAGCTGTGATATTAACACAGGATGATTCATAAATCTCAGAGGACGTCAATAGGTAGACAAGGCCAACTAAATGTACAGGGGCTGGAAATAAAGGGACAAAGTGTATAAGCAAGACAGACAGACAGACAGAGAGAGAGAGAGAGAGAGAGAGAGAGAGAGAGAGAGAGAGAGAGAGAGAGACAGGCAGACAGACAGACAGACAGAGCATGAATGAGTGCTAGTTTTAGTTCATAGTATACAGTAACCCTACATAATGACCACTGGAGGTACAGTGTATGTTATTGGAAATGGGGTTTGACAGTACTGGAGTTGTGCACCCAGCTGCAAGAGGACCCACAGTCATGTAAGAGCGGCTCCCAGATTAGAAAGCTATTATTATCCTCCCCAACATGCTCTCCCCAACCCCCCCAGCACTGCGGAGAATTCTCATCTCCTAAAATACCCTTATCTTGCAGCCTCTCTCTCCCTCGGTGTGTGGGCGAGTGTGTGAGTGTGTATGTGTGAGGGAGTGAGTACATATCACTCAGGGGACTGCAAGCATTAGAGTGTGGCTGCCCCACATTAACAATACTGATTCACGATAAGCATTTGTAGGCTGGTAATAGCAGTTGCTATTCATAGGCATTGCTTAAGAGGACTACATCTCTGCATTAAGAAGATGCCTAAATGAGGACAATAAGCAAATCTCTGAACAGTGTTTCAGATATTAGGAATGGAAGTATGATAGGTACATTAAAAGCTAGATTTATACGTGTAGTGCAAATGGGTTCTCATTTTTTGTCATTCTTGTTATTGATTTAGAATTATAATGATTTGTGTTTGACTTTGAGATTTTGAAACTATAAACACTAGGTAGTAACTTCTAAAGTGGTCCTATAGAGCACCTTAAAGGGCTCCACTATCATTATGAGTCAAACACTCATAGAGTGTTATATAAAGCCATATTTTGCTTATGTTTTATCTAAAGATTATTATCCTTTTTGGAAATGTACTATATATAGATAGATAGATAGATAGATAGATAGATAGATAGATAGATAGATAGATAGATAGATAGATAGATAGATAGATAGATAGATAGATAGATAGATAGATACTGTAAATATATGGAAAGTTTGCAGTTCCCTTGATTTTCCCATAGAATAATGTAATTGAGTCATCAGCCATCCATGTTAAAACTCTAACATCTGTCACTGAAACATCATCTGATGTGATCAGACTGCCAACAATTGCACGCATGAAACCAGATATGCGCCATGTGGACTTGGTATCACTATTTCAAAGGAGTCAGGCTCATGAACTTTAATGACCAATGCAATGGTGCGAGTCCACATGCCATATAACTTGCTATGCCCCATCCTCATCTGACCTTTTGCATTGTTAGTTTATGGTAAGGTGACACCAGAAGGTCTAATTTCTTCTATTTTAAAGCATGCCTGCCTATGGAGAAGGACTATTTCTGTATATCTCAAGATTCCTATATCACAAAGCCAAGAGAAATGCTTATGTGGTTATCAATTTAAAACCCCAACATATTTTTAGCACAAATGGAGTCTGAGCACTTTTACAGTGTTGGTTGTTCTCACACAGGCTTCAGGAGGAGATCCACCAGAAAGAAGAGGCTGAGAACAACCTCTCTGCTTTTAGAGCCGTGAGTTCATCTCAAGCAACAACGTCATCTTTCACATTTTCAAAACACATCTAAAGGCTCCTTTAGTCTTAAACCCTTAAATCTGAAGATTACTTTGGGTTTCAATTCGAAACAACAACACGTTTGATTTGAGTCTCCATGTGATTTCCATCCATATGGTCTATCTAGGATGTTGATGCTGCTACCCTCGCCAGGCTGGACCTGGAGAGACGTATTGAGAGTCTTCAGGAAGAGATCGCCTTCCTCAAGAAGATCCACGAGGAGGTCTGTTTGCTTTTTATAGGATATGCTTGTTCATTCTGTCACTCATTATAGACTAATTGCTCTCTGTCAGTCCTACCTACATCAGCAGACCACGAAATCTCCTGATCTTTGCAGTTTTGGCCTAAATGTTAACCCTTAGCACATAAATGATCACACATTCACACATACTGTACTTAGCACTACACAATGTATGTACAGAAACATAATTTGTACTACACAAACACACACATTCAAATGTCATACCCACAAACACATACCAGATCTCTAAAGGTTAGGTTACTTCATACTCTCTCCCGGTTCTGTCTGACATTTGGGGGAGAAATGTTAACGTGACACGTGCTTGCATATGTGCTGGTAGGATTGTCAGCTGTGTTCTGACAGGGAGAGGGCAGTGTAATGCTGTGGAACAGATGCATTTCTATAATTAAAACCTGAGAGAGATTCAGACATGCAGCTGTGACACACACCTAAAAAAAACACTGACTATGCTTTCAAATGCCCCACATTTTCTGTTTAATTATGGAAACATTATGAACTGTACTTGAACACTGTACATTACATTCATTTACATTTAATTATTAGATTACTAAATAGATCTAATTCACCAGAACCTGGTTTAGGGTGTTGTATCCTTAAAGGGCACACTACTTAACGTGCATACATAAAAATTCAGTGATGTAATTATCTTATAATCTTAAGCTCATCAAGGGATTCTTATAACAGCTGATTTCATTTACTTTACTGTGTATAGGAGATTCGTGAGCTGCAGAACCAGATGCAGGAGAACCAGGTCCAGGTCCAGATGGACATGTCCAAACCTGACCTGACTGCTGCTCTGAGGGACATTCGTACGCAGTATGAGGCCATCGCTGCAAAGAACATTGCAGAGGCTGAGGATTGGTACAAGTCCAAGGTTTGTCCCAGGGAGATTACATAGTGTAAAATGATTACATGATTGAGGGTGCAGTTGAACATTTACTTCAGCTACTTAAAAATGTATTTTAAAAAATGTTTATCATCAATGATAGAACATCATTTGATCTCATATAATTCAATTGAAAATGTAAACTGTCATATACAATGGGATCCAAGTGGCTCAGTGATCTGATATGCTAGCACTATGATCTGAGAATCGCAGTTTTGAATCCATCGGCAGCTGGAGGCTAAGAGAGCAAAGTAGGCCAAGCTCTCTCTGGGTTGGTAGATTTTGATGGGTGGGTAGGTAGCTCTCTCTTCCCACATCATACCCTTTGCAATGCTGGCTGGCACAGGTATCTGTTATCTGTTGTATGTATATATTAGAGGTGTTGAAGAATATCCTATCTTTATTCATCAAAAAGATACAACAATCTTCTCTGTCAATTTGTCAAAAACAAAAATCTGACGGCACTTGCTCACACATCAGCGGACTGATGGTGATTGATTCAAGCAAAAATTCAAGCAAATGCACTAGGATAGCCAACATTCGTGCACCAAACCACAGCTCTGTACCTTCATTTGTTTACACATAAAAATAATTATGGCCAGATACTTTTTGAACACATTGTTGACTTTCATCACTTTTAAAGTATCACGTTTCAAGCAACATATTTCACGCCTTTTTGCTTTTAATTTTCATGCCATCTGATTAGTTATTTACTCAAACTTTATTCTAATAATTTGAGATCCTGGGCTTCTGATTTTTATTAGCTTTAACCATACTGATCAAAAGTTTTCTAAAAAGGTCTGAAATATTTTACTTTTTTGTGGAAGCCTTGTTTTGCCCTTTCAATCAAGCCCTGACTGTAGTGAAACAATCTGATCCACAGGTGTCAGATCTGAACCAGGCTGTTAACAAGAACAACGATGCTCTAAGACAGGCCAAGATGGAAACTATGGAGTTCCGTCACCAGATCCAGTCCTACACTTGCGAGATCGACTCTCTCAAAGGCACTGTGAGTAGCTGTGATATAGGTCTTTGCACACACTGGCTTTCACTGATTGTCAATGAGGTACAATGACTCAAATAAGTGCCAAGCATTAGGTCTCTTATTCTCTTTTCAATTTTTGTCACTGATTTACTTTTCTCTCTCCCTCTTTTTCTCTGTATATGTCTAGAATGAGTCTCTGATGAGGCAGATGAGGGAGATGGAGGAGAGGATGGGCCGTGAGGCAGGAGGCTACCAGGACACCATCACCCGTCTTGAGGGCGAGATTGCTAAAATGAAAGATGAGATGGCTCGTCACCTGCGGGAGTACCAGGACCTCCTTAATGTCAAGATGGCCCTGGATGTGGAGATTGCCACCTACAGGAAGCTTTTGGAGGGAGAGGAGAGCAGGTGAGGGGTTAAACAGAAAGAGAAGAGAAATTAGATGTCCTGAACAGTCTGAACAGCCTTTAGATCACTGAATTATAAGCTTGATTATGTTGTTTTATTATTATATTTATACTATATATATATATATATATATATATATATATATATATATATATATATATATATATATATAATTTGCGTCAAGCCTTTCCATTTTATTTTCCTAAACATTTTATTTTATTTAGAATGTTATTTTAACAGCAATAATGTACTTTAAATAATATATGTACACACCTAATACAGTATAAATATAATTATTGCTGTTAAAATAACATACTAAATAAAATAAAATATTTAGGAAAATAAAATGGAAAGGTTTGACCCAAATGAGAAATTACCAATATATTAGGTTTCACTGAGTATAGCTGGAGAGGATTGTGTCAGCTTCACCGTGAAAACCACCTGTGTATGAAATGATGACTAGTTAACTGAGGAGTACAGAGTGTACTCATATATCCTGCTAGTGAACACTAGAGATATATTGAACCTATTTCTCATAACCATCATCTCTTTCCTTCTCAGGATCACTCTGCCTCCACAGTCATATTCCTCTTTGAGCTTCAGAGGTGATGTCAGAGGTGAGGCCTTTATTCTTATATCTGTCATATAAACACAAACCCCCTTTTTCTCCCCCAACCAAAAAACAAAACACTATCCCCAACCATTGGATGTATTATACCCTAAACTTTCCACCAGGGGGAGTGAAGCCATTGTGTTGAGATTGTATACTCTGATTATGTTATACACCCTCAAATGTTTTGGTGTCAGCTGTAATGTTGGAGCCACATTATACACAGGGAGGTTAAATAGTCAGTATAGATAACATCATAGATCCTTAGAGTCTCATCTCTACTAAACACTCACATATTTGTCTAATAGATGTTGCAATGCATGATGCTAATATCTGAATATTAAACCTACAGCTTAGAGGATTGATGATATGCACAAAGATTATAATAAGGCTCTAATCTAACAGATCTAATAATATCAATGATCATTACAGAGACCAACCCAGAGCCACACTCACAGCCGACCCAGAGCCACTCCAAGAAAACAGTTCTGATCAAGACCATTGAGACCCGTGATGGAGAGGTGAGACACATTTATACACAAAATGCATATCAGATATCTAACCTAATTTTCTCCTTACTCTAGTCATTTGACTTGCTTTGAAATTTAATCCATAGCATATGATTCTCACTAATCAAGACAACCCCTTCTTTTACGTCTTCACTGGCAAAGAGGTGCTGGGAGGAGGGGCATGCTTCCATTTGTATCTTAACATTTAGAACCTTATACCAATTTTGTGGGATGATTTTTTTAGTTTGATGTACTTTGAAAAATGAGCAAACAGCCCTTTCTTCTCATTTTCCTCTGTAACTCAGTATGTGGATCAGTGAAATCATTAGCCCCACCAACTCTCACTAATCAGTCAGAGGCTGCATGCAGGAGCATATACACATGAACAGATCACTAAACACACACTGGAGGTCTCTTTTGACAAATGCAGATCTTGGGTTCTAAGAGTTAATATTGATGTAAACCTATTGATTTCATGATTTAACTCCTTAAAATGCATGGTTATCCCTTGGTAATTACTAAAAAGGAAAGCTATAAAACTAATTTGTGGGTCATATAGTTATGTTAGTGTGGATTTGAAGTCCATATACAGGCTCTCCTTAAATGTATCATTGCTTCTTCACCCATTCAACCATCTGCCTCCTTATTTTTCATTTCCTAGACTAAAACATCTAGTGAGGGAATGAGTGCCATGAGTGCTCAGTGTGTAAGTTAAAAACTAGTTCATCCATCTCATCTCTTCTTCATCCCTTCCTCTCCTGCCTCACCTGTTCACACTCACTCTCTATCTTTCTGAGAGTCCACTCCCTATAATGCGCTGCTAGCCTCCCCTGAATGCTCCCCAGGCAGCATCATTAAAATCCACTGAACAACACTGATAGGGACTGTCCTCTGTGTAGTGCCCTGCTGAACCAGGCAGAGGAGAGTGTTATCACAAGGAAACACATTTCTGACTGCACAAGACTACAGAGACTGGCTGTTTATCATTAGCTCTGACAGATAGTTCTGCACCGTCCATAGCATTCATTTTCAGCATAAAAGCACAGTAATTGGAATTCATCTTAAACCACCACATGCCTGTCGCATTTTCTTTGCACTTCTCTGGCTGCTTTACTAACTTTACACATCTCCTAGCCCATCTGCTCTGAGTTTTATCGGTCTTCTGCTGGATATATGACTGAGTTCCACTGTTCCTTTCTTCCCAAAGGTTGTCAGCGAATCCACACAGCACCAGCAGGACATCATGTAAAACCAGCAAGAAGAGCCAAGCAGTATATCCCAACAGAATTCGATCCCATTTGAAACAAGGACTTTTAAACCTGAACAAGGTGTTCAGGTTTAATGTTTTTGTAATGCATACTCTCATAACATTACACTATGACCCATGACCCCAAGCAGCAATGGATGAATTTGAAGACAAACTTGAAAGTTTGAAAGAAGAGATTAGAGGTGAAGATGAATCCATGGCAGGCTTTGCTTGAAGGAAAATCAGCTGAATTATACATGAATATGTTTATGTGCTTGTATGCTTGTGAGTGAGTGGGTCATATTTTTCCTGAATCACGTTCCATCATGACAAATGAACACAGACAGATGTACTGTTCTGTAAACTTAGCAGAACACTGATTTTGTGGTTTTGGTCAACTGAAACTTGGTCAACAGACTTGACATACATTGTGTCCTTGATACAACCAGGTCCATTAAGACGATGAGACTTTCAGAATAAAATATCATTCCTTTGTGATTATTGGATTAATGGAAGTTGGTATTCTCTGTGCCACATCACAACACCATCAACCTCCTGGGTCAGAATGAAGAATAAATAATGACCTGAATAAATAATCACCTGATCATTTATCTGTCTTTCTTTCCATCCATCCATTCATACATGCAACTTCATGTAATGCTACATGTCAAAATCTGCAAATAAAATATAGATATGCCAATTTATGCAAATTAAATCTCCAACAGTTGCAGAAAAGTGTTATGGCATGTTTCCTGCCAAGGAAATATACACATATATGTATGGCCTTCTTCTTGCACATTTAGGCTACATTTAGCTCCTCCTTCTGTTCCACTTCAGCAGCCAACTGTCAGCCCCCGAGGCCAGAGGCCATGGCAGGAGCGTATGTGTGGAATCTTTGTATCATCGTGACCTTTCTCTCTCACTGCTCATAATCACCTCTCCTTATCCGCACATGCGTCCTGCCCCACTGCCTCAATCAGAGCTCACACTGACCTTTAGAGTGCTTCCCACAATCACACCATCTGATTACATTGTTCTTCCATAAAACTAAAGCTGGGATAAAATACAGAAAGCAGTGAAGATAACATGCATGCCACTGTGTCCAGCAAATGCAGGGGAAGATCATGTTGTCTGTGTGAATAAACAACAGAAAACTGCAAGTAGCCAACTGAATAAAAAAGAGTAACTGGATCCTGCTTTTCTGCTGTAACAGCTTAACAGCTTCTACTCTGATATAGAGCAGATGTCATATGCTGCTTTTTCACTGCAGGGTCAGATAGTTCATAAGACTGCGCTGTACAATTCCATGGTTGGGCAGATCTATAAGTCAAACCTAAGAGGTTTGTTTGTTTTTGTTTGTTTTTTTTGTTCATTTGCTGTGTTGCTAAATTATGACCAGGACATACATAGCATCTTGTAACAATGTGACAGTTGCTGTCATCAAATGTGCCCAAATGCATAAATAAGGCTTAACTTCCTTTCTGTTAATAATAGAATCTATTTCAACAGTAACAATAGGGTTAAATAAGCAAAATACTCATTCTGTACTTTATACTACATACTCACTGTGTACTAGCTAACCGAAGCTGTAATTCATCTTTCAGCATCATGAAACCTGCCTGCATAAACCACACTCAACTGATATAACATCAAGGAGGCCATTTTTGACAGATAGCCATTAGCTATATTAGTCTTGTCGTCCTTCACAAGACAGTCTCAGCCACCTGAAATATGAAGGCTATGGTTGATGCAAATGCAAATGTGCAAGTGTGGAGCCAATCAGAAGATCCCTGCATCTTTAGGCCCTTCCACCAAACAGGCCCCAAGTATATTTAATTATCTGTGCCATTGTACTGTAATTGTTCTGTGCCAAACTATGTCCATATGGAAAAGCCACCAGAAAGGTTACCCACCATGCTCCCAACCATTCAGCCCTGTGGTGGAAAAGAGGCCATCATTTCCTCAATGGTAAAAGGCTTTCAGGTCATGATGCAGGAAATCATCTCCAAACCAGCAGACTTCACTGTTGGTATGAGGGTCTTACTTAATAAAGCACTATTAGGTTTTCAACAGACAAAGCAAAACCATGTTGACCAAGAAACTTTGCTTTATATTCATCTGTCCATAACACATTTTCCCAGATTCAGGAGGATCTATGTGTTTCTTAGGAACTTGAGATTAGCATTTATATTCTCCCTGTGAAAAGGCTGTAGCACAAATCACAGAAAATACAACTGTTGCAAGAAGGTCTCACAACACACTATGCATCATACATTGCTAACACTTGTCCACCACTGAAAGCACTTACAAGGGGCACACATTCAACATGGCAGCAAGTGGCAGACATGTATGAAGAGGACAGCGATGTTGGGCTATAGGTGGCAAAGATGGCTTTTTGCTTGTTTTTCTATGTGGTTCGCAAGTTGATATGCAGCTTTTTTCCATAGTACACCACAGTTTTCTAAGTTTTCTGTGTTTTGACATGTTAATTCATTCACCCATTTACATAATTTCTCACCTTTTATTTACATTATTTAAAGTTAAAGTAAATAATTTAAAATCTGGCATATCCAGTAATGCAAAAAACAGATCACATTTCTGTCTGAAATCATGACTAAAACTTAAATGAACACAGTAAAAATAACACAATAAACATAACACAATAACACATTAAACCCATTAGTATTGCATACATATTGTTTCTCTTAAAAGCTCACTTTAATCCTAAATAGCTCAAAGAACGTCTAAAATTATGTTTTAGGAGCTCATATTTCAAGATAAACATTTGGCCCTGATTTTAACACTAAATAGACTATTTGTATATATGCTATCTAACAAGATATACTAATCTTACTGTGTCAGAAGAGCTTCTGTGTGTCTCTCTCTCTCTGTTGACCTGGTTGACTGGAAGAGCTTAGTTACCCTCAGAGCAGCACTTCATTATACATGCAAGATATCTGTAACCAGTCTAGTACAGTGTCAACATTTTAATCATTTGTACAGATAAAAGGCTGTGTGCATGTCAAATTCGTAAGGATTAAGAACTAGACCTCATAAGCAGGCCAATAACCTTGGGGGTCTGAGAATGGACCAGCAGTTATTCAGCCAGCCAGCTGAGCCAGTGAACTGTTACAGGCTTGCTTTCTGGATAGGTGACACAACCAAGCACTTTCTCTCCCTCTCTCATTACTGGATGACAGGCCTATATCTTTAACACTGAATGTTAAAGGGGAGCAGGGGTCAGAGCTCTCCTTCTCTCTCTCTTTCCTGCTTTCTGAAGGCTAGCTGTCTAGACTCATCCTCCAGAGAACATGGGCCAATTAGCAGCAGGGTGTTGAACACGGAACTATAATTGGGAGTGTGTAATCACGCTAAAAACCAGCTACCATCCTCTCATCAGCAGAAGCTAGACCACCTCAGAGCAGACGAACATGAAAGAGAATCCGTCACACACAGGCCTGCTGTCTGAGGTGGCTGAGGGACGATGGAAAAAAACTTAACTAAAGCTTGTGCTCCTTTTTTCTGCAAAGTTGGGAAGTGTGTTGAGGGTAATGACCAAAAGTCTGTAAAATAAAAGATCATTTGCACCAACTGTTTCCTTCACTTCAAAAAAACAAAAACAAAAAAAATATAATTTATATATATATATATATATATATATATATATATATATATATATATATATATATATATATATATATATATATATATATATATTATGTATATAATTTAAATTTTTTCCTAAAGATCCAAGTAATGAAATGTTCTTCAGCAAACTAAATGTAGTGTTTCCCTGGCATCTTTATTATTTGTAAAGATTGTAGATAAAGACTGTGGATAAACAACACTGATCCAAATGATTGCAAGAAGCTGGAGTGCTGTTGCTGCTTTAAATCTTGCACTTGGATATCATCAACTATTCTTTTTACAGCACAAGTGTATATACACTAGTAAATAGTTCTGAAAATAGGTTAACAAACCCGCAGACCTTTCAACCGAAGGGCTAAACGTAAATTGGCTGTAATTATTGAAACTTATGCATGAAATAGCTGTTTTATTTGGAGTCTTTATTGGAGTAGATTGTCCTTCAATTAAAGCAAATAAATATAAACATATTACAACCCCAGTTTCAATGAAGTTGGGACGTAGTGTTAAACAAGTAAAAACAGAATACGCCAATTTGCAAATCCTTTTCAACCTATATTCAGTTGAATACACTACAAAGACATATTTAATGTTCAAATGAATAAAATTTGTGTTTTGCAAATATTCACTCATTATGAATTTGATGCCTGCAACACATTCGAAAAAAGTTCGGCTAGGGGCATGTTTACCACTGTCTTACATCACCTTTCCTTTTAACAACACTTAATAAGTGTTTGGGAACTGAGGATACCAATTGTTGAAGCTTTGTAGGTTGAATTATTTCCCATTCTTGCCTGATGTACAACTTCAGTTGTTCAACATTCCAGGGTCTCCGTTGTCATTTTGCACTTCATAATGCACCACACATTTTCAATGGGAGACAGATCTGGACTGCAGGCAGGCCAGTTTAGTACCTGCACTCTTTTACTACGAAGCCACGCTGTTATAACACGTGCAGAATGTGGTTTGGCATTGTCTTGCTGAAATAAGCAGGGACATCCCTGGCAAAGACTTTGCTTGGATGGCAGCATATGTTGCTCCAAAACCTGTATGTACCTTTTAGTATTAATGGGGTCTTCACAGATGTGCAAGTTACCTATGCCATGGGCACTAACACACCCCCATACCATCAGAGATGCTGGCATTTGAACGAGAGACCGGAGGAGACGACATCCATTATTTCCAAAAACAATTAGAAATGTGGACTTTTCAGACCACAGGACACTTTTCCACATCAGACCATCTCAGATGAGCTCAGGCATCAAATTCAAAATGAGTGTATTTTTGCAAAACAATAAAGTTTATGTTTGTAGTGCATTCAGATAAATATAGATTGAAAAAGATTTGCCAATCATTGTATTGATTTTGTTTAACACATCCCAGCTTCATTGGAATTGGGCTTGTACAACTTTAGTACAGAGCGATGGTAGGCCTCAAATGTATTCCTACATTGAACCACAAACTTTGCTCAACCATTATAAGTAAATCATCACAAAACAAACTTGGCAATCCTGAAGTTAAGCAGAAAGTAGATATTTTACAGTCTTAACAACACCAGATGAACCAGTTTCTGCTGTCTTGGTGCTCATGAATTACTAGCTTTGAATTTCTCATACTGCCGAGTCTTAAGTGGTTAGGGACTCTGGTTCATAGTAAGCAGCTAGCTGGCTATCTAGGAGGCCCTACAGGAGTAGCTAATTACATGTCAGACTATACAGATTCTTTTAACCACAGCACTTTTAATAGGCCTCTCTACGGGTGCTTCACTGAGTGGAATCAGTGGAGTGGAGTTTTGGTGGGCTTACATGTGCCTGTTGTGAGGCCTCTAAATCGTTTCACCTATAAAACTAAAATCTCAAATCTCAAAAAAAGCACTTAAACTAAGAAGAACAATGGCATTTGTCATTAACCAATGGGAGATGCTAGGCGAACACTATTAATTAATACTGGACTAGACATTTTTGGACATTTTGTGCATTTACAAAGATGAGTCTAAATCTAGTATTCATTAGCAGCATGTCTTCACTTCTTGGATGTTTCTCAATAGTCGTTCTTATGTGTTCTACCATCCTTGCATTCTTGCCAAATGTCATCCTCTACTGCTGTTTAATTCCAATACTCAAGAATGCAGTTTGCATGAACATTAAAAGTTCCTGGATGTTTTCTTGTTATGCTCTGAAAACCAAGGATTGATTGATGACTAGCTGGCAAGAACAAATGGAAATGCCCAGCATTCTGAATTGATGCCATATCGGAAAATGCTGGTGAGGTACACAGTTGTATATTTAAATGCTTGTATTTTAAAAATGAGATCAGAAATGGGTAGCTTGTTGTCAAATCTTAGTCGTCTAATACAAACAACAATGGTTTATTGTTATGCTGTGGCTCGTACACCCTCTATTGGTAGCTAAGGAGGTACACAGCACATCTCATTAGTCCTACATCCCTGAATTACAAGTCCATTCTTAGCATTCTTGGTATTGAGAAACACCCTGTTCACTGCATCTAGAGTAGCTGATAAATTAAAGTAGCTGAAAACTGTAACAGTAAAAGTGTAACAGATGTAGCTGAACCTATTGACACACCTTATATCCCATATCTACAAACAGAAGCAAGAACGTTTTCCTTGGCTCAAATGAATTCTGGCACTGCTGGGGGAGCACTTTTAATTTCAGTAGAACTAAAATGATTGTGCATCCAAACCTGCTCAGATTCATTTTCCCTTTAAAGTTGATGCATGCCCTGGAGTCACTGCCACACACAGTGCAGAACGCTTCCAACCACTATGTATGTCAAAGTTCTTGTTTCAGCCCATGCTTACAGCCAGGCACAGCATTCAAAATAGAAAAGAGGGAGGGAAAGCAAGCACACACATACACAAATACACAATAAGACGAGTTCTTTAGAAGCACTTTTATCATACCAAGGTTTATACAAACACATGCAGCAATAATAATAATAATAATAATAATAATAATAATAATAATAATAATAAACAAATATTGGCTCAATAACATCTCCTGTTGATTTCCTTCTTCTTTTCCTTCAACATCTGCTTTTAGACAAAGTGTCAAATGAATTTTTAAAAAATAAATTAGAAATAAATAATACACATGGTGACAATCAGCATTCAGAAGTAAATCAGCAATAGTTGATTAGGAAAAGAAACACAAACACAAAACATGACAGATGACAACACTAGCAGTAATACAGTAAAGCATGTATGAATATGTACAGCATTCAGCTAAATGTACAAAATGTACAGAAGCAACGGGTGATCCCCTGATGGACACCGCCAGGTAAAAGACAGTAAACAAGAGAGGCTGAGCCTTTCAGCTGTTTTCAATGCAGAGATCAGAATCAAGATTCTTACTCATTCACCAAAGCGAGACACTGAGGGGGGTGTAAACAAACATTGAATTCTAAGGACAAATTAGGACTTTGACCCCTTATCCACACACCCAGATGTGCAAACATACACACACACACCCTCACAGAATGTCATTCACTCCACTGTCTCTTACACGCGCCTGCGCGCACACACACACACACACACACACACACACACACACACACACACACACACACACACTCCCTGTTTAACATGGCTAGCCCACCATTATAAATCTCCTTCACATCTTCTGTCAATACCTTGGCTGCTTTCAAAACCTTCACAGTAGACAAGGACACTTTTTAATCTTCTGTATAAAAAGTCCCCTAGTGTTCGCAGCTCTGCCTGCATCATTAGGGCTCTGCTGCTGCCTCAGCCCCTTTGGCTCTAACGGAAGTCACCCCAACAAGTGTCTGAGGCTTTTAACTAAGCCTTATGGGACATAACGAGGAGCCAGTGTAGTCAGATTATCATAAAACCACCACAGAGCTGTATTGAACATAAGCACTGAACCAAGCTTCAACTTCATGAAACATTGGCAAAGTACCAACATGAGTTATACAACAGTTACTATGCATGCTTGGAAGTAGAGGCTTCAGCCATGGCCCTTGAATGAACAGAGTAAGACCTTCCTCATAAGAGTTCACAGAATCTGGCCATTAGTCCTGACAAATGAAGATCATGATTTTCTGCTATTGTTAAAGGTATATTGGGCCTTTCTGGGCTGTAAACATCAAAGTTTCATTGATAGAGTGCATACATTAACTGCTCAAATTCTTTTCCTGTAGAGGTATAAAGCTTAAATGCTTTATGGGGCTGGAAATGTTTCAGAAAGAATCGTGCTGCATTTGGTCCCATGCTCGGTCTGAATTATGTCCCTTTTTTAAAATGGCTCCCACACTAATGAGACCACTCTGCCTGTGACCATGGAAAATTACAACCTCTCAGAGCTGTACTGAATAAGGTTCATAGCAACTCAGTTTGTCACATATACATAGCAGAAAGGCCCATAGAATGTGGGTCTTCAGGATAAAAGCATTTTTCCCTTTCAGTCTCCAGACAGAAAGTGTTTCTGTGGGCTAGAGGTGTGGTTGCAATGTAATGCTCTTCAACAGCAGGGGGCAGGGTTACACTCTTGCTGCAGGGCCTGTATGGGCTGTCAGAGGCACCTGAGAGCCACAGTCATAGTCCATGTCCACCATATGGGACCTGCCAATCAACCTGCCATGAGAGTAGGCGCGCCTGTCCACATGCCTGTCCCGGAAATGTTGAATATAGCTCTGAAAGGAGAGAAATGAAAAAGAATGAGAGGCAAAATCAATTATATGAGGAATGTACTGTACTAAAAATCTGAAAATAATGTCATTTATTTCTGAACAATATACCAAACGATGGATAATGTTCATGCTTCATTTGCACAATAACATTTTTCTCTGTGCTGCCCTATAAAAGGCTTTGAGGGGATACTTTTGGATAGCATACACTTGGTGAGTAAATTGTTGACTGCTAGACATGCCTCAACAATGCACTTAAAGACATTTTGCCCAGCTGACAGACTTTGAGAGCATCACTGGACTGAAAGAAGCATTCTGACAACTGCCCTCGTCATTCTGACCTGGGCCATTCCAGCCAAGCCACCTTCACCTCTGTTCGCATTAGTGTCATGAACGGGGACGTAGACTACTATGGAATCAAACTACATCATATTAACTGGCAGTTCCTTGTTTGGCATCCAACGATGGTCAGGTTTCAGCTAGGTCTCCCAATTGCACAATTCTACCAAGAGTGGAAACATGAAGGCTACCATGTGCTTCCTGATATCAGATAAACACATCTTTTTGAACTGCCAATAACATAACATCACTGAACAGCTGAACGCTCTTGGAGGACAGTGCAAAGTCCTTCATATCAGTCATCTGATACCAATGCTTGCTAACATCATGCTGAGTGATGGGAGCAAATCAAAGGAATAGTTTGTGAAATGAGATTTTACCGGGGAGAGAACATCTCCATCATAGCGGCGTATGGGATTGGGCTTCCTACGATAGGTGGGTTCTGGCTGCTGGACCTTAGGTGGGGGGTTGGTGGGGTGAGGGTTATTCTGGGGTGGATGGTGGTACTTGGGCTTCTGCTTATGTTGCTGCTGTTGCTGCTGCTGAGGTTTCTGTGGCTTTGTGTTCTTTTTCTTCTTCCTGATCTCCCTCCTCTCCTCCTTCTGACGGATCTTCATCAGCTGTACTCGCCTCTGCTGGTGACTGATGAACACTTTACAGACGAGACAGAAAAAAGAACAAGGGTGAGATGCAGAGCGAATGACAGAGAGAAAGATTTAGAGACAGAGAATGGAGTCCACTTCCTCGTTAGCCATCCATTGTCCCAGAAAGAAAGAAATACAGTGAGTGCTAGACATAAATAAAAGAGAAAGAGAGGGAGAGATAGCGAGGGACTCAGAAGATCAGCTTGTTCCTCATGGACATTCTCATATTTCCTGTCATTTAGACAAAAACCACAGACACATTCTCATCTACACACCCCCTCTATGTGTTCACAGTTTTCCTAAAAAGCAAAAAAATAAATACAACAAAAAAACCCAAACTAAGCTCCCTGTATCCAGCACCCTGATGCCAAACAAACCATTGAGTGTTTTGACACATTCTGCTGCTCCACATGCCTATATCAGCATTCACATTCTGTTCCTTGCCATTATTAGAGGCAGCCGGATTATTTCTGTCCTTCTAGTCACTCTGTTGTGTCTTGACAGCTACGGGCCCCATCTGTCAGGGAATTCACATAATGAGCTCCCTCTTTCTAACACACATACACACATACACACACCCTCCTCCTATACCACACTCCTCCTCCCTCAATGTCCCTCTTTCCTCCATTATAAAGAGGGGCCCCAGCTTGTCACTATGGCAACTGCCCCCACTATCACTGAAGCCTTGTTCCCCTTTGCATACTCTTTTATTCAGGGGCTGCGTGTGTCGGTTTGTTTTGTCTTGTGAATTGTTTTGGTGTGCTCCCATGTCTAGTGTCTTAGAAGGAGAGACTCTAGGTGTCAGCCAGACATCCAACAATAAAACTGCATCAGGTGATATCCCATCTGTTCCCTGAACTCCTCACGCTCCAGTTTTTCCACACACAGTTTATGGTGTGGAGCCCAGCCCATACCGACATTTTACGATTAACCTGAAAATTGGTTTTAAGCAGCTACAACTCTTTGATGCTTTACAGTGTTGGCAAAAATATAGGAACTTCACAGGAGAACAACAATCCCTCTTCACTTTCAATGAAAGCAAATGTCAACAGATTGAATTTCTAGTCATGCTGGAACCATTCTATTGGTACGACTAGATACAACTAGACTCAAATTATGTCACAAAAGGGCATTCCTCATTTCCCACCAACCGAAAATGCCTCTATAATACAATAAACAATGTCAGTGCTTTGTCAGAATATTCTCACCAATAAATAAATTGAAACAAATAACAAACAAATTTGAAACATCAGTGAATGCCTAATATTAGTAAATATTAGACACTTATGTTTTACTCCTATTTTAACGATCACCTGACTGCTGTACTGAACACACACACACACACACACACACACACACACACACACACACACACACACACACACACACACACACACACACACACACACACACACACACCTTTGAGAAACAATTATGATACAGCAACTGCACAAATCCTCAGACACAACATTCAGGTCACTGTTTCCCCACAGTGGCTCTGACTAAGCCAGTATGAGGGATGCAGCAGAACCAGTCTGCTCTCCACAGGTCTGGCATCACATGGAGTGATAAGTAGGACAGCCAGAAATAGAGCGTCATCCCAGACCTGTGTTCATCAGCCCAGCCACAGTGGACAAACAGCAGCAAAATTAGTGCAGGTTATGTAACCAGTCTAAATAGTAATCATAAGCTCAGGGGAAGCTACATCAAAAATATGCCAATATTTGGTCACTGGTGCTTAAAAATGCATAGTATTTTACTAATGTACAACCCCCAGAAAGAAAAGCTCTGCTGTGGACAAGGAGGCCAGATTTCTTAATACTTCTGTACTTCTCTTTCACAGAAATTATATGGGGTAAATAATCTGATACTGTAAATACTAATACCCTAGATTGCAGAGGATGTTCTCTGGAGTGATGGAGATCCAGTAAAGTCAAAGTGGCAGGTGTGATCTAGAAATACATCCAAATTCAAAACCTGACCTCACTAATGCTAGAATACCATCAAATGCTCACAGCAGTCATCCAAAATCTTGTATAAAGACTTTCCAGGACAAAAGCGTGGCAAAGAATGTACAAACTTTCTGAACAACATTGGAGTATACACATACACCACATGGACAAAGAATTTGTTGTTTCTAGTGAAATCAAAGATTATTAACTTATTAGTTTATAATGCTTTTGTTGATTGCATTCAGCCATAAGAAATTCAGTACCCTCACCTCATCATCATCCCCAACTCTATAGGTCATCCCCAAAGAAATGGATTGAGCACCATATTTACAAAGAACACAGTTCCACTGCTCCACAACTCAACATTGGGGGGCTTTAGGAGAGTACCCTGGCATTAGGCAAGGCATAGGTTTATGTTTATCTGCGACAACAGGCTTATTCTATTTGTAGTACTTTGTTACAGATATTATGTGATGCAAATGTGTGTGGGCACACAAGGGATGCTACTATAAGCTCAATGCATTCATTAGAAAGGGTGTGTACAAACATCGAGACATGCAGTGTATATACACTGAAATGTAAAGAGACTTGTTGACAGGCCCAAACATACCTTCTGTGTGTGAGTATCCTTCTGCAGTAACTTTCCACTGAATGAGGACACCGAGCACAGCAAGCACAGGCCACACCCCCATCACCACCCACGTGTACCAGCACACAGGCCGTACAGGTGCCACCTTCACCCTCTCGTAGATATAGCGGGTCAGCGCAAACAGCTCCACAAAGTAGTCCACGGTAACAGTGACCACGGCTGAACCGAAGACTGCGGTGGATAGGGTGGTGAAGCAGCGCTGCCACTGCAGTGTGAGCACGGCAAACAGCATGCCTGAGCCAAGCAGCACACCCAGCGGCAGCCATACCGTCCGGGGGTGGTAAAACTCCTCCAGAACAACCAGTGAGGCCAGGGCTACCAGCAGGCCCAGAAGCAAGCCCACCATAAAGAGGCCAACACTCCTCACCAGCATGGTGACCAGGCCACACAGTGTGCCAATACCCAGGCCGATGCCAACACTGGCCTCCACGCTCAGCTGTGTATCCATCACTCTCTCCTTGTAGCACAGCATGAAGATAATGATTGAGCCAAACATCAGTCCGGTCAGGAACATTACAGCCTTGAAACATCGATAACCTGCCAAGAGAGGAGTAGAACAGTTAAGGCCTTATGTAACAAGAACACAACTCTTTTGGAAAATGTTTTCATTGTTTACATTGGGTGAAGCACTTTTACATCTAATTAGAACATTTACATTAAGTTTAGCAGCAATGTGACATGGCATGATTTTTTGTCAATATGTGTGTTAAGAAATTTGTCCATAGCATCCTTTTAAATAAGGTAAGGAACAAACCTCTCCATGAATGCTATTATTTAGAAACTGATATTTTTTGGTTTGAAGGTTTGAATGCTTAGAATCCAGTAAAATTGTGGGATCCTGACTTGTTAAAACACACAAATACACATACTTCTGTTTAGTGTTAACATTTATATGAAAACAAAAAATCCTCACAATTAAAGGTAACTCACCTTAAATGTCCCCAAAATAAAAAAAGCCTGGGATATCATCTCTCACTACCAGCAAAAAACCCTTGACTACTGTGTAAAAAGTTCCTCCAGGCATGTTTTTGGATTCAAAAGATTCAGGGGGAAAAATCTTAATCACTCCAAAATATGTCAAAAAACTTTGGCAATTTCAGGAATCATGATACCCTAAATCATTCCACAATCTTCTGAATCTGATACACATATTAAACAGCAAATAAAAAACACAAAACAAAACAAAAAAAACAGCTGGGAAAAAAAGAAGAGATGTAATAAAAAAGGTGCTGGAGTATACCAAAGAGGTTAACAACCCTGTAACAGCCTCTCCCAAGCTATCTAACCTCTATCCCCCCATCACCACCTGATGTGTGCGTTTGACAGGTTCCTCTGTGCTGAGTTTGGCAGGGCACAGTGAGTGTGTGCGTGCCGCCGGAGAGCCTGCCTCTATAAGCCGCTATTTGTCACAGCTGAAGTGGCCTCGATGTCTCTCTCCCTCACACTCACTCTGCCTTTCCCTCAGTGGGAATGAAAGCAAATTTCACAGTTCAGTGAAAGTGATGAAGCTTATCTAATAGAGAGGGACAGGCACTGGCCATCGCTGTCCAGCTGTCAAATTCTGAGAATTATTAAGTGAACTCAGGTTTTGATGCACACATATTAGGGGTACTGCTTTGAGCGGTGGAGGGGGAAAAACAAAACAAAACAAAACAGAAGAAACAAACAAACCAGTGTGCGCGCGCGCACACACACACGCACACACGCACACACACACACACACACACACACACACACACACACACACAAAATGCTGTAGTGTGTGTGTATCTCTGTGAAAACATTATATATTAGTCAACCTGAAAACTACAAGATTTGTAAATGTGACTGGTCAGTATAAGCAAAATTCACATTTTTAATTCTATTCTATTTCAATAGTTTCACAATATTTCATCTGGTTGTGTGGGTGAGGGCAATAAAATAAAATCCACATTATAACTCGTATTGCACCTTTGTAACCACCACCCATGATGAAAAAAATTAAACTTTGTTAACCAATTGTTTGTAAGAATATTATTTAGGCATATTCACCCATAACTACAAACCCACAAGGTTTAAATACTCATTGGATGGTATAAATAAATTGCACCAAAACGACAGTTGTATAGGAAGGAAACACCTCTAAGGTACATAAGAGCTTACTACAAATGACAAACAAAATAAGGTATGCAGTACTATTGGGCAGCAAAAGCACAGAAGGTAATACTTCTCAGCTAAACCAGTGCACCTGGGAAGCTGATGCTTATAACAACTAAATTACCATTACCCACATTTACCTGCTGTGAGTTCCCATTTTGGTCTCATTACAATTTCTATTCTTTTGTAAAAATCATTTGTTTATTCCTGCTAATAATCATCAGTAGATTTGTGGTTCTAAACATTGAGGGAGTCTTTGCTTCTTTTTCTGATTTTTCAGTCACGTTTCAATTACCACCCTCCTTGTTGAACAGATACCATCAAATTCTGAATTTTGTGCATAATCTGTGCCCTTTCCACCAAAAGCTTTTAGAAGATATTCTTGTATTCCCCAGGATAATTAAAGGCTTAATTTCAAGAACTCATAAAATTACATAATAAATGTTTAGAGAAAAACTAGAGCTTTAGAGTTTAGAGAAAATTCAAAGAGCTTTCTACAGGTTTAGTCATAACTTTTGAAACCTGGGAATCTGCTATGAATATGTTTCAAATATCTTTGTGATGTGCACGCAAAATTCATCACTGAAAAGATGAGTTCTGTGACTGCCGTCATTAAGGTTAGCTTTACACCCATGTTTTGGAGTTGTCCAGTATTGTTACGTTTTTGGTCAGCAATATCTAACTGTTTATTAGAAGCATTGAAATTGTGCCAAGTTTTGAATTACAGTGATTTGGACTGGCTAACAGAATTCCAATCAGAATTAAGGAGGCCTTGGCCTTTGCTTCCTTACTGGCTATGAGCAGAATATTGATTAACTGAAAGGCACGCTATCCACAAAAGCCCTCACAGTGGTTGACCTTATGCTTTTTCTTAAATTAGAAAAGCTTAGATTTTCAACCACAAAGGCATCTGAAAAATGCCATATAACTTGGCATCCTATGATTACATATTTTGAAAAGCTGGAAGGCCTATCCACAAATTAGTAGTCTCTTTTCCTATTTTGTGTGAATGTCATTCTTTAATCAATTTCAGTATGTAAGCAATTATCTGACCCTATTAGTATCAGATTTTATTATATATATTTGATCAATTTAATATATATTTTTTTATAATGTTTTTTCTTAATTTTTTTTTGTTTTACCATACTTTAAAGTAAAATGTACAATGTGTTTGTTTACAGGCTCAGTGTCTTAAATATTCTACACTTTGAAGAGAGAGCAGACTGTTTATTTTCCACTTTTCATAATTTAATAAAATCCTGATTGATAAAATCAAATCCAGCTCAGTCAAAAACTACCCACATGAATATGCTGCTCAATCGCACATAATATAAAAGGCAATATATCTTGCTTCCCGTTTAATGTTGACCAAGTTCTTTTCCTGTGTAATTAATGCAATCATCCAATTCACTTACACACCCTCCCCTAACCCAGCAATGCCATACCACCTACCAAAGAAGCAGTAGATGATGCCAAAGAGGCAGCACATGGAGCACACAACAGAAGGGACAACCTCATATCGACGTTCGATCTCCTCATCACAGCTAAATGGACGATCCATGCTGTCATCTTGTAAGGGTGGGGCTAGCTTAAAAGCCAACAGCTGGGGCGTGGAGGTCATGATGACTGATGGGAGGGTACAGGTTTAGGAAAAGGAGAGAGGGAGATGAGGAGAATGAAGGGAGTGAGGTGGTTGAGATTGGATTAAGAGAAATTTTCCATGTACCAAGATCCACCTGGGAGGGAAAAAAGGAAAAAAGGTCATTTAAAGCAGACACATGACAAAATAAGTTACCTTAAATGATTATGGTTCTATTCAGCAGAAAAAAAGGTTATATAAGTCATATAAATTAAAGAAATAAACCGCAATCATAAAATGTTTGAATAATTATTATCTGTAACATAAAAAAAAACAGCCAAAAAAGTTTTAGAATGTCCCACCATGTTGTTATTTGCCTTTTCAAGGATACAGAGGGTAATTAGTTTCTACATACAGTGTGACAAGAGAGATGGTCAGGCAAGTGAGCTACTGTCAGAATGCAAGCAAGACCTGAAAAAGTGGATGTGAAATGATTTTGCACAAACTGAATGACTGGATTAAAGTCCCTTCCTTGGATGACCACCTTACCATGGTGGAGGGGTTTGCATGCCTGAGTGATTTTAGGAGCCATGTTGTCAGGTGAATTGGTAGGGTCTCCCAGGGAAATTTGGTCCTAAGTGACGGGCCAGACAAAGTGCAATCCAGTTACCCTCAAAGAGCAGAACAGGATTTCCCTCGCCCGGAATAGGGTCACTGGGGCCTTACCCTGCAGCCAGGCCTGGGGGAGGGGCACCTTGCCAATGCCTGGTGGCTGGGTCTTCACCCATGGGGCCTGGCCAGGCTCAGCCTGAAGGAGCAACATGAGTCCATGGGCCCACCATTTCTGAGAAGTTTCTGTCAGTTGGCTCAGGAAGGGAAAGCAGATGGGGGGGCTGCTGACCCTGACTGTGGACATCATCAGATGGTGGAAGGAATACTTTGAGATTCTTCTCAATCCCACAGCATGTCTTCCATACAGGAAGCTGAGCTTGGGAGCTGGGGCAGGGACTCAATCACACAGGGTGAGGTCACTGTGGTAGTTAGAAAACTCCTTCACTTGACTCCTCGTCATCAAGATGGTTGAGCAGTAGGACCAACAAGACCAAGCTGCTCGACCAGCAAGTCCAAGCATGAACAAAATAAAATGCAACATACATTGCTGGTCAAGAACAGCTCAATCAGCTAGTTTAACCAGCATATGGTATGTTTTTGCCTTGATGACCAGCTTTTCAAGCACCTGGACCATCATAAAATACCTGAAACCAGCTACAAGCCGAAGTTTATTCTTGAGCTGGACTTTTCAACAGGGTAGAGACAGTTAATAAGCAATCAATTAGCAATGCTTTTCTAACATCTCCCATTCTACCAAACATCTTCACTGATTGACTGTATGTGAGGTAAAGGACCCTGTAAATTAGATTGTTCCTTTAAGTAATAATGGCTGTTATTATGACTCGATGAAAACCGGATCATGTTTAAGCTGTCTTTACAGAAACCAGACCATTCTACAGGGTCCACAAACAACTTCACAAGCGTACCTTCAAACACATAATAAACAGCACAGCCTGCCTAAATGGGACTGTTTTACTATTCAAACCAAGCATTTCACAAACACATTGGCACATGTTTAAATCCTCAAATTTTCCAGCTTGCTCTCTGTATGTACTACAAGAAACCAGGGAATGTTCGGAGTGAGCTTTGACTGACTGTTAATAATGACCTCATGGTGATGCATTGGCTTTGTGCTGTTCCACTTCACTGTCCTCACTGATTACTTTGTGTTGGGTATGTATTAAATTACTGAAAAGGAAATATTTCTTGCTGTAACTGTAGCAGCGCACTGAAGGATCAACAGCCTGAACACCATCATTTTTGACACCTAAAATCTAAAATGCTTTATAAAAAACTCCTTCATCTGTGAATCTTTTATTTCACAATGCTTGCTTCAGCAAAAAACACTCTAATTAAAGTGATCATCCAACTGATACAGCAGACTCCTGACAAATGACTGCCTCCTCAACAGAACTTAAACAGTAATAGATTTTAACTGGCCAGTACAGAGGTTTCCACCCTAACTGAATTTATTATTCCTTTCCATAACCCTCAGAAATTCATACGAGCCAAAAGTCATTAACATATCTTTAAACACTGAAACTGAGAAACAGCATTATACATTACACATGTTTTCACTTCAGTGAACAAGAGGCCCTTGGGGCCCTCTTCATTACTAACCTAGTGGTCTAAACCTTACAAATGGTGCTGTATGTTCATTAAAGCTGACACTACTCAACAGTCCATTTTTGCATTAACTTTAATTTAAGGACTTAAGCAATGCTTTTGTGACACAATGCATGACCAATTTACAATCAAATGCTACAACCCAATCTACGGAATGCACAGCTGGACTGTATAAACTGAAGGAAGTGTTGCAATCTGTAGGTTTAGCATATTGCAGTCTTGTAATATACACTGTAACTCTGTTCACTGGAAGACAGCACTGATGTAATGCACCATGAAGTGTAGTGAATGTGGGAGATGTGTGGAAAGATATGAGACAAACCGAGATTAGGCCTCTCCTATTCCTTTGCCCATTTCTCTTCAATCTAGATCATGAAATGTTTTGAAAACCTGACCCATGCTAAAAGGCATAAGTGAAAACGATTAAACGTTTTCCATAATTCCGCCACAGTGTGGGCCTGTCAACATGGCTCTGAGAATTTTCTCCTTATTTCATCAAATATATAAAATATTCAAACTGTAAATATGTTTTTCCCCCCCAAAATATAAAAACTACAGTACAAGTCTTTCATTCATAAGTGAATACTCAAACATCAATTCCCAATAGTGCATAGTTTTACAAATCAGCTGTTCTCAGGACTGAGATGCAAGATGTTTGTCTAAAAAGGTACGTTTTAACATATCTATAAGAACAGCTTTTAAAATGTCATAAAAATGTCCCAGGTCAGTAATTTCATGCTTCAGGCAAGTGAAACAGTGTGGGAATGAAGTGTGAATGATTTGAGGCAAAGGAATTCTAACTAGTGTGGGAGGCAGCATTACGTGATACACATACGTAAATAACACTGTGTGATTATTAGCTTACTGCTCTGTAGGGTGCCACATTTGGAATGTTGGTTTTCAGACATCTATCTGAGGCTGACTGTAAAGAATCATTTCTCCCTGTTGACGTTAAATGAACTGCTTTGCTTAAAGTACAGACAGCTGGGCAAGAGGAAGAGCATAGACATTACTTAAAAGGAGTGTATACAGAAAGGGAATGGACAGCCTAAATAAAGAATGGTGACAAAGTGACCCAAGGCTTTAGTCTGCTTTTGTTTTCAAGTGAGTGTGTGTTCTTATATCCACACTTGTCCAGCACATCCTCTTGGGTTCACTCTTTTATTACTCCAATCTCTGACATAACCACAGTCAGTGTTTGCATGATTGTCATGTTTTTGGACCACTATATAGGGTTTCTTCAATGATCAGTGAAAAAAGGAGACAAAACAAAGAGTCCAAAGTACAAGTGCACGTAGCGAAGGCCTCTGGAGGAGATGAATGCAAAGGGGCCCTCAAGGAAATGAATGTGAAGAAAATAAAAGAAAGCATTTTAGAAAAAGATGGCCTTACATAACAATAACAATGTCTCACTTCCTGTCTGTTGTCATAACAACGAAGAGATTCTAGGATGCTCCAGGTTATACAGCATTTTGCAAATAAGAGAAAGACCCGCCACCATGGCAACAGCTCAAGAGCCAATGAATGCTTCATCCCGCCTTACATTTCTTCAGCAATGAAAACTGCTTTTCAGCTCCTCCCCCCTCCCATGCTCTTCAACACCCAAGACATGTAAACAAACCCACCATAAAGGGTGTGTATGTGAGAAAGGGCCATTGCTGGAGATGGAGACAGAGAGACGAAAGGAATGTGACAGTAAACACGGCCTATTTATTAATCCCGCTTTTATTTTTTTCTGTTTCACATACAGCCTTACAATGCTTCTGCGGTGCTGTATTCACAACAGGCTCACGTTACAACATGCAAACGCAAATCAATTTGGACTGATGCCCATCCCCCTAATGGAGGACTGCTAAACTCAACAAACATGCAGGGCAGGAAGAAGCACAAGTAGGAATTTCATTCAAGCACCGTTTCCTGGGTTGCAATTTTTAGGCATGACTACCTCTCTCTATGGAAGCTAATCACTTCTCCTGCCATTTTGCTTTTTTTGTGTGTGTGTGGTTTTTTTTTGTTTGTTTTTTTACCCAACCTATTGCAGTTCTTTTAGTCCTCAGCAGGGCACTGCTAGAGAGAGCTATGGTCTCATCTGCAGCATGATGACATGTCAGTCATGATGAAGCACAACGGGCCCTATTGAGCGTGCAAAGCAACATGAATATTTTACACAGGGCACCAAGAGGCCCGCAGAGAGAATGTCAGCAGAATGAGGCCAGACCGCTGTGTGTATATGTATGTGTGTGTCTGTGTGTGCAGGCTAGTGAGTGTCTATGTGTATGTACACAGACAGTTTGTGTGTGTATGCATGTGTGTGTTGTCCAGGTTAAACAGAGCAGCAACCACACATAGCCTGAGAGAACATGATCATCCATCATGTCGTGCTGCCACACTCTCACTGCATGAGAAACACTTTGGGGCCACAGCAAGTGCATGCGCTTAATAACTGAGTCTGATAAGAGGCATATGGTACTGAGTATGCCAAGAATAATATAACTGATATGGAAAAGATAAACATGTCTGAATACATCTAGACTAGGATCAATAAGCAGGCATCAGTCATAAGCACTAGATCAGGTTCCAGTGTCAAGGCTCTTTCTCTATAGAGATTGTGATGAGATCATTTTACCATTGGAGATGAATAAGCATGTGGGACTCAAGGTGGGAGGTATTGATAGAGAAATCTATTCAAGTAAGTGTAAAGAGAACCATGTGTGTAATTTTATGTTTCTTCAGAAAAGTCTCCAATACTTCAGAATCTCCTTGCACTGCAGTATTTTTATATTCATACTGTTGCTAGGTTATTAGCCTGGTTTGAAATAATTTAACAAATGCATTGATTTTCCAAACCATGTCCATAAAGTTTATTCCAGTAAAGTTTAGCAAAAATTTATGTACAAACAGTATATCTTGTAGGAGGTGTTCATACTTTTAAATAGATGTGTAGAGTCTACACAGGTTCATTACAAAACTTTGCCCAAAGACCCAAAGTAAACTGTTCAATCAAGCTGGAAGCCAAAACATGGCCTACTGGGTTCAGAATTCAATAACATTATACAAAAAAATCAGAGCAAAGAAAAAGAATGGTTGTATTCAGTTGCTGTATAACCTACTAATGAGTCTGGAGCTGGGAGGCAGGAAGAATGTGGCACATCACATGGTTGTGCTGGAGTGGAGCATTGATTGGTGCTGACTGTTCAGACTCTGATGTGGCACAATGTTGATTTCAATGGATACCACAATTAACAGAATATGACTGAATGTACCAGTGCAACAGGACAGTACAGAAAGTGCAGTAGTATTCTACAGTAAAATTATACTCCAAGTATTGGAACCATAATCAATAGTTTTGATTGCATGTCATATTTGTATTTAATGTCTTTGCAATCACTTTGCTGGTCTTGTTTTAAATGACTGTTTTCAACCATAATAAAGTGTAGCTTTATTCAATTAAAACTTTTTTGGTTTCATAATAAAAGACCACTTTACTACAATTTCATTTGCGTGTTTGCCTAATTCACACCAATATGGTTACCATCAGTAACATAGACTCAGTCTAACATAAAGACCACTAATAATACCGAAAACTGTCTGCTGATGTCCTCCGGCCTGTATGACAATAGCTCCTGCTACAAGACCAATGAAAATGATCCTCGGATTCTTTAGGTCCTAAGCTGCAAGTTGGATCTAATGCTGATCCTGATTATTTCTCTTGTGTCCAACATGTTGACTATGAGATGTGACTGGTCAGTTATTGTCTATCATGCACCCCAGATCTGCACATTTTATTATGGGAGAACCATCAGTATTTGCTTTTTCTTTGAATAGTCTTAATATTTTCACTTGTCAGTATAAATGTATTTCCACATCCAGATGGAAAAAGTGAGTAATAGGTGCTGTTAATAGATGTTCTGTCATGACTGTTACTGTATGACTAAGCTTAATCTCTACCAGGAAAATCAAGCACACACACATATATTTCAACAGATTAATGGTCTAACCTTTCAGACATTGGTGCTTTAAGCACTTCTCTCAAACTGAATCCCACACGACTTACTGTTGGGCACATAATGCACTTTTTTAGTTACAAAAGCAATTACTTCATGACCTGTGCACCAGGGAGTGTATAGGCTTTGAGTTTTGTGAAAACTGCAAAATTAACGCATTTACATATACCTGAAATGTGTATAAATGTGGCTGTATTTTTTATGAGGTGTTATCAAGCTCTCAGTGTGCAATATAAAATATATAAAATATAAAAATCAGTAAAGTTAAAACCTCATCTCTCGGAGCCAAGTTCATGCTCAACTAAATAATTCCAAGGACCATTACAGAATTTGATACTTCACATTAGTTCAAAGCATGTTGTCTATAAAGTCAGTTGAAGGTAGGTCTGTTTCTACTTGTTCACAAGGTCCTGAAACACTATATGTTTGAGTTACTAATTTATTAAGTAAATGTATTTACATGTACTTTTAAAGAGCTGAAGCATGGGGAAAATGTAATTACAAGAAAAATAAATAATAAACCAAGACATGATTGAGGCTGAATCACCACCAAAAACATGCTATAGAAATTCAACCACTGACAATAATTTCTGTCTTTCAATAAATCTCCACTCTTCATCCTCCACTCCATTCACTCCCATTCATACACTCGGCACTCACAGGGGTGCAAAGCAATGTCTGACTCGGAATGAACTGCTGCACTCTGAGAAAAACTGGTTTATTGCAAGTATTAGTGCAGACAGCAGAGGCAGTCTGGGGGCTTCAAGAGAAACAAAGATAAAAGAGCAACTTCATAAACCATTCATTTCCTTATTCTGCTGCAGTCAGCACAGCGCAGGTTTCCCTGGCAGAGATAGCCTGGAGAGAGGAGGAGTGAAGGAGGAATCTTGAGGTGAAGTCTCAGAAAATAAGAGTGACTATAAGACTGCAAAATGTAGTGTTTATGTATATGTATATATACACACACACATACACAAAATCTCTCCATGCCCTGACCAAACCATGACAATTCCACCCCCATGCTTCACAGCTGCACCTACAACATTCTTTCTGAAGGCCTCATATTTGGATCTCACCATGGTGAACCCACTCACCAACAATCAAAAGCAAACCAAATGTCTGATGTTTAATTAAGACAGGATCCTCTTTAACAACGGTCTAATCATTCGCAGCTGATACACTTCACCTAATTCTAATTTTAGGTTTTCGTGGGGTGTCCTAACTTTTTCACAGGACTGTGTGTGTGTGTGTGTGTGTAAGGCTCAGTGATTCAGTGGGCAGGGTTGAGACTCTGGTAAACCTCGTTAATCTTGTTTAGGGCTTCTGGTCTAAATTCCATTAGCAGTGGATGGGCTTTCCCCTTCTCCTGACCTGCATGAGATCAGCATTGTAATGGCTAGGTGTTGGTCCATTTCTGGAACCATAAGCATTTTTACTTTTTTGTGTGTGTGCTAGGGATACACAACAACGATAATACAGTAATAACACAGTGGGGCAGCCATTGCCTGGAGGTTAGAGGAGCTGCAATATAACAGAAGTGCCCTGATCAAGGCACCCAACCCCCAAACTGCTTCCCAGATGCCACAGCTGAAGCTGCCCACTGCTCCAGGCACATATGCTCACTGTGGTATGCAGGTTCACTGCAGGAAGGGTTAAAGACAGAGACAAAATTCCATTTGTGATCAAGACAAAAGGTGAATTGCTTGTTTTTGTCTTAATATTGAAAACACATTCTTAATGGCAGATAATGAAAACATACAGTACTCTGTCAGGCACCTGGGAAAAGCAGAAGTGAAAATCTTGCTTATCTGGGCAATATGGGTTTATTTGCTCAGTAAAACACTAATAGTAGAATACATACAAATAACATGAATACAGACAGTATTGGTTTCATGCTACTGTATTCATTAAAGTATTTCCATTGCTATACTATAAGAAGTATTATAATTCTCATCCAGCACCTGCTTTGCTAAATCAGTGTTTAACTTGGTTAAATCAGGTGAGCTTGCAATAAATAATAATAATAATTTTACTTTTGAAGGAAGCAGAAAAAACTCTGAATTAAAACATTTAATTAATTTAGCCTTAGTTGAGGCTTGCAACATGTATGTTCCACATGCTCATATTGCGATGATGCTGCTGTAATGATTTATTGTGCAGCCTTTCACAGGCCTTTGTCAAGTAGTGGCCGAGAAATGCCTAGGTTTTGGAATGCACCTACAGTCACTGTTTATGGATTATCACTAGGATTTGATGTATAATCAAGACATCAATTTATTTATTTATTTATTGTATTACAAAAGATCATAATATGCTGGCATCATCAGCATTACAAATGCACCCATGAAAAACATATAACTGCACAAATCTCTGCATTCCTGTGTGTGTATGCAGTGAGTGACAAAATCAAAGGAGTATTTAAGGAAATTGAATACTGTCTGTTATATACAGAATAATAATGCAGACATTATGACATCACTAAATGACACTATATTATTATAAATATTTGGTAAACCCTGAAAAACCATGTTGATCAATTGTAGTAGGTCCTTACGTTCAACATTTTTCAATTTAAAGTACCTGAACTGGTGTGAAAACAGATGACCTGCCAAGTCAATAATGAGAGTGATATTACAATGATATAGAGCAACTGTCAGTATGGAGAAATGATCTGCTCTTCTATAACCAGCAGGTTCACAGGATGTCTGTAGGTGACAGTCAGCCCCAACCCCACAGTTACATTCTGTAAGTCTTTCTAGACTGTTAATGGATTTCGATGCTCAGAGCCAGAATATAATCACTGCTTCAGCAAACACTGCAGTGTGGATGCTAAATGTGCATTTGTGATTGTGAGTTTGTATCTCATCAGCCATCTCATAGCTGACAGGCGCAATCACCATTAGCACAGTCATTTTCATCAAGTGAGTGAATGCTTGCTCAGTGCACATAATGAACCTATATGATCCCACTAATTCAGATTAGTCCTGTATTGTTCAGGCAGCCTAGCTTTACTACAGACCTGAATTCACAAGCTCACACTGAACGGAGCAATGCATCTGTGGGAGAGAAAACAGAGAGCGCTTGATGACGCTTTTGGCATCGTTTCCAACTGAGAGGCCCCTGTTTGAACCCCCCACTAAACTCAGTGAGCCCTTAGCAGACTCTACTAAACACTAAACACAATGGAGGGGAGAAGAGAGCTGAGCAGAGGAGAGGTGAAGAGACGAGAGACTTAATATGTACTTTAAAATTCTTCCAATTCTTAATTTGTAAAACTAGTTTCATAAAAGAGAATAAAACAACAATCAAAACACTGGGACCCAACAATGGCAAGCAGCAGTCCATGATTCAATTCATCAAGACACTTCATCACTGCTGGCTTAGTTAATGATCATTCCATGGCATCAATAGGATCTTTTCTCCATCAGACCACAGATAACAGGGCTTTGACTATTGCTGGGATTTAACAATCAATAAGCCACGAGTGCAATTAGTCATGGTCATGTTAATTTGCACAAACAAACAATCCTCTTGCTCCATTTTCTTTAAAATGCAGGTTAAGTCAGAGCAATTAATCCTTTTTAATTTGGCATTTTTTAATTAGTTTTTTATATTCAATAAATAACCATGAATAGTTCCTCTGTATCTTTTTCAATTAATTATTTTAAGATATTCTTCCAGTTTCAATAGTAATAGTTGAACATATTTATAATACAAACCTTGTCCATGAACTATGAGGGCAAAATAGACAGAATCATTCATTAATCATAATCAAGGTAATCAAGTAAAACATTCAATTAAATGTAATATTGATTTGAGGTCATTTTAGCAAGCACTAATGCAGATGCAACTCTCTTTCTCTTACAAACACACACACACACACAGAAACACACACACAGAAACACACACACAGAAACACACACACAGAAACACTTCATATACACTCAAAAGGGCTGAGTGACCTCTGCCACAGACTTTTTGTCTAGATTAAATGATTTTGTGACTTTTTCAGGCTGCTCCTTGGTCCGATGCAGAGCTTCTATTGAGTTATTCTTAGCCTGGATATGAGTAGTGTCTCAGACATGCACTGGAGCAGAAGGAAAGAGTGCAGGGGAAGACAGGCCTGGAGGGGAGAGGGGTGGGACAAACTGATAAAACAGGCCTAAAACACGACTTACATGGACAGAGATTGTGTGACACAGTGTGTGTGTGTGTGTGTGTGTGTGTGTGTGTGTGTGTGTGTGTGTGTGTGTGCAAATATTATGTGTGTATATTGTATATTAACCTCAGGGTTATTTCTTAGATACAAGCTTCTTGTTCTTTGGCTTTCTGTCACGTGTTACTGCCACGCATGTGCTGTTAGCACAGCCCAAATCTGTCTGCTTAATTCAAAATCAAGTAGGCACGTCATTCACTGAAGAAATCGTGTACTCATTAACATCTACTTTTTTCTGCATGAAGCTGCAGCTTTACCCATTTATCTTAGCTACAGTGAGAAAACTAACTAAATAAAAAGTACCGTATTTTCTGGACTATAAGCCGCTACTTTTTTTCCCACACTTTAAACCATGCGGCTTATAATGAGGTGCAGTTTTTCTTCTTATATATATTATTTTCCAGGTTTTTTTTGTGCGGCTTATAGACCGGAAAATATGGTATATAGCCTACAATTCACCAGCTGGATTTAGTGCTCATTCCACCTTAAATGATCATTTAAACAACTGCATTCTGGCTCTTGGGCAGAAATGACCGCTCCTTTAAAATGAAATGAAAAATATCAATAAGAAGCTGTCTTCAGCCTCAGCAAGCTAGGAACACGTTGGGCTTGGAATGAACATTTTGCTAGTTATCTGGATTTAATAATTATTATTTTTTAGATATAATTACATAATTATGGATTTGAATACATTCTCTCTTAATCCTCCATCACTCTCCCACAGAAACACAGGACAACAGGTGGTACAACAATTTTGGGAAATCCAAGAGTTACAGAGTTGTAAACCATATCTAAGTAAAACTAGCTGTAGAGAGCCAGAACAAGACAAGTTTACTGCTCATAGCAATTATTTTGGCTTTGCTTGTGCAGCTCTTGTGCAAAAAGAAAATGCCTTCAAGGCCTCAAGCCGGTGAAGATGCATTGATATAATAAACCTGTAGAGAAAAAGCATTCGCATCTGACAGTGTCCACTCAAACAGAGACAAACACTGACTGCTAGACTCCAATAAGAAGTGGTTACACATAAATGTATTGATGGAGTGTAATGATACCTCTTTGCAACAACTTGCCACTATTGTGTGTGGTTCATTGCGTATACACTGCAACAGCATACCATCTCTCAGTGACCTCAATTTGATACAGTTCAATCCTTTTAAGCTTGAAACGTTCGGGCTAATGTGTTCCACTCAGTGACCAACCTGACATCATTAAACATTAA
The DNA here is from genome assembly GCA_034509495.1 of Acestrorhynchus altus. Lineage (NCBI taxonomy): Eukaryota > Metazoa > Chordata > Actinopteri > Characiformes > Acestrorhynchidae > Acestrorhynchus > Acestrorhynchus altus. The sequence goes on from CM067509.1 coordinate 25,596,976, forward strand.
AAGAACATAGGCAACATTTTAACAATACCAATACAACTGAGTTTTCGAGTAGTGCAAGATGTCCACATCATATTTCAAATCCAGTCTTACTGTACGAAGTAATGTAGCAGAATCTGTCTCCTTCAGATCAATGCAGCATTGCATTACCACGCTCCTGCATCGTTTACTGCTCACAGTCCACCACATTAGGCCTCTGACATTTACCCAAAACCACAGACTGTGCAATGAAGTTTCATGGCCAAGTATGCATCAGAACAGTTTGTTTAGAATCTCCCACAGACGAACAGCTGGATGCATCATCTCAGCTCTACTGAACGGCTGCGCAGAGCTGAGAGAAAGACAGAGAGCCAAATAGGCTTTACTCAGATTAAGGCTTCGCTCTCTGGCCAAGTCCAACAAGAAGAACACAAACCCGCACAAGGGTCAGTCATTATACACATATCTGCTGTGCCAGTTGTTAGCTGATTGACCTCAATGCTTAAGACACTGAAGCCACAAACAGGAGAACTGCAATGCATTTGTGGTGACTACAGCACAAACAAAGTGAAGAATGAAAGGTTCATTGAAAATCAAGGACAAATAAATAAGGCAACCGATTCACTCTTCAATAAAAATGAATTTTCTTCCAAGAGTCAATAAACACAAAAGTACTTGCATTCACCACCATATGAGATGAGAGTACATAGTTTGGGTCCATTGATTCTCCACTACACTTTTCAAAGGCATGGCCCAGAGCCATTAAACATAAAAGGCTTACTTTCAAGACACAGACTAAGCCTAGGCATAGACTAAATGGGATTTTAATAGACAACTTTCTGCAATTTGTTCTGAGACAGAACTTCCCCTTTATCCAGAAACCTGCACAAAACGTTTCACTACTAAATAAAAAGACAAACATAAGAAATGACATTTGGTAACAAAAACATTTGGTTTTTTCAACTCAAATACTATGAACTAACGATTAAAAAAAGTATTTGAGTTGAAGAAGCCCACTATAGTTGCCTGTTTCTACTTTTTATAACATAGGGACAATTCTGAATCTTCAGTATTACACAGACCTGGATGAACCACCATGCATGTGCCCTGGTATATCACATTCAACAACATAAGGCAGATTCTTCAATGTGGCAGAGTCTTCAGATGCAGTGCCAAGGACATCTACGGCTCCCAGGATGGGGGATACTCGTATGAGTCAGCTCTAAACCATCCATAATCCATCTGAGCAGTCACAGTGGACAGTGGACATCACTACATTCAACAGAGAAGTGTTAAGAACTACACATAGGGCCTTTAAGTGGAAATGTCAATGTTTCCAGTTAGAGAAAACATATTGTTTTTCTTTTAACATAACCTGTCTTGGATAACACATATAGTGTGGACAGTCCTTCAGGACAGGCGGTTAAGGAGGACTACACAGGAGGACTACAGGTCATTCTGAAAGGAAATTGCATTACATTAAATGAAAATGATCTCCAGAATTAGACATAAACCATGTCTGAGGATTCTGGGGTTTCTTTCAAAATTAAAAACCTCTACTTTACACTAGATGCAAAAGCACTGAATTGGATGAACCCCACCAGATAGCTTCACAACCCATTGCTAAAAGGCTTTACACAACTCAAGCCTATATCAGGCATTGGGCATGGTGACTTTAGGCCCATGTGCAGCAATTCCAGTGCCTCACTGTTTAGGGAAGGGCATTTCTCTGGAGGTTATATAAGCTGTGTGTACACAGATAATCACCTACATTAGCAATGAATGAATGATTTCACTATATGGAACAGTATGTGTGGATACTTTAAGACATCCTTTATTTGTATCCAGTTAGGGACAATATATTTAAAATACTTTAAACACAAACTGTTTCTTGTTAATCTTGCATCTTTTTGAGAGGTTGTCCATCAGTGCTGAATGACCATGTATATATAATAGTTATCATTGTGATTTTACGAAAGGAGTGGTTGTTTCATAAAATAAAAAATAAATAAAAATAAATAAAAAAAACTATTAGTTGAGGACAAAGAAGACTTACAGCAGTCCTGAGACAGTCCTGAGATATTAGTGGGTGATGGGGTGTAAAAATAAATAGAAAGTAAGTAAGTAACAATTGTCTTGTTTATATAATATATATATATATATATATATATATATATATATATATATATATATATATATATAATTTCAGTATCATCACAATGTGGATATGTACAATACTCATATCACAGAATTTATTTGATACTTGATAGGAATGAAAATATGCACAGTTCATTTTACATGACATATCTACCAGAACATTTTACCCACCCAATATCATTTATTTTACTCAAATCATGGAAACATGGATGCATTATTTATACTGTGAAATATTGGGTCATTGGAGCGCAATTAATCTTGGAACTACCAGCAGTATGTTTCTTCAGCATTCTCTAAATCACAGCCACTGAGAGTCTAAATCCAGCTCAATCCACTTGCTGCCCCCCGGACTAGAATCCACACGAAGGAGCTGTAGCTAGTGGGTAGGACAGCACTGACGGGGATAATGGGATTAGCACTGACTTTCCCTCTCACTCACTCACCCCTCTGCTCCATCCCTTTCGTACCATCACTGCTTTGCTCCCTTGTGCCTTTTTCCCCGCTATCTCTCCCAATCTCCTCTGTATTCTGTTTTTCACTTTAGCCCATTCGCATCCAATCACATTATCTCACTTTCTTTGCTAATATCTCGCTCCCTTCACCCCTCCTCTTCCCCTCTACACTCTCTCTCCTTTGATCCTCAGTTGAGATACGAAAATGTTTGGTCTACTGTAGCATAACTCAGTTGGACGGTCCCTTAGAGGAGCACTGCCGCTGCCTTCATAGCCACATTATTACATAACTGCTTTCATTATACAAGACACTGACTGGATCTCATTCAGCTTCACCCTCCTAATCACTTCCCCAGCCACTCCCCACCAGTTCACACCACCACCAGCATGCTAGCCTGGGTGTCCACACATCTGCATCTCATCAAAGGAGCATATGTTTTATGAGCATATTGTGGTAAGGGGGCCAACACTGAGTTGAACACTGAATGAGTTCACTTTTGTGGTAGAACTCCCAGACTCTCCATGAAACGTCTTTCCAGATTGAACAATGCATATGTTTCTCTAGTTTAGGGATCCTCTATCCATTAAAAAAACTTAATGTAATAGATATCTGAAATCTTATTTATCCCTGCTAACCCAACATTTCTTCTACAATTACGGGTTGTAATAGAGTGTGTGTGCCCCTGTTTCAGTAATAAGCTCTGCTCGCCTGAGAAGGGTTTATGCTAGAGGTTGGTACATTGTTGTAAGGATCTGTTTGCATTCTGCCACAAGAGAATTAGTTAGGTCAGGTAATGATGTTGGGTTATCTGGACACTAAATAGCACTGATCTCTATTGAAGAATTTTCACCACAGAAATTGCAGTTTCACAGGCCAAGGTTTCTCTAAATGCTATTGGAAATGATGGGCTTGTGGGTAGCTGCTTCAAAGTGTCCCACTCTTTTGGCATCACTATGGAGGTTATTCAAGCTGAATGTGCATAACTAAACAATGGGAGCACCTTAAGTAGCAGAATTCAAACTTCTGGAAACACTGTGGTACTGGGTAAATTCATTAAGCATATTATTCTGCAGCTAAACAGCAAAAAATGCTGAGCACATTGTAATCCACAAAGCTTTTTTTCTAATGAAATTAGGGATATGCATTTTTCCCAAAAACACCCTAGTATCAGTACCATAAACCAGGGTACATAATTTCCGCTTCATACCAGAGTTACAGTAAAGATGTGTTCATAATTTCATCACAGAGGGGATGTTGAACAGCTCTAACCTTATCCTGCATACATTCCCTCAGGCACTTTGCTAGTCAATAAATACAGGCAGCACAAAAGCTTTTAAATCTTATAAATGCAACCATGTCTCCTTGGTAATTTAATTTGCACTGTTTTGCGCTGAGAAACGTCTGCAGATCAAGTACATGCTCTTTAATTATTGATGGCTGGGTCTTATGCTTCTCAAGTGCGACAAGATTGAAGAAATCAAACAGTGTCTCTGAACTTTTACCCCCCTAAGACTCTCTTACAAGCTACCAGATGTGATATGATCCTTCCACAGCAACTTAGTCATCATTGTCTTTGAGAAAACTAAGATGCGAGACATTTCACTTCAAAATCCCTACACTGCAATGTAGGGATCAGCACCACTAGACGCCATACAGTACACACACTGATTGGTCTTTTTTTAGTCGTAGACTTTGTCATTCACGAGTTCACAAGAAAGTGTGAAATGTAAAACTGAACAGAATGTGATTAACACTCAAAAGCTCTACAGGAGTGACTTCTGCTGAATTGGAGAGAACAAAGAGACATTGACACCCTACTGCTAAATACGAGGATGCATTTTTGAATGAACACTGCTAGAATCCTCTGGTGTATATAAAAATGTGTGTAAACCCACTTGATATTAATCCATTTGTCTCAGCTTCACCATGAAGTTTGGCTTCACAATGATCAGATTTATGTCATAGATGTCAGATTTATAACAGTGTAGAAGATGAAAGGGCCATAACGTAAACATTTACATAAATGGTTTAGTGGCCAAACAAATACCATCAGCACCATCATATCTAATATATAATATCAGTAGACTATACTATATGTATCAGAAAAGACATAAAAAGAATCCCTTCTAATTCCAGTTCCAAATATAGTCTGAAATCCCTGGAAAATTGCATGTATTCGTTCCTATGGGAGAGGTGTTTCAGGAGACTGAGGCAGGTTTCTATTATAAATTCATCTAATAATCTACATTTTTATCTATTAAAAAAAAGTTTATTTAATGGTTATTAGATGGATTATTAGTTTCAACCTCAGCACTGGGACAATAAAAACAGTACTGGTATCTCTACTGGCATCTCTTCTCTTCACTATTAAGAGGATCCAATCCAACCTTTGTGAACGCTGTGTGCATCATAGTATCGAGCATATGATGATCAGATTGAACTGTACTGAAATCACAGCAGCGCATGCATGTCCTCCATTTCTCCTAAAAGAGAAACACCTTCTGTCACCCTGACCACGTGACACCACACGAGCTGCTTCCACTTGTTTTCTACGGAAAAAGCTCATTAAAGGGTTAAAAATCACAACAAAGGGCTTATTCCTCATCACTATCCTTTAACTAAAGCCCTGCTTTCACTCATTCTCTCATCCCAGAAACCTGACGGTTATTAAAGGGAAACAGTGATCCAGCCAATAGATACAGAGGGAGGAAACAAAAGGACTGAGAAGCTGAGAGCTGAGAACAATAGCAGGTCGCCTTCAAGTGCTTCTTCTGGGGTTTCTAATGTTTCAAATGGAGATACAAGTCACGTGAAACAATGTAACTGCGAGAAATGACAGGAAATGATATTTGCAACATATACTGGTGATGGTTACTGTGTTTCATTCTTAATGGGAAGAGAACTCAGTGTCCCATCCCACCAAATCCCCCCCAAAGGTTCTGCCCGAGATGCTCCTCAACATCATCCGTTAGATTTAAACCCTGCCCCTATAACCGACAGAGGCCAGTTTCCAGGCTGCTGTGGTGTATCGTGTTTATTGTTGTGTTTTTAAACCAAACAAAGAGAAAAACAACTTACCACCTCCTCCACCTCCTCCTCCTCCTCCTGCACGCTTCATTCGGGAGTTCGACTCTTCCCTCGGTTTAGGAAACTACTGGAGTGTAAACAAGCTCAGCATCCTCCTCCAAGCTCAGATCTGAGTCTTCAGCAGTTAAGACGAGCACACTGGCAGAGTTCAACAGCCATGTCCACTCTGCATGTCCATAACAGGTGAATTTCTCCAAACCACTAACTGCTCTGTGCTGGAAAACAGAAGCCAAGCCTGAAGCATTTCTTTCTCAGAGCAGGTCAGGTTCAGGCAGTCCTGCTCGTCCCCGTCGGTCAGTGTCTCAACCTGATCTCTGCTGGCTTCAGTTTGGTCCAGGAGCTCCAGCTCGGTTCAGCTTTTCAGCAGCTCTAGGCTTTGTTTGGACTGTACCACTGGAGAGAGCAGGGGGCGCAGGAGACACATCAGTATGAGGAGCTGGCTGGTTGCACATTATAGGAGATCATGTTCAAGCATGCAAGCACTAATGAAGGTCTTTAGACCATTCTGTGTGAGGACCCAGAGCCATGTAAGACTGATCTTTTGAATGGACTGTTTTTTATGCTCTTTTAAATTTATACTGAATGCAATGTACTCAACAGTATCCAGGCAGAAAAAAAGAAAACTAATTTATTTACAGTTTTCAAACTGAAAACTGTCCCATTCACACACTCTATCAGGAACTCTGTCATTCCTGGACAGCTGAACATGCTTGGAGGAGAGCACTAATTGCCAGACACCCACACTAGCTGGCATTGCACTGTAAGTGATGGGGAAAAGGAATGCCATCCTGTCCATCCACCCCAGAGAGTGAGGGCAAGAAGTTGTGCCCTTTTGGACTCATGGTCATGGATGATTGTGGCACCAGGAAGTAAAGAGAAAATATTGTCGCCTTCCATTGAAAACTATGTATCTCCATTTTTTAACAGATGAATAGACCAGTAGAATTTAAAGTTAAGATAATATATATATATATATACAGTATATATATATATATATATACTGATCAGCCATAAGATTAAAACTATTGACAGATGAAGTGAATGACACTGATTATCTGGTTCCAATGACACATGCCAAGAGGTGGAATCTATATATTAGGCAGTAAGTGAACAGTCAGCACTTGAATGTACAGAATGTAGATGTACAGAGAAAAAAAATGGCACTAAAACAGCAGGTCCTGTGGGAAGATTTCTTGTATTTTATCATAATTTCACTGTCTAAAAATCAAAGAGCAGGAAGTACTATGTTTATAAATTTTACATCTGCACGTGATCTTAAGAAGAAAGTTGATAAACACATCATATTTCTATTTATATTCATGTAAGTGTAATTAGAATAAAATCAAAATATATTTTAGACAAACTGAGTCCTCTGTCAAAAGTCTTGTGAGCTTTCAATCCAACAGTGACAATAAAAATAGCTGTTCCTATTTTAGACACACTGAGTGTTCCATGATCTGTTATTCATCTATAACTTTCTCTGAGGCTGTAAAAATATCTAAGTTGAAATGTGGGCCAAGTGCACAGGGTCTCAGACACAGAACTCATAATCTTTAGTTTTGGGATCAAGTATCCTTTGAATGGAATTAACTTTATATTTACTTTCTCTGCGTATTTGTTTTCATATTCTATTATTCTGTTTTGATGAACAGTTGACCCACAAACATCATCTTGGGGCTACAAAGACACGCCTAATGCTGAGATTCTGTCGCCCTCTTGTGGTGAAACCACACCAGTACAACATCATTGGTACATCATCCTTAATTTCAATTTGAACATGAAATACAGATAGAAATAACATGAACATGACATGTTAAATGATTTTGTGAAATGAAGACGAATGGGCACCCATGGAAGCCTCCTTCTGGGTGCAGATGGGTGGAGAATGCGAAGTGAATAGTATAAATACATTTATTCTTATTTATTTAAAACGAATGGCCATGCATTAAGGCTGACTGAAGGACTGGGGTCGATCTGACCTCCTCTGAAGTCAAAGTGGACTGCTGGAGCTTGTGAAATGACTTGCTTTGAATGAACTGGGGTGAATGGGCCTGAAGGCAGACCGGAATGATGCTCTGCCTCTTTAAGGTGACGTTATCGCCGCTCAACGCGCATCTCAGAGCCTCGTACAGCTTCACCTTCTGCTGCGAACATTACCATTACTCTTCCTATCAAAGCCACAGCTGCTGTGGGGTTTAATCCAGCGGTTCTCCCAATGCAATAGAGCTTTTGCACCTTGGATCAGCGCTTTGGGGTAAAAACAAGACAAGATGGCCGAGCTGCCGATGGGGAAGGGGGTATCTGCGGGGAAGATAGCGAGCAATGTGCAGAAAAAATTAACCAGGGCTCAAGAAAAGGTAAGAAACGCTCTTATTTGTTCCTGGGGTTCATAATATGGTTGTCACGCCTCGTGCGTCTGGACGCAGGCCAGGCTACAAGGCTGAGTCCCATCATCCTGCCCTTAATGCGCCTGCTGGCTTTAGAGGGAGGAAGAGCGCTTGTATTTCACATTGCAGTAAGTGGAGGATAAAGCTGGAGTTGGAGCTACTGCGCAGGCGCACCACCCTGCCTGCCCTGCTGTCAGGCCCATGTCCATGGTGCTGAAACATCCATCCGGCCACTGCACTGAGCTCTGCTCAGCCCTGACCATGATCACTGCAGGACAGCTGCTTCTCACACACAGGCACGATGCAGCATGCATGAGGACCATGCATGTGGATTTTGCGTTATTCCTTCGTCTTCAGCTGGTGCTCACCTGGTGCTTGGATCCAGTGACATTATTAGATGAGCCTCCATTGAAACCAAGAGTGAGAGTAAGGTTAGGACCTATCTATTAGGTTAAATGTAAACGTATATAGATTCACTTTTTGTTCTCCATTTTAACCCATCCTTGCAGTCAAACACACATACACACTAGGAGGCAGTGAGCACATGTGCCCAAAGCAGTGGGCAGCCCTGTTCATGGTGCCCAGGAGTTAAGAATCTTGCTCAAGGTTCAGTTCAGGGAATCGAGTCACAAGGCTGGTTCCCTAACCTCTAGGCCATGGTTGCCCCAACAACGCTCCCCTTAGTCACATGTTGGCATGTGTTTCTGGTAAGTATTATTAAATCGAGTGTTATAAGTGAAGACATAATGCATGGATCACAGTGAGTGGTGGTCTCTAGAAATTAGTTAGAATGCAAATCTCTTTGGTTCTTCCTTGAGTGTAGCTACAGTAAGATTCACTAAAATAAGACAAAGCCAGTAGCTAATGGACATCAACCATAGAACATTTCGCTGCCGTCTTTTGAAAACCATGTATGTTTATTTCATCGTGGTTCAAACCCTGTAGGTGCTCTGTACAGTGTATAAATAATTCTGGATGAGACAAACGGAAATGCTCTAAAATAGCTCTTATTTTACATTCACTTCCATTCAAAGTGTGTTCTCACCTTCTCCTGTGAAGCTGAAGTTTTGAAGATACTTGTTTTTCACCAAACAACGACAGTATGGTAGAAGGGTTTCCTATGTAGCTAAACAGCTAGTGACAGTAAATTAAAGTTGGTGTTAGTTAAGGTTAGAGCTGTGCGATATGGACAAACAAATCATATCCTGATATTTCAATTGAATTAGAATACACACTACATGATATTTACTATATTTAAACATACTGATTTTAATTTTTTTCTTTATACACACACTGAGATTTATGCCCAAAGTGTTAACATAAGAGGGCCAGAGTAGGGGAAGACCTGGGAGCAGGAGGTGAAGTGGAGTGGAGTGAGGGAGTGTTAAAAAAAAGGTTTTCTGCAAGAATTAAACAGAATGTTATTGAAAAACTCAGCCCATATCTTGTTCTGTCTATATCCTGATATAGGTATAAATATTGATACACCGCCAAGGCCTAGTTAATGTTCAGACCACATTAGCACAATTAAGTTTCTAGCCAGTTTTACAAGTGATGTTAACCTTTTTTTATTTTTATTTATTTTTTATTTCTGTAAAGCTGCTGTGTGGCATCAGTTAAGAGCTCTATACAAATACATTTTAATTTGATTTGATTTGATTTAAGCAGTGTGAATGTAAGCAAATGAGACCAGGGTTTCTTAAAGTTAATGTGAATTAACTATTCCCATCCATTACTGAAGGGCATCCCCCATCGGTTTGGTGTGGCTGGATTGACAGACGCCTTGAATTTATAGCACCAAACAATGTTTACTCTGCACCCACCACTCCTGCTTTTTAACCGGCTCTTATGTAAGCATAACTGTAGGCCTGTGGCAGATGTCCCACCAGTCCCTCCAGCTGACAAAAAAACCCTTGAAAGGACTGTCCTAGCTGTCACCTATTATTAGTCCTTTTCATTGGTACATACAGGCCATTGATTTCTGTAATAGAGGATTCCCCAATATGGGAGCAGGGTGGCATCATTTTGCTGTGTTCAGAATGTATGCTATGTTTAATATAACTGAAAGGAAGCATTGATGAATAGAACACCTTCACATTCAAAAATAGTGATCCTGAGCAGGATAAAAGATTACCTGCATTTTATTCATCATAAGAAGGCAGTAATACAAGAATTTGTCCTAATACTGTCTTGTTCTGCATGACTTATTGAATACTATGTTAGTGTTAGTTAATGTTATGTAAGTGCATTTCATTTACATGCAATAAATAATCAAAATGTGAAAGCCTGCATTGTCTGTAAAAACAATACATTTCAGTTCATGGTGTCTTTCAGGCACATATTTCTTTATTCTGCTCAGCATTCAAAGGGTCCTGTGTCACATTGTTTAAACAGATGGCTGAAGGGATGTTAGGTATTAGAATCACAGGAAAAAGCCCCCTCAGGCTCAAGCTCATTTCTCTAGTTGCACAGCAGTTAGTGTTGGTTTATGTGATGTGGGAAATGTAGCTCTTTGTGATCTTTACAAAATACATGTAAAATAAGCTGCAGAATTGATGTTATCTGACTGCTTCCTGGCATAGTACCTGCTACAGTTACAGCTCAATCCACTGATGGCAGCGTATCACTGTTTCCGTGTCTATGCAGTCTACATTAGTTACAATCTCTCCATGGATTGGCTGTAAATTTTGGTTTATTGGTACATGTGAAGCACTAAGTGCAGTATTGTGTGACGACTGCTACTTATTATTTTAAGGCTAAAGATCCCAAAGTGACAAATCAAGCCTAAGATCTCAAAGCATATATATATACTTGGTTACTTAACATAAGAACACAGTTAACATACACAGTCCTCTCCCAACAACCACCCTGGCTCCTACCTTACAAGGATTTGCTCCTCCCCCATTTACACAGTGGTCCTCATGCCATTCATGTGCATATGCTGTTGAAGGAGATGCACGCAAATGCACAAACTTGCACATGTGCTTGGACATAACAAGAATATGTCCAGTCTTTCAAATTATGAATTCTTAAATGTACTGATCATGAGTTGAAGCTTCATGGTGCATTGAAGTTTCCCAGTTTCATGTGTTTTGCGAAAAGGTTAATTTCTTGTGGCTTCAAGTACACATTACTGGCCTTTTATCCCCTTTATTTTCCCCTTTCCCAAGGATGGCAGAGTTTTCCAGCTTACCCGAAATGGAGAGCTGTTTGCATACTAGATGTATATAAATGAATTTTAGATTTCCTGATGGATGGGCAGTGTTATATCTACAGAATGTAAAACAATTTTCTTTTCCACTTGAATTCATCATGTTTCCTTCTCGGGTAGTGAAATCTCTTGTGATTTCTCAGGTTATGCAGAAGCTTGGAAAGGCAGATGAAACAAAAGATCTTGCATTTGAAGAAGGAGTCATTAACTTCAACAAACAACTGGTGAGAAAAATTTGGGCCTGTTTTTCAGACTAGAATTAAACTTTGTTACCTGTAAATCTAGAATAAATTTCCATGTGAATGGTTACTACTTATGTTTTAGTAGGACTCTCAGTTGCACTTAATCATGAATGTTTTCTAATCAATCGATTAGCCCTAATATGACCCACCATATATATAAATTAATTGCACAATATATAAATTTATTTTATATGTGTGTATGTATGTCATATTATTATTATTATTATTTATTAATTCATTTATTTCATACAATATAATACTATATACACTGTATACACTTCTCAAAAAATTAGGGATATTTGGGTTTCAGGTTTACTGTTTACCTTGTGTTTACTGTTTCTGTATTTCACACAAATGTTTACGGTACCTTCCTAAAGGCAGAGGGAACCAAACTGCAGAGAGACCTGCGAGCATATTTGGCTGCTGTAAAAGGTACATTCATTAATTTGAGGCCAAATGTTTCATAGTCTCACTGTTTGGGTTTTATTGCTGATGTATTTCTTTTTCCTTTGTTTGTTATCAGCAATGCATGAGTCCTCCAAACATCTCCAAGAGTGCCTGGCTGACATGTATGAGCCGGAGTGGTACGGCAAAGATGAAATGGATTCTGTAGTTGAGGTTACTATTTTTCTGCTTATTCCTTTCAGTGTCATGAATATGTGAGAATGAAGCCATATTAGCCTCATCTTTTCTGCCCCACAGCATTTGTTTTTTATTTTGTCCTTTTCTTGTTTTGACATTAACTCTGTTTTGTGATTCCCTCGAAATCTACTGTTTTGTCTGTTGTTTTCTCTGATTTCTTTTTTCTGAAAGGAAAGTTAGAAATGCAGTAGAGGAATGGCAGAACAGGAGGTAATTCAAGGTTTTAGGCTACATGATTGTAAACATTAAGAGAAATTGAACAGAAATGTACACTATATGTCCAAATGTTTGTGGACATCTCTTCTAATAAAAGCATTCAGCCACTTTGTTATGCTTATTATTGACAGAGATGTGCAAATGCACACACACAGCTTGTGTAGTCCCTATAGAGAACTACTGCCAATAGAATAGGAATAGGTGCAAATAAACATGAACCTGTTGGCACCATGCCTGAAGCTAGGTGTGGGCTAGAGGGGTATAAAGCCCCCCAGCACTAAGCTGTGGAACAGTGGAACTGTTTTGAACTGTGGAACAGTGGAACTGTGTTCTCTGGAATTATGTTCCTCCATCCAGTCCTTTTAGATGAGTTGGGGAATCAGGGATGAAGTGGTAATTATGAAACATCTTGACCTCACTAATAGTCTTGCAATCAAATGCAATCAATGCAATCAAATACTTAAAGCAAATGTTTTTTTTAGTACTGTTCATTTTGGAACAACCAATGAATGATCAGGTGTCCCAATACTTTTGTCCATATAATGTAGATAAATTCCCTGTCTTTACAAAGGCTTTGCAAGGGCTTCATATATATTTTCTCTTATACTTTCCATGCAGTTATGGAAAGTGTATGTGTTGTGTAATGACACTTTCATGCTAAACTCTTAAATATGAAATTGCTTCAAATAGTTCTTTGAGTGATGCCATGCTTCTTTGTTCCATAAAGAACCAAATTTATAATAGTTATGTGTAAGTGTGAAGGTCTAAAGCACCCTTTTTTGATGTAAGGGTTTTTACATATATTTTACACATCCCTTTTACATATATACGGTTATAAGACCAAATGTGTTTCTTCTAAGCCATTGCTCCAAGAACCTTTTGAACCACCTTTATCTTTAGAGTGTAGTATAATCAACTAGTCACTTACTAGACACATATATTTAGTAAGTTTACTTAGACAGTAGCTACGTAGAATTAGCCAGATGTTAACACCTACTGCAGAGTTGCTATTATAGATGCAGGTGTTTGAGTAGGGTTGTGTCCATCTGTACACAAAACTTTAGACTTGATGTATTTTCATTGAACACATATCATTTCTGTCTGTAGGACTCAGACCTTTTATGGACAGACTTTCACCAAAAACTGGTGGATCATGCCTTGATCTCCATGGACACTTACTTGGGCCAGTTTCCAGATATTAAGGTAATAAAATACTGTACACTTTTAAGAGTAAAAGATGCTGTAGGAACCTTTGTAGGTTCTTAAATACAAAACTGTGGAGGAACCTGTTGAAGTGCTTCCAAGAACCTTCAGGAAGCCTTTGTCTTTTTATTAAAGGTTCCTTGAAGCACCTTAAAAGGGTTCCACAGTTTCCAACTGAAGAACCTCTATTCTTCCTGTGATTAAATTTCAAGGCCCGCATAGCGAAGCGAGACAGGAAACTGGTGGACTACGACAGTGCTCGCCACACCTTTGCAGCTGTTAACAAGGGAAAGAAGAAGGAGGGCGGGATCAAAATTACTAAGGTAATAGTAACCTAACAGTTGCAGGCAAGACTAGTAGTATATAGATCCATCTATGTTTGTATTTTCCTTGACCATGACGGTGGACTCCTGGAAGGTCATAGAGATTATGTGCAGGAGTTGTATATGTGCAGTCATTTTTGTTTTTCATGGTTTAATAGCCAACATCTTTACTGGAGAGGGCCACTCCAGGGTGGGCACAAGGGATCCTTTCTGCTCATAATGTTGCTCAAACCAACCTGTCAAGGTGTCAGGTAATTAAACTCTCTTTGCTCTTAAATGCAGGACTTTCACTTTGTCTTGTTTTTGTTTTTTTTTGTCAGTGCTAACCAGTGTTTGTTCATACATGCCTTTTGCTTATATACTTGTGTACAGGCAGAGGAAGAGCTAGAGAGAGCACAGAAGGTATTTGAGGATATTAATGTAGATCTTCAGGAGGAGCTGCCATCTCTCTGGAACAGGTATAAATAGCAATTAATATTATTTGATTACGTTATTAGTGGAACAAAACACATAAAAGTTCTGAGCTGTTTGGTGTTCAAATGTTACCTTCTCACTGCCAGTATCATTAAAGCCATGTAATCATTTGATGAGCACGATGTGTCTTTGTTACTTCAGTCCTTTCATCTTTAATCTGTTTTTACCAGACTACCATAGTTTTAATTGTCACTCTGCATTTTCAGTGTATGTTGAGAGTAACAGTTGCACAGCTTTTTGAATGTCCCTAAGTGAAGTCATTCAGTCTGTTCAATTTAAACATCAGGTCACTGCTCAACACTGAAAGTAAATGAAAATATAAAAAAAGACATCTTTTGATATGATCCATAGGTATATATTTCTCTACATTTCTTTTGTGAGCAAAAGTTATGACAGTTTATTACTAATTAAAATCTAAAAAGCTAAAATAAAATCGGTGGCATCACATCAGCTGTAGATGATAGAACGTGGCCAAATGAAAGCACAAGTGACAGATATCCTGTGTTACATGTGAGTGATTTATTTTTTTTGATGGGCTTTCTTTTTACCTGACTAGGCTATCCATTAGTTTGCTGGCCATGTTGGTGTGCAGTGGATTAAATTTAGATTTGGATGTTTGTTTGATTTTCATTGATGCAAAACATTTTACACATGTTCAAATGGTGTCTAATTTCTTCACAACTGTATTTATACATTTAGCTAATGGCACTTTACTAAAAATAAATCTAGACACCTTAAAAATACCTTTGTATGTGCTGTTGATTCCCATCTACTTCTCTCCCTTCCAGTCGGGTCGGCTTCTATGTGAACACTTTCCAGAGTGTGTCTGGTCTGGAAGAGAAGTTTCACAGGGAAATTGGAAAGGTAAAACCATCACCAATAGTTCAGTTGCAGGCTTTTTTTTGTGACTGAAAGGTATTATTTAATGTGCACTTTGTTCTTACAGCTGAGCCAAAATATGTCCGATATATTGGTGAAACTGGAGAATCAAGACATGTCCAGGTCAGTCATAAATTTCCCTTGTTTACTATGACAATCAGTTCACTAATGAAAACTGTCAGCTTTTGTACATGCTCATTTAGTAGATGTGTCTCAAACCAGAAGCAAGCATGACTACCCTGTAAAGATTAAAAAGAATAAATAAGTAAACAAATGAATGAATGCCAAAACCACTCTCACAGAAAAGCAGGTAAACGAGGGGGGACGACATCAACAGCTCAAAGGAGGTAACAATGGCAGCCCTGTAGTGCTATGTGTGGGTGTGTTTTTGAGGATGTTTGAGTGTGTGTATGCGTGCTGTGTATGTGTGTGCTTTCTCTTTTAATGGAGGCTTTTGCGTGCTTCCTTTTGCTGCCCACCTGGACAGCAATGTGTCTTGTTTGAGATGAAATCTGTAGTGACACAGTCTGCTGCCCATAACTTTGTAGTTCCTTTACACTCACTCAGTATCTGTTTAAATCCGTGGCATTTAGAGTCTACTCTATGTAAGTGCACCCAGATACATGCATGTATAGAATGAGTTTGCATAAGGAGCAAGCGTGTCTGAGGCTCTTTGCATGAATACGAGTTGTTTTGTCTCTATGTAGATGCAATAGATTCTAGACATGCTAGATTGATAATACCCAAGTGTAGCCTAATGACAAAGAACTGCTTGCTGAGGTTAAGGCTTGCTATGCAAAGCAGATGGCCTTGGATGGGGCCTAATAACAAGCATGAGAGGTCCGTCATGGCTAAGTGCCATAGAAATTAAGTTAATATATCTGCTCTTTTTTACGCACAGTACACAAGATGCCAATCACACTTTGAGCCCAGGAGGACCACCAGCAATCCCCAAATCTCCATCTAAGGTAATAATGATGCAGGTACTGCATCAAGGTTTTGTATATCTGTCTCAGTCTTATCTGTTACATCCTACAGTTTTAATCATGAAAGTGTCACACAAGAACCACATTTGTAACATATGTTCAATAACCACAGACAGTAATATCCCTGTCCTTGGAATAGAGCTTGCGAAACACTCTGCAAATTGACTTCCATTATATACTGACCTGCCAAAGGTCATGTGATATCAGTATGTAAATTATTTATGAAGTGTTGTTACCTTAGGGGATGGCTTGGGAATGCCTGTATAAGTTCTGAGTTGTTATCTTATGAGTGAGGCTGAACACTTGCCAGCACGCTTATGGCAGCACAACATGAATAATTGGTGTTTGAGTGAGGCATGATAGTGGGTGCCAGATGGAGAGGAAATTCCATTTTTGAAGTTGTGTGGGCATATAGCATCCTTCGGTCTGCAGTGTCATATGTGTAATACATTCCAGAAGGTATTACCACCTACAGTGGACAGTGCTGTGGTCATTCACGCGTACTTGATGATCAAGACCAGCAGCATTTGGCTAGAATTACAAAACAACAATCTACAAGAAATAACTTTTGCATTCAATGCAGGAGGCCCCACACACATATCCTGCAGGTCAGTGTAGTGTGCTTTAGCTTCTATGAGATATGAGAACAGAAGACCTACTAGAGTACCTTGTTACCACCACAGCAGTACTCTTTTAAACAATAAATCAAAAGGGTTTTTGTGGAGCCAATTGTGGTTCTTTTTAAAGCTAATTTAAAGCTCAGTTAAAGTGTCTTTTATGTGTGTTAACAGCTGAAGCCTGCTGTTCCTCCACCTCCAAAAGTCACTCCATCCAAGGATCTAAAGCAAGAAAACATCATTAACCTATTTGATGAGGCTGCTACTCCAGGCATCAGTGTTACATCTCCAACACAAGTAAGTTTTTAACAAAGCTGCATTAAGCTTAAGAGCATTTACATTGATGTTTGATAATATATATTTTCTCTCCTATAACAGTATGATGCCCCAGCTGCTAGTAATCTTCTGGATATGGACCTGGATGCATTTCATGCTGCTACCACGCCAGTCGCAACCAACCCACCAGTGTGTATCTCTCATTTCCTGAAACAATGCTTTAAAAGATAAAGAAAATCATTTTTGGCAGATATATGTGTTGTTGTTCCATCTTCGTGGTAACAATACAGCATGAATTTGTTCACTTGTTCATTAGTCTCATCTTTATGTAATGTCTCGTTCATTTTCTAAAATCTGCTCAACAATGTTCATTGAAGACCTGGGATTCTTGGGAGGTGAGTTCTTAAACTTTTAGTCTGATTTTGTCAGTATGCAAGCTGTGCTTTCACCTGGTTTACATCCTGTTTGTGGCCCTCTATGTCTGTCTTTAGAATCTAATCAGTCTTTAGTAATTGGAAGTTCTACAGAGGGGTGTAAATATTTGATCTCTTTCTAAATATTGATTTGATCATAATTCTGTAGGCAAGTATTTAGTGCATCAATACATTTCAGTTTATTGAAAATTAGTATTTATTTTGAGAAGATTCAAATTCGTCTGTCAAAATTCTCTGAATTCACAAATGTGACTGTAGGATCTAATTACACATTAATGAAATATGTACCAAAAGTACATACAAATTACAAAATTAAAGCCCTATTCGGACAGGATGAGTTTAACGTGGGGAGGTGGGGTAAAGTAATGTTTACTGGAGGCTTTTTGTGATTTTAGTCCCATCCAAAGGCGCCATTTCAATCATTTTTCCTGACTTTTCCTTTTTTCTGTAAAAATTCTGTAAAAAACCTCCTGTTAAACAAGCCATAAAAATAACCTATGGTTGTATCTGTCCTGTGTGAATTGACATGTGGGTGAATATTCCTTTATATGATTCAGTCTCCATTGAGTCTAGCATAAATATTATCTAACTAAATTTTCACTAATGGGTTACGCGACTGATTAACATACTCTAACACTTTATAAGTGATCAGTCCAAAAATGCAAATTAAGCAGCTTCTCCCATCTCAGTCATTTATACATGGTTTTCTTATCCTGTGTTAATCAGATATGAATGTAGCAGAAATCATATAATAAAATTTCTTTTTAAAACTAATCCTGTCCAAATTTGGGTTTAATACTTTTAGTTTGGCCCAAAACATGCACGTCTACCTTTCATATAACAAAATATAATTGATACTACACACTTCAAAAGATTCTCTGAGCAATGCCATAGAACCTGGAGTTGAATTAATAATAATAATAATCTAAAGAAGTGTTTAAAGGTCAATAGCCTTCAAAGGATTTTTTCAATTTTTAAATGTTCTTCACAAACCCATAGATCTACTACAGACATGGTTCTTAATTGTTCTTTTTTGGCATTGTTCAAAGAACCATATGATGTGCCTTCATTTTTAAGAGTGTAGCAACCATCTCCAGATCCATGCTATGAAGTGTTGATCCATTGGTACACACTTAATGCTGAAGCATTAAGGAAAAATATCAACTAAGAACTGTTTATTTTTCAAAAAGGCAACATTCATATATATTCATATCTGTGGTCATAGCCATGTTGACCTCTTTCACCTTCTCCTGGCCTTCGCTCTTCCTTCACTGGCCCTTGTGAATGACACCCGGCCATGCCTCTCTCTCGGCTCCCATATGCCCTCCTACCATTACTTCCCACCACCACACTGCCCTCACTCCCAACCCCAACCCCCTCCAAACAGCAAGCAGAAACCCATGCTGAAGCTCCCCAGACATGGGACGATGATGGTAGTCAGCCTGTGCACACTGGCTGGGGTGATGATGCTAACCAGCCTACTTGGGATGATGATGGTAGTCAACCAGTGCGTGCTGCACCTGTATATCCTACCTGGGATGACGATGGCAGCCAGCCAGTGCACGCTCCAGCTGCAGATGATGGGTCCCAGCCAGTGGGCGAACAGGGTTTGGACAGAGAAGGGGCTCAGGTATTGTTCTAGCTAAGGCTGTGCCCATGCCTTGGCTGGCTCTTGAAGAGCTTGACTGAAGGCATGCTGCTCTGGGCACCAACAGTTAGGCACAGAGGCACTTGGCATGGCATTTGGGACATGCTAGTAGTAGTAGTGATAGTAGTAGTCATAGTTGGCGTAGTAGGTTGAATTAAGCATGTTTGAGTGCAGTGATTTGGTTTTTTTCTTTCTTGTTCTGCCTCTATGTTTCTTTCTCTCTCTCTCTCTCTCTCTCTCTCTCTCTCTCTCTCTCTCTCGCTTTCTGTCTCGTTCTCTTTCTTATTCCATTTCTCCCCCTTTTCTTTCCATTTGTCTGATTTGCAGACAGCAGAAAGTGCAGCAGCCCCAGCAGAAATAACAGCAGTGAGTCTTTCACCACTGGGTCATGAAACAATGCAAAAAGCATGAACATCATTTCACACTACTACCATTGTTTATTTTTTTTAATAAATAACACAATGAGATTGTTTTTTTTTATTTATTATCATCTCTTGTTTACATGTAGACAGCAGAAGAGGCAAATGGAAGCACTGAAGTGGAGATGCCACCAGGCTTCCTCTTC
This sequence comes from Acestrorhynchus altus, assembly GCA_034509495.1. Classification (NCBI taxonomy): domain Eukaryota; kingdom Metazoa; phylum Chordata; class Actinopteri; order Characiformes; family Acestrorhynchidae; genus Acestrorhynchus; species Acestrorhynchus altus. The sequence goes on from CM067509.1 coordinate 25,616,752, forward strand.
AAAGTAAGTTCATTTGGTTCTAACAGGCCTTTTAGATTTATAGTGCATTGGGATAGTATTCACAGTGATTCACTTTTGCACATTTTATTATTCCACACCCTTATTCCAAAATCTATTAAATTCACCTTTTCCCCTCACAGTTCTACACAAAAATATAACATGTACATAAATATTCAAAGCTTTTGCCATGACTCACTGAAAATTGAGCTCAGGTGCATTTTGTTTCCACACCAATCATCCTTCAGAGGTTTCTACAGAATTGAGACACATATCTGGCGAAGGGTACAGAAAATGTTTTGTTGCATTGAAGGTCCCAATGAGCAGAGTGACCTCCATCATCCATTAATGGAAGAAGTTTGGAACCACCAGGACTCTTCCTAGAGCTGGCCACCTTGCCAAACTGAGTGATCATGCTAGAAGGTCCTTAGTCAGGTAGGTGACCAAGGCCTTCCAGAAGGACAACAGTTTCTGCAGCACTCCACCTGTTAGGCCTGTATGGTAGAGTGGGTAGACGGAAGCCACTCCTCACTAAAAGAGTTTGCCAAAAGGCACCTATTAGACCATGAGAAACAAAATGATTGAACCTTTTGGACTGAATGCCAGACATCATATCTGGTAGAAACTGGGCACTGCTTATCGCCTAGCCAATACCATTCCTACAATGAAGCATGGTGGTGGCAGGATGTACAGAGACAACCTTCATCATAACCTGCTACAGAGCGCTCTGGACCTCAGACTGGGATGAAAGTTTATGTTCCAACAGGACAACAACCCTAAGCACATAGCTAAGATAGCAAAGGAGTGGCATCAGGACAACTCCGTGAATGTCCTTGAGTGGCCCAGCTAGAGCACAGGCCTGAACCTGGTTGAACATCTCAGGTGGTATCTGACAATGGCTGTGTGCCAAGTCTGATGGTGCTTGTGAGGTTCTGCAAAGAAGAATGTGAGAAATTTCCCTACAACAGGTGCCAAGCTTGTAGCATCATACTCAAAAACACTTGAAGCTGTAATTGCTGCCGAAGGTACTTCAACAAAGTATTGAGCAAAGGCTGTGAATACTTATGTACATGTTATATTTTTGTTTTAATAACTAATTTGCAAAGATTTTAAAGAAACATTTATTGTATTGTGTGTAGAATTTTGAGGGAAAATGAATTGAATCAATTTTGGAATAAGGCTGTAACATTACAAAAAAAAGTTAAATGATGTTAATGCTTTCCAGATGCACTGTCACATTCAACGTGAAGTCTGTGCAGTCTGTCTGATTTGAGTGTTCTGTCCATTATTTGTCTACTGTAGGTTCAAGCAATGCACGACTATGCTGCTAACGACACGGATGAGTTGGAGATGAAGTCGGGAGATGTTGTGCTAGTGGTGACTTTTGATAGTCCAGATGAGCAGGTCATTTCTTATTTTCATTTTGGACATAATTTTTTTACATAAAGGGTTTAGTTTCTAAATGCATTAAAAGTCTTTTCCATTCATTTCTCATTTCTATAACATTGAGAGTGCACTTTACACTTTTAAAAAATTGTATATATTTAATAACCATTACAAAATGATTGTAAATGGGTAGGCTACACATGGTTTTGGGAAATCCTTAAACTTCAGACTTTTCATTCCTTTTAATTATTTTCATTAGAATTTTATTTAATATAAATTTTATTATCAAGCATCTGCTATATATTATTCAGAATCTGCTATAAAAATAAAGTACAGTAAACTGCTTCTTCTAATATGTAATCTATTTATATGTAAGTTATGTAGTTATGAGTGCAAGGATTAAAAGAGTGGGCCCATATGTAGTAGTTTATATTTAAAGGCGTTATTAATATACACATTTACTTTCAGACCAAAGTTAAGTACCAGTGATGGGAAAATATATATAAAACAATGTCTGTAATGCACACGAAGACAATAATAAAATATTTTGTTGTTTTAAAGTGTCCATTGCCATTATGGTGAGAGAGAGCGAGAGTTTAAATAACTAGATTTAAATTATATTTACCAGTTTAACACAGTTTTTCACTGTGACATTTTAGTTCATTCACAAGTGCAGAAATGAATAAAAGAGTGTGTTTCAGCTGGCTAGTCTACTGGAGTTCAAAGCTACAGAGCAGCTTATGTATCTTTTCTGTTCTTGCAGGATGATGGCTGGTTGATGGGGGTGAGAGAATCCGACTGGACTCAGGCGAAAGATCTCAGCAAAAAAGGAGTGTTCCCTGAAAACTTCACACAGAAAATGTGAGAGCTGAGACATGACCTTGACTGTCAGTCTTCTCTCTTTGTTCTTCTTCCATAAAACCTTGCTTCACCTTCAAATATATGGATGTTTTGTGAACCGGAGGTATGTGAGACAGTATAGGTGTGAAACAGGCAGCCTCTGCAGAACACAAAATGCTTCAAGTACCTGATTGAGGGCTTTTTGCAGTGGAGGATCGTTGTATTGTTAATGGATTTTTGTTTACAGTGTTTCAGTTTTGTGGGACTGGTGTACTAAGTTATATTTTGTCTCTTCTTTGACTACATGAAGTCTCATTCAAATGCTTTGTGACACTGAAACAAAACATGGGTGTGCCAGCCTGTTAAATAGTCAGACTTTAAACATATCCTTATACAAATTAACAGGCTGTCCTTCCTAGCCCTCAGGCCCCTGTGTTTATCTGATCATTTCTGTGTGTTCTTTCTATTTTAAACAATGAGCCAGTGTGTAATAGCTAGATTAATATACAAAGCCCATAGACCTCTATTGAAAACTCCTTGTAATGTAGTTTAATGTTTAACAGTGGGATAAAACAAGCTGCATGATGTGCTTTAAATAATTGTAATCATGTCACAGCCAGAATGAGGAGAACACAGGGCATTTCCACAATAGTAGATTATTCCTCAAAGCCTCATCATCTTTCTCTCTGTTGTGTAAAAAGATAATCAGAGGATGGAAGGTGTCCTCATTTAAATGCTCTATCTCTGTGTTAAATATAGTAGACACTATTTATTTACAATATACCATAGGACACAAATATTCAATCCTGCTTATTATCACAGTCCCATATGTCACATTATAGCCAACAAAAAAACAAACCACACAAACAAAATATGCAGATAAACACTGACTTATGCAGCTAATTTAGACACTAACGAACGTATACAGTATTTTTCTCAGGATTAAAGGTAGAAAATTAAGCGTTAACACTGTGTCCGGCCTGGCCCTCCGCTTAGTTATTGTGTTGACAGTGTAAATCTGTTCAGAGCCAGAATACTACTCTTTATCTTTCTTAGTTCACTTGCTGTATAGTGCTTATGTATGGTAATACACTGAGTACCCCTGAATACTCATCTCCTCCACATGTGTAATTATGCAATAACATCTTCTGTTGTTATGTTCTTAGAGATGTGTTCATAGAGACTGGAAGAGGAAGCTTTTGTCAAATTTTGCTGAATAACTGCTCTTCCTCTGATGGTGCAATGTTCTGCCACAACCAGGAATATGCATAATATTTATTGAATCCTGTCACACTGTATTTATAGTTTTATTTTTGTACATTGTGAGACAAATGAGGGTCTAGGAGACACTAATGAGTGTTTATAGTAAAAAAAAACTATGTGCCATGGACTGGATTCTTAACTGGATTTCTACAGAACTACTGAGTATCTTGTGCTCTCTCATTCTCTTCATGTGTGATTTGGGTCATATGTATGCCGCTTTGATTTCTTGGAAGCTTAACCTTTCTTGTGTGTTAGTATATATGTTAACATGAACTTTAACCTTCTATAAGGTGACATGGTCCATGAACAGGGAGAGATAAAGTTATTCCCATTGCAGCCTGGGTCCCCATTCATGCACAATGTTATTGGAGAATTTCTACTCTGATGTTGTTTTCCTGTAATGAAACACTTCTAATGGTCAAACATATTGGAAGAGTTTCATCTAGCTGGGTTTTTTCTTTGTGTGTGTTTTGTATCCTTCACTGCAAATGAAATTACTTGTGTCTAAAGGCAGAAAAGTGAGTTACAGACACAGCTGATATAGCTCTAGCTGATTTGATTTGATTAGATTTGATTAGATCTTAGTAAGGACTGACTGGATGGAAAACACAATTTTCCCTCCTCTTCTTCAGCATAACGAGAGTATACTTGCTTCTGTTTTTGTGCCAGTGCACTTGTTAATGTGAACATGGTGTCATTTTGTTGAGCTTCGTGGATGAAGACGCGTAATATTCTCTGAACAAATCTACAGTATATGTGTGGCCATTGTGTGAATGTGATCGAGGCATGCTTAACCTCATGTACAATGTGTTGGTGTATTTATGTTCTCTTGCTTAGGTGGGTTTGGAGGTCAAGTCCCACCATAAGCCTTTATAAGCCATGAGTGTTCCTATTCTTCAGCTGTGTACCCTACTGTCTGATCAATGCTAATAAACATTGATTTAATCCCGGTGCAACTTGTTCTTTTTCTTCTGTCTTTTAAAACTTTTAAAAGTTTGACATTTAAAATCCAATGTTTTTATTTCTGCAAGTTACAGAGATTGCTTCATATTTTTAGACTGTGCGAACAGCAACTGGATGAGCAGACCTGCAGGCATTGCATGCTTGCATTTTGGCCTGTATACAATGGCATTACTTTTGTGGATATTTGTGGACATGCACCAGAATATACCGGATCAGTAAAAACTGGTTGTTTGGTGGTCTGCTAGTATACCAATTAGTCTATTGGCATTTTAAGGACTTCCACTTACAAAGGACACTTTGATGTTAAAAAATGTGGTTTATACCTGCTAAATACCATTTAGCTTTCCAGATCCCTTAAAGAACCTAGAAAACAACTTGCAATGTAAACTATAAAAGGGAGTATTGGACTGTTATTATTATTAGCAGACCCACTTTGTAGCCAGTTGTACAGTTGCTAGTGCGGCTTCTCAATCTGTGTCCCTTGGCAAATTTACATATTGCATGCATGCACATGCTCAACACAAACCAGGCAGGGGACCTTAACCCTGTCTGCTCCTGGAATGCCATAGCATGTCTAATCCTTCGCTCTGACCAAAGCTTTCCAAGCTGGGCTGTCCAAAGAGAAAAATCTCATTGTACTCTGTTTTCACAGAGACATGGCTTAATCGGTTTTGGATGTTATCACGGAGGGTTTATCAATTGGATCAGTTGGACAGCAGCAGAACTCTTACTGGCAAAACCTGGGGTGGTGGTGTTTGCATATACACTCTCGGGGTACTCAGAGGAGCACCCGCTCCCCTCAGGGCTGTGTCCTGAGCCTGCTGCTGTTCACCATAATAACTCACCCATGGTTGCTGCCAGGTTCTCTACTAACTGCATTGTGAAGTTTATGGACAACACAACAGTATTGGGCCTAATCCATGGGGACAATGATCTGGACTACAAAAGAGAGGTGAATTATCTGGTTGACCTGTGTGTACTTAACAGCCTGATCCTGAATGTCTAAAGAGATTGTCGACTGAAGAAGGAGCTAAACCAACTACACTGCATGCTTCATCAAGAATTAGTTCCTGGAGGTACAGATAACAGATACTTTGATTACAGATACTCCAATTCTCACCCCCTTATATTGGAGCACTATAGAAAGCATATTGACTAATTGCATCTTGATCTGAGCTGGAGCCTGCAGCACCTCTGACTTGAAGTCTATTCAAGACAGCAGAGAAAATGGTCAGGACTTCACTTCCCCTTATACAGGACATTGCATTGCATCGTTATTGGACCTGAGCTCAGAATCTGAGTCCCCTCCCATCCTTTCCATGGACTTTTCTCACTGTTGGCTCTACTTCCCACTGCTGGGAGGTCTACAGCAATATATTGTAAATTATCTACTGGTATGTGTGATTACTCCATATCTGAAATCTATCACTGCAATCTATCAATGTCATACCAATACTGATTACTCCACATGTGGATGCTACAGTGTAATATATTGTAACTTATTGTAGATACATATTTATATACTTGTGTGTATGTGTATATATGTGTAGCTCGGATTTGCATTTTAAAGTTCACTGTATGGTGTTTGATAATATTTGAATGACAATAAGTCTAAGTCAACATTTGTGAATATGTGTGTACATGTGACCTTATTAGAGTGCCAGTGTGCTTGGTCAGTGCCTTTAAAGGTCTGTTTCAACAAATGTAACAATGTAAATCCTTTTAAATGACGTATACTACAATTAACCAGTTCTGATCATTTTTCTATAACTAAATGATCAAATACATTTTATTAAACTGTTGTTCTGACATATGTAACATTATTATTTTAAACTTATACTTTTTACAAAAGTTGGGTGATCTCTTTACTACAATAAGAAAAAACATGAACGAACTGCTCAGTTCTTATAACAGATCCAGTTATTTTGAATCAGTATTCAAAACTGGCTGTGTGCTCTTATGGGTTAATGTTTCCACTGGTGTTGTGTATTCAAGAGAAGCATTTTAATGCATTTTGCCCTGGGGGGTGAAGCAACATGACATTCTGCACATTCCCCTGGAAAAGAGTGGTCAATGGCACTACAGTGATTTAAGATAAAAAACAAAATGTGATCAAATCCATAAAATAATCAAATATATGAGGAATGGGCAAAATGACAATATTCTACCTTTATTATGATAATTTGTATAGTCTGATTTTCTGAACATATTATCACTAATACAAACACTGTCCAACTGCTTGTTTTATTCCAAAGAATACACCATGCTCTAAGTAGATTTAATGTACATTATTAAAGTACAAAATCTTTGATGAACCTTTGGAGCTTCTTGTAATTTTAAGAGTGTACCACAGCATGTAAAATGTTGAAGATAAATCATCATAGTTTTTCAATTCCTTAGAAAAATGATCATGTATATTGTATGTCTTCACATTTTGTGGTATTAGTTTATATATATAATTTTACATGACACAGAATTACCCAAACCTACCACTATACAATTAAGTACTTCATTCTTTAAAAGGTGCTACAAATTGTTCTTTGCGAAATGCCATAGAAGAACCACTGATGATTCCATAAATAACCATGTTTATAATAGAGATGTGTCAGAGTGTCAAGAACCTTTACATGAAGTGATGGATTCTTAGATATTTAAATGGTTCTTATCACTTTCTGACACATCTGCTGCAATCATAGTTCTTTATGGAAACAAAAATGGTTTTTCTATGGCATCACTGAAAGAACCAGTTGAAACCTTATTGACAGTGAGATTCTAGATGTTAAAACAAGTCTGATATAATATTGTTATATATATTTAGTACATTGTTACTGTATATCTACTGTGCTTACAATAGCAGAAACACCCTCAGACCCTTCAAGGTCATGTGAGCCTAACAGCTACTGTCTTTATGTAATCTTTCATCATTATTTTTACTCAACAAGATAATGATTAAATGGAAAACTCCCCCTATCAATCACCAACTACTCACTGTTTCACAAGCTGAAGTCAAAGGTCAGCATATGATTTAGAAACACACATGGTGTGAAGGTAAGAGAAAGAGAGGGCTTAGCTAAGCCTCCTGACAGAGTGCTGAGCTGCAGCTGAAAGGGACAGAGCATGTGAGTAGGTGAAAGTCAGCATACCTGAATGGCAGTTCAGGAGTGTTTCACAGCTCTGAAGAGGAAAGCAGGAGCTGAAACTGAGAAATGGTGAACAGACAGAAGTGGGTGGAAATGTGTGGTCAGCAGGACAATGTAATCCAGTGCGAAGCTGACAAATTGAAAAGACTTAGAGTGGACTACAGCCTTCCATTTCTGCTGAATGTTGCTCTGGCTCTGCAGGTATGACTTGTAATAAGTTATCTGTTTATAGGAGCACTTTTGGTCTTTGCACACATTAATATGATCTCAGCCAGTTTGTCTCTACTTCACCTTGCAGGTAATAAGTGACCTGTAAATCTCTGCAGATTTCTTTGATGATTGATGTTAGAGACTTTATAAGACCCTCACTTGTCCAATTTGTGAATACCTCTGAATCAACAGTGCATAAAGTGAGATTCTTTACATAACTACACTGCCAGATAACATATGAGTGCATGAGTCTAAGAAGCATTATTTATTATTTAAATTGTACAGATGATAATTTATTTACTAAATATAAGCAGTGTTTCACAACCCAGGTCCTGGAGGCACCCCTACCCTGCATGTTTTAGAGCTTTACCTGCTCCCACCACCCCTGATTCAACTAATTACCTCATTACCAAGCCCTTTAGAATTGCATGAGGTGTCTTAAAGCTAAAACCTGCAGGGCAGGGGTGCCTCCAGGACCAGGGTTGGAACACTGAATTCGAGGCCTGTATTTGCTTGCTGACTGATTTCCTGCTGAAACCTGGTTACTGAATAATTTTCATGTTGTCTGAAGCTGATCTTATGGCAACATTAAAGGTGTTTGATTAGACACTATTGAGTGGAGTCACTGATAATAATCATCTCTCTCTTTCTTTGACTCTTCCTGTCTATCTGTTTGCAGCATGTTTTGGTACAGGCCTCTCTGTGTACACTGGTGGTGGGAGCGTTGGTGCAGGAAACTGAGAGGGTGCGCATGGCAGGATCTGTGTTCTTTTACTCAGGAATTGGTACACTCCTGCAGAGTTATTTTGGAACACGGTAAAATTTCCCTTCTCCTTGTTTCCCTCTGATAGAGCTTCACATTCAAAGCAGTTTTATTAGCATGCAATGAAAACAATCTTAAGTACAGATAACACCATGTGGGAGACTGGGGTTTGATTCCAGTCTGGGCAACTATGCTCTGCAACACCAATAAGAGTCCTTGGTCAAGACTCCTAAGACTACTCTGGCCCACCTTGTAAGTTGCTGTGAATAAGAGTGTCTACTGTATGCTATAAGTGTAATTGTAACAACAATAGCACCAAAAATAATGACAAAAGTAGTGACAACAAAAATAGTGGCAGATATATATATATATATATATATATATATATATATATATATATATATATATATATATATATATATAGAGAGAGAGAGAGAGAGAGAGAGAGAGAGAGAGAATTACACACAATTTTCCAGTTAGAATTCTTTTCCAGTTACAATTTTTCAGCTTTTGTGTCAGGTTATTGTTAACTATTTTGCTGTCTCTGAGATCTTTTCCAGTTTGCCTTCTAGTCCAAGCTCCACTTTTGACTTTCCTTGTTCTGCCCAGTCCTGCTTCTTCTGCTCAGACAGGTCAGCATATACACTATACACTATCATAAGAGTGTCCCAGAGATATGAAATGTACTACAAATATATAATATTTTAATATTTAAAATGTCCAAATGGCATTTTACAGTGAGAAGGAATATACTTAATTTCAATGTAGTCAGTATAAAAGATTTGACTACAAGTTATTTTGGAGGATTTCTTTTAGAGATGACTTTTTTTCTGGGGTTTTTAACAATTTGTAACCTTCAATCTAGGATTAAAACCTGACATCCAGTAAGCTAGTATATGGTGACCAAACACACATCCCTGCTGACCAATGAAAAACATGTATCTTCATTTTTAGTTTTCCGCTTGTAAAACCAGCAGCTGCTCCGTACACTCTGTAATTAATTCTGGCTGAATAGACGTATAGAAATGCTTCTAGTTTCTTTCAATTACTCTTATTTAACATTAACTTCCATTCCAAGATAAAACATTTGTGGATATACATGTTATTTTTATTGTACAGTACAATGTGAATCAGAATCAGAAATTCTTTATTAATGCCCGAGGGAAATTGCAAAGTGTCCTTTTTGCACTGACAATATGTGATATTGAAATACAGAATGTGATGTAATTCATCAGTAAGGATAGCATTCATCAGCTGACCACTGTAAGTGAACTATTGAACCTCCCTACACTGGACCTGATTTCCTGCAGGGACTCCCACAGTCTGCAGGTGGCAGTGTGAGAAATCAAATGAGTTTGAGGGCTCAACACACCCGGTTAGAGAGGTACTACACTGCTGTCCGTGGTCCTGAACACTCAGACCACCCCCTTACTATCTCTCTCTCTCTCTCTCTCTCTCTCTCTCTCTCTCTCTCTCTCTCTCTCTCTCTCTCTTTCTTTGGTTACTACATATTTATATTCTGTATACAACCTATCTGACCTATCAGATTTATGTGTGTTTATGTATCTTCATTTGTGTGTGTGTGTGTGTGTGTGTGTGTGTGTGTGTGTGTGTGTGTGTGTGTGTAGTTCCAGGGTATGGCTGTGGTAGCAGGACTGGTGCAGTTTTTGATGGGTTGGTCTGGTGTGGGTGGAGCTTTGGTGGACTGCTGTGGTCCACTTGTGCTGACCCCTGTGCTCTGCATGCTGGGCTTCTCCATCTACAGAGAAGGTGCTCTACTATGTTCTGACCACTGGGGGGTTGCCCTGCTGTAAGTGTGAAAATGCCCATATTCTTTGCCTCTAATTGTGTTTGTATTTCATAAACCCATGTCACAGAGGTATATAGGTATAAGGTTTCATGGTAAAGTGTGATAGTTCAGTTAATAGTTTGTCAGTGTAGAATGTGCAGATAGACCCTGGACTATTTTTTCCATCATAACTTTTTATTTACTTATGTCAAGGCAGTATATTTGCATTGCAAGTAAAAACTTATGATGGCCAAGATTGAGGCTGTATTGAATTAAATATTTAGTATTTATTTGCCTAGTGGCATAGTGCAGAATTCCAGGTCTTTCTTGTATTCTATCAAGCTCTGTACTGATGTCTTATGGCCATATTTACTGTGGGAAAACTGTGAAAATTATTTTTCATATATAATGCGTTTAAGTTTCATCTAAATACCATCTAAAACATATTAATGGTGAAACTGAAAACCTGTCATTACCATAACCAGTTTTGTGTTGGTAATTATGTTTTGTGGCAATTACAATTTGCACTTAGTGTTTAATTTTTTACCCAAAGAGAATTACATTCAGTTTCATATTTTATAAAATAGACATTGTGTGTCCAAATGTTTGTGAACACCCCTTCTAATGAATGTATTCAGCTTTTTTAAGTTGCACTCATTGTTGACACAGATGTGCAAATGCACACACATAACCTTTCTATTGGCTAATCCCCTGTAGAGGAGTACTGCAAGTACAAGCATTGACACTTGGATCATTGAAAATGTGTTTTCTGGAGTGATGGTATTCTATTCAGTACTTTTGGGTTTGGCTGGGGAGTTTGGAATGAGATGAGGTGGTGATCATTCAACCTGATCCTGACCTCACTAATGATCTTGTCACTGAATGCATTCAAATCCTCACAGCAGTGCTCCAAAATATAACAGAAAGTCTTCCAGATCAGTGGAGAGAGGTCCTCCAACTAAAGCAGGATAAACTCATTTTATACATTTGATTTAAGGATAAGCAACGTATGAGCAGATTTCCCAATATTTTTGTCCACATAATGTATGTACATGTCATTTAATTTACTGATATGTACATCATTTAAAAATATTTGAATAGCACAAACACAAAACACATATCTCTGTTTTCAGGACAGTGGTTCTCCTGGTGGTCCTGTCCCAGCACCTGCGCTCCTGCTCTCTACTTACCTGCCTGAAGCTCCCTTGGTATCCCATATGCAGCATGTTCTCAGTGAGTCCAAACTTGTTATGAGTTATGAAGTAATCAATAAAAGGAGCAGCTCCATATGACCATCTGTAGAAATATGCTTTGACAGATTACAGGAGGTTACAGGTCAGAAGGTTTGAGTATTGTCTGGTAGAGGAAGTAAAGAAGCGAAACTACTACCTAGTTGTCACCACTCATACAGATCCCTGTTTGCTTGTGTGCAGGTTCTGCTGTCTATGCTGTTGGTGTGGGCTGTGTGGGCTTCACTTTACTACTCTGGTCACATCAGACCTCATTCAGTGCCTGAACTGCTTTTAGAGAAGACTGGTTTCAATATAAGCCAAATTGAGGATATGAATATTCATAACTCATCCAGACTGCATTTTACTCATCCCATCACATCATGGTTCATTCTGCCAGTACCAGGTATCTTCAGATGTGTTTCAGAGAAAGTCTTATCTCAAGTAAATCTCAGGAAGATTGAACTTAAACTAAACTGTAGGTTCACTTTGCTGGTGTACAGTTGTAATAGATTGTATCCCATCAGTATCCCATGGAGAGATTGTGTTGGCTACCATATATCCTTTCATCACTGATTAGTTTCTGACAATAGAACTGGTGTTGTCAGGATATTTTTGGGTGTCTGTTCTATTCTGTGTCCATATTAGTGGTCGAAACTGACCAGTGATGAATGTGCAAATGGAAACAGATGGACTACAGTCTGCAATTGTGCACCTATATAGTGTCCACATATCCTACAAAGGAATATGTGATAAAGGGATGTAAGTATAGTGTACACGTTTATAAAACAGTGAATGGTTAGAGTATTTGATGACACTACATGTACTTTACATGAGATCTAGGTCTCCCCCTGCTGTCTGGCCAATCTATTGCAGCAGGAGTGGCTGCGGGCTTGTCCTCTTCCATCAGTTCACAGGCAGTGTATGTGCTAACAGCACGGCTCCTGAAAGCTCCCACACCTCCAGCACAGGCATGTAACAGAGGGTTAGGCGTGGAGGGACTGGGCAGTATTCTTGCTGGCCTGATGGGGGCTCCAGTGGGGCTCTGCAGCAGTGTGGCAAATGCCTGCACCCTTGGGCTCAGTCAGGTATGACCACTCATTGTCATCTCCTCAATTTACATGGGCAATTACTTTGGCTTTATCTTTTTATTGTTTCACTTTCCCTTTTCAGTCACCTGTTTTAAAGTAGTGCTCCAGCAACACAAATACAGTTTGTCCTTTACTCTAAATTCCATTCATCAGCCAGCACATGGCTGGGGTCTGAATTTTTGCACTGGAGATAGATGGTCATGTAGATATGATGAAATGAAATAAACATTCTGTGTATTATACCAATTAACACAATTAGTTAGTCTTTTAATTTGTTCTTTACTTAAATAAAATATATAAAAAGCCTTCACAAGCCTGCTGTGAAAAACATATATTTTTTATATTTAAAATGTTTAGTAACCTACATAGTAACCTGGCAATTAACATTTAAGTTCATTTGGTTGTGTTTAACTCTGCTTTAATGTTACATGTCACACTGACCCATTTCAAAGTATTTCAAAAATACAATTTTTTGGAGCTTGAAACAGACCTGCTCTAACAGACCCTGCTAGTTTAATAAACTGTAGTTTTATAACAGTTGTGACTAAAAACTGTATCAATGGTGTTACGTACAAGGACACCCCATATTATATTTCTTTTTTTAACATATTTAAATATATGGATGTTTGACCCTGATTTTATCAATAGATAGAGATTGAAGTGATGTAACTAAACAAATTAAAGTAATGTCTTTGACTATGGCAGGTATTTCCCCCTCTGGTTGAAATATACATTTCCTATAATTGTCTACCAGTCTCTGGGAAATTATCGACTTCCCACTGATGCAGAATTTATTTCTTGGTGGATTTACTGAAATGACATGTCATTGTCATGTTGCATGGTCCAGCTCTACTTCAGCTTCAGTTTCAGTTTGAATTTGCTTTGAAACAGCATATTGGATTATATTTATATAGCATGAGGGACTACATTTGGAGGAAGGGCAAATTTTTGCAATTTTTTTGTTATTTTAAATTCATACTTCTTTTTTTGTTTGTGTTGCTTTTTGTTCTCTATTTCTTTCTCTCTCTCTCTCTCTCTCTCTCTCGCTCTCTCTCTCTCTCTCAGTGTGGGTCTCGGGGCAGTGTGCAGCTTGCTGGTGTGATGCTGGTAGTTCTGGGTGTGTTTTTGCGACTGACTCAGCTGCTTACCTCAATCCCTCTGGCTATCCATGGTGACCTTCTTGTCTTGCTTGGTCTCGCTTCATCTCCTCATATTCAGCCTTACAGCATTGTAATGCTGCATATTTAACTCTATCTATTTTTGTACCTTTATCTGCCTTCATTTCCGTCCAGGTGCTGTGCTTAGTGTGACCTACAGTGTGGCCGTGGCAACAGGTATAAAATACCTACAGTACACAGACCTGGACTCAGGGCGCAATGTTTTCAATACAGGCTTCACAGTATTCATGTCTCTAGTGCTGCTTCGCTGGTTCAGAATGCAGTCTGGCTTCATCTGCACTGGTATGATGCGAACACCTTCAGATTTTCACAGCACACACTCATGATGTAATGCACATTTATTTATTTGTTGCTGTCTGAGTGTGTGGGAAGAAACGCATTTGTACTGAATGTTCATCTTTCCACGTTTAGGTGTTCCCAGTCTGGATTTATTTCTCCAATCGTGTCTGATGCTGCCTGTGTTTTTGGTCAGCTTCCTGGCTTTCCTTCTGGACCACACAGTTTCAGGTACACTGTCAATCCAGAAAAGAATGATGAAGCACATTATGCTGACTGTTTTAGTACATGATTAGTTCTGATGTCCTTAATATATCTCTGCCAACTAGGAACCCTATCTGAGAGGGGTTTGGTGCAAGATCAGTGCACTAAGAAGATATATTCACTCGCTGATCAGCAACAAGGAGCCTGCCAAAGCAGGGAGGCTGTGTACAAGCCACCAGCACTTGTGAGTAAAGTGCTTGGCTTGCCTGGACTCCAAGTTGTACCTTTTTGTGCCTGCAGGAGCCCAGACATGGAGAAAATTACTTCTCACGTCACATCTCCAGAAATGTCTATCTTATTGCCCCAGTAACAGGTGGAACATGTTACTCTTGACTGGATACCATTTCCATATGCAGTGGACAGAACTGCAGCAAGTTTGCACACTAATATAATTTTCAAGTTGACAGAGCCTGCAAATATGAATCATCATGCAGTACCTGGCTGTGCCAGACTAAGAAGTCTGTAGGGACACTGTACCCCCTTACAATGTAGCAAGGACCTCAGAGGAGGCAAAAACTTTCTTTTAAAAAACTGCCATAACCACAGCAACAAGAAAGAATGAAGGGAATCACATATTTCCATATTATTTAATTTTGAAAAATAGATCTTTAAATAATTTTATGAACATTATATAATTTTTGACATCTTTCTGGTAAAAAGTGAATAATGCCACAAAATAAAAAGGTACATACAGCAAGTCAGATTGTATATGGAGTATTACTCCATAAAGCATACATAGGGAATACAGACTGTATGGCATAACATAAGGCTGTTCATTGATGTAATGACTGTACTGAGTGGATAACATCATATTTCGATATCTTAATTAAATAACTCTAATAAAGTGTGTGTAATGTGTGTTTTACCCCATGTGTATGCTATATGTAGAAATACAGTGTACAACATGACAATTAAATACTTGATAAAGTTACAAAGAGCATTTTCAGCAAGAAACATGAAACGGACAGCATCAATGGGTCCAAGACAATGGATCTGAACTTGTGAAATGAGAATAAAAACAGTACGTAACAAATATCATATGGTAGACTGCCAAGAATAGGACTTTACTAAAATCTGGTGGAGTGGATATCGTAGGTTCCCAAAGTGTCTTTTTCCAATGGTCACAGAGTTTTTGTTCAGAACTACTTTTGTCTGTGTTTGTTTGAGTGCCCCATCCGTTCCACCCTTCTCCTCAATATAACACCTCATCCTACTCAAACACCTACAGTATCAGACCGGCTAAGGCTGAGTCACTTCTTACCTGAGCTAATTCATCTACAGTTTACTGTTGCTGCATTACCTCAGTCAGTATAAGAATGTTTTGTGATGCAAGTGTGTGCGTGTTTGTGTGTTTTGCGAGCATGTTCCAGTGTAGGCAGTAAAAGAAACCCATTTCAACCCCTTCCAATAGTTTAGCGTTGAATATTTTTACATATGGGTTTTTGAATTTGTGTCTTCAGCGTCCACGAACATGATTCTCCAAGTGAGTAAACACCTACAGAATTACTGCATCCTTCAAGTCTTTAAAGGGAATAAGAGTCTTTTTGAAGGAGAAATTACTGTCCTTAATTTCAGAACTTCTCCTTCTTCCTTTCAGAGCCATCATACTACCCTCGTTTATTTTTTTGATCATTCTCATTCTGTCCATTCCATGCTATGCATTTTCTCTACATTTTTTTGACTGCATCATACACATTCCTCTCTCTCATCGGTTGATACCCATCATGCCCCATGGGTGGAAATGTTTTGAGTCAAGAACTCTGCTCCCCACCCAGTGCAGCAGTGAGGAGTACCAGTGCACTCCCTCAACCTGGTGGCCCATTGGCCCTCCCCAGCTATGGAGCGCTCTGAGCGGGCCGAAAGCCCAGTGAGCCAGCTGTTGCTGATCTGTGGCTGCGTAACAGGAGGTGACAATGTCATTAACCACCACTGTGCCGTGGCGGGTCAATGGAGCGAACAGCCCCATGTCTTCCTGCGTCTTGACCCTGCTGATCCGGGACAAACGCCCTTCCTGTCCTACCCCCTGGGCCGAAACCACACACTGGCCTGGCTGCACCTGGCTGGCAAAGACAGTCCTAAGCCGGCCATTGGCTATGGGCCCTGAGCAGTTCCCCTCAGCCACAAACACCAGGTGGGCAGCGGTCAGGCTCAGCATTGCCCCCGAGTCTGTCTCTATGGTGTAAAACTGCTGTCGGGCCACAGGGCTGCGGTCCAGGAAGGCGATGACCTCGCTGTAGAGGAGCTGACCACTGCCGTCGCTCTGGAACGAGGCCAGTACTCGCTCTCCGGGCTGCAGTTCATGCATGGCCTTCCTGCTCCCATCCTCCAGAGTGACCAGGGCGCCTCCGGGAAAGCAGCCGCCTGTCTTAGCAGCCACAGAGTGTTCTGAGAGAGGGAGGAAGAGAGTGAATTCAAATCAGTCAGTCAAAAATTGAACACTGGTCACTTATTTCCAATCAGAAGTGTAAACAATTGAACTTTTCCAGTATGTTGTTTATTGCTATGTGAAAGCAACCTTTCATCAATCAAATCAGTCTTTGGTATGCTATAGGTTTCTTAAATGTGCTTAATTTTTCTGAATGACAGCTTTAATTTTGACATTGTGAACAGACAAAATAAAATATTATTCGGACTATTTGCAGTGCCAAAATAAAAGTCACCAGGCTTCTATTGGACATATAAACTATATAAACAAATAAATAAATAAACAGTGACTCTTGACTGTAACATGATGAACTACAATTCACTGCAAATCCTCTCTTTAAAGAAGCTTTCCTCTAAAGAGGCCTTTCATTGTTAAAATGTTTATATGGAAGCCTATGATTTATTTCTGCCCCATTTCCCCTACATGGGCATAATCTCAGCAGACACTCATAGTCTGTGTCTTTCTCTCCCTCATTGTAAACATGTGAAACTCCAATAAAACTGAAAGTCTGCCACAGTGGCAAAACAACTCTGTGTGCAAGCAAACATTTTAAATGCCATTCGTATATCTAATTAGTTTTCTCTTTTCACTCAACTTGAGTCGCCACGTGAAAATACAATATAAGCTAATAAATAACCACAGGTCTGAACCTGAGCCTCTGCTTCCCCTGTCCTGCAGAAGGGACTGGTTCAGGCTCTGTAAGATGCAATAAGGTCTGGAATGAGTCTCAAGTCTCCGTTGAGTCCAACACAAATATTTGGGAAAGGTGAGTACCAAGGCCAGGTGATAAGACATGGCTGAGATAAGAGATCTGAGAAAGGGAACAACAGAATTACCGTCTGGAAAACAAAGGAGCGGGTTAATCATCTCAAAGCACTTTAGTAACCTGCTCTACTTCTGAATAATCGGCCTCAGTCTCTCTCCCTCTTTTTCTCTCTCTCTCTGTTCTCTGCCCTTGCCACACCTACATTCTAATACCTAAAGGTACACACTATGAAACTACCACTACAAAGAACTCAGAGGGTCAGAGGAATGTGCTTCAACTGCACGCATGAGACAAATACTTCCTATTTCATATCTAATCCGCTTATCTCCGCAGCACAACCAAGCTTCCGACCACCAATGCCGTTTCATACAAATGCAATTTCATATTCATCAAGTATCACTCACTCAAATAACTGGCCATGCAGCTGTGCTGCACCCTGTGTAGAAGAACACACCTATAAAGGACTTTGATAAGGCAGACGCAGACAACAGGTCTTGCCAGTGTTTGCACTCCCTATCAGAGCGATAACAAAAAGTGCTTCACAAACGTCCATACAGAAGTCCCATTCCTCACCAGGGGCCCAATCTGACAATTTTCAGACTTAAGTGTTGCGCCAAGACAAAAAAAGTCACAGGTTATAGGGTCAGCTTTTTGTATGTCTGTGTGAGTTCAGAATGTACTAACGCAACATTTTTCCTGAATGAATTGAGCAAAACCCACATTCCTCTGACAAAAATACACAAAAATAAACATGATGGAAACGATGGGGAAATGGAAGGTTTCTTCGGTCTCTTCTACTTCCTGGCAAAGTAAAGCATCAGGCCAATATCTTCAGAAAAACATTACAGTTGAATAATGAAAGGGATTGAGATAACAAAGACAATAGGAGAGTTGGAAAGGGCAAAAACAAAATACCCTCCAGTCTCTCTATCCTGTTCATCTGGGCTATAATTTGCTCCCAGATGACATGAATATAGGTAGAGGGTTATGATCTAATGATGTGGTCTGTTACCTGGTCATCAACCTGCAGGCCAAGTCTCCCACTTATCTCACCTCAGCTAATGAGAGCTGACCACAGTCTCCACATCTGGACACATCTGAGCCTCTTGAAATATTAGATCACACTTAGGAGCATCTATGATCAATCTGAGGATTTTTGAAAATGGTTTGTGTAGTGGGCTAATATAGGTATAGATAAAAGGATAAACATCATCCCAGCTAAGCAGTTTTCAAAATGTCAATGATGCGTGCTATGAACAGATTGATTAGAGAGCTAATCAAGAACGTAGTGATACAGTAAATAATAAATGTGTGAAAACAAGCAATTTAATAAATACACAAATGAACAGTGGTTCATTCAAAGTGTTTTTCTGAGTTAAATAAAACAGGATAAACAGCTTATAACCACAAGTCATTTTCGAGCTGAACCAACTTATTGTGCAGATCTATGTAACATCGTAAATCTAAACCTTGCCATTTGTCTCTGGAATATAATTTGCTATTTGACTTCTGGTTGTATACAGCTATGTCATCATTTACAGTGACAAATCAAATCATTTTGCACAAATAGACAAATATAGAGTTAGGATTCTTGCCCAAGGACTCATATTGGTGTAACATGGTGCACTTGCCTGGTCCAGGAATCAAATTCTAGTATGCCATGTAGAAGTAGGGGTGGACAATATGGTATTACAGCACAATTATTAAGATTTTACAATACGTATTGTGATATTTCACAGCAGATTCTTATTCTTATTTGAGTAATATTATTTTATATTACTTATATTTCAAATTTGCTCCAATTGATCCAGTTAAACAGGACTGATTCCACTCTTTGTAATGAACCGTGTAGTTGATCAGTGTTCTTTAAGTACTGACAATTTCCATGATATGCTCACAATTTATAAAAATTCACGATACAATTAAATATGGTAATATT
The DNA here is from genome assembly GCA_034509495.1 of Acestrorhynchus altus. Lineage (NCBI taxonomy): Eukaryota > Metazoa > Chordata > Actinopteri > Characiformes > Acestrorhynchidae > Acestrorhynchus > Acestrorhynchus altus. The sequence goes on from CM067509.1 coordinate 25,636,271, forward strand.
GCCCAGTGTTGTTACCCATTACACCAGCCAGGATCAGGATATCATATCAATGTTCTTACCGTTGTGAAATAACTTTACAGATGATTTTTGTATTTTTAAAAGCACCACCAAGACTAGACTTCATTGTTTCAATCTCTTGCATCCAAATTACTTTCGATTTGACATTTGTAGCTAGTAATACTCCAGCATGAATACCGTCTCCTATAAGGCAGTAGTTGTTGTTACAGTTTATCTGTTTGCAAATATTAACCTGCTATGAGTGTTATGACATTGCTTCACACTCAGTAACTTCTCAGGATAATAAAAAGCCAGTCTTGTACCAAATGCAGAACAAAGCATTTTCTCCTTGACTATCTATCTGATATAGTATAGTGATGAAAGAGTCTGCAGCAGCCATTAGCACATAGCCATTGGAGTCCTGGCTTTCATGTGTATTTTCCAAGTCAATAAGTTCCTATTATTTTACTTTTATGCACTACAACAAATGATACCTTTACACACTCAAGACTATACTTTCTTCAGCCTGCTGTAAGATATTGAGCATGGATCATAAGGGCAGCACAGATTTAATGTCTGCACAGGAGCAAACTGCAACAAAATGCTTTTGATGAATTTGTTCATAATTTAAAGTTATTGATATCTGTGCTATGAGTTTATAATGGTCTTGATCCCTACCTGACTTCACGCTGCAATGAACGTGTGCTTTGGATTCATAGTAGACCCAATCAAAACCGGCCTCCACTGCCAGCCGGGCCAGCATGCCGTACTTGTTACGGTCTCGGTCAGAGGTGGTGATGTCCACTGCTCTGCCTTCGTAGTGCAGAGAGTCATCAAAGTGATTGCCATCTTCATCCCAGCCCTCAGTGACTCTCAGCTTCACTCCTGGCCACATGTTCATGACGGAGATAGCCAGAGAATTCAACTTGTCCTTACAGCGCTGCAAAAACAAGGGTTTAGGTCAGAGTTAGTCAAAAGTAGAACACTCCAGACCTGTTTTTCACCACTAAAGGAACAAAACTGACTATGTAGAGTAAACTAGGCTATGAAACAGTTTCTGTACATGCAAAAACACAGTCAGTGGTGAAGGTAATAAGTACCAATGAGCTTAATTTGTGGAAAACCCATATATGATTAGTGCTATCAGCAATACTACTGAATGGCATGAGTGTCATAGTTAAAGACGAGAGGGCAGGGAAAGTGGTAGTAGAAAAGAAGAGCAAATATGCAGACATGCGATCAACAGGTAATCGTTAAAGTGCAAAGGGTCACTGCCAGAGACGGCCAAAGTTCATGATCACAGCGACACAAGGAATGTAGCTTTCCCTTCACTGAAGAAGAGCACTCCAGATCAAAGTCAGGGACGTGTACATACATACTGTACTTAAATTGTAGGCTGAATGTTTAGGGATGAATGGACACAGAAGTGGGCAAGTTTATCAGCCCTATAGATTCTATGCTAAACCAAACTATACAGAACTATAGAAACAAACTAGACAATATAGACTATATAAACAGACTGCATTCAAAATGTTTTACATATATCACTGCTGTTTTAGTCCATGTTTATTTTTCTCCATGGTTTGAACCCTATAACTGCTCTGTGTACTGTGTAAACATTTCTAGATTAATAGTAAAATAGAATGTTCTAAATGTAGTAAAACAAGCTCTTATTTTACATTCACTTCCATACAGTTAAATACATTTTTGCCTTCTCCAATTAAGTTGCAATTTTGGAGATTTTCATTGGACAGCGACGATATACTTATGTGGATTCATTGGACCCGGTCTAAATTATTTACTCACACACACACACACACACACACACACACACACACACACACACACACACACACACACACACACACACACACACACTATTTGGGCACATTTGACACATTTTGTTGATGCTTTCATTGTATACATTGGGAAAAATAAACCACACAGGCAAACACATTTAATGTGTGTTACTTTAGCAAATGCCACATTAAATGTTTCATATGTTTTATATGTAAGTATGGTGTTCAATTTGCAGAAGTGAATCCTCTGTATAATATATGAAACAAATCTCTCAGCAAACCAAAAGCAAATGCTCTTTCAGTTTGAAGAAAAGCTATTTTATGTTCTTTAAGATGGTCCCTCAAAAATGTTCTATATATTTGACAGTGATCCGCCCTCATTCATTTGTCATTTAACCTCATTTACCATGCTTTAAAAAGCTAAGAGACAAGTTTCTGCTTTTGACAGTCACGTTTTTCTTATGGAAACAAGTTTCACTGCCAAAACACAGAACACAAATATAGTGGCCTGCTATTTTCAGCACTGTTTATTATGTGTTATACCAAGAAAATAAACACAAAGCATTCAGCTATTATGTATTCCTATAATCATAAAAAGATTTATGGCCTCTAAAGCTACATATGTAAGGTGCTTGAGTGTAAGGAGTGTAAAAAGTCAGCATGTTATGTATGTTGTGTATTTGGATTTATTTTTAGAATGGCTTCATGTGGATAAATGGAAATTTAAAATGTTGTGAAATACTTGTGATGTATATCTTATGATTATCAGGGGAAGCGTTATGGATGTGTTGCTTCATCTGTTATATTAGCCTTATAAATGAATAAACCATTTTTATTAACTGTTTCCCACCTAAGTATTAGATTGTACAATGGATCGCCTAATTGTAGTCACCTAATTATATACACTATATATGTTCACCATTGTTATATTCAATTAACCATTTATCCTTTGCATCACATGTGACCTCAACTGACAATGCATTGCAATGTGAACAATGCCACAGAGGAACCACCTTTGTTCCCATAAAGAACTGTGTGTGTAATAGAGATGTATGAGGAACCTTTTTAAGATACAAGAACCCTCACTTATTGGAAAGGTTACTGACCATTTTGAAGGTTCTTCACATCTTTATTAAAACAAGTCTCTGTATCTTTAAGAAATCAATAGTGGTTCTTCTATGGCATTGCTCTAAGAACCATTATTTTTTTAGAGTCTGTGTGTCTAAACAAGTGTGAAGCATCAGCAAAAGTTTGTAACTGACTTTGACACTGACAAATCAGCTTCATGCTGTTTTCTTAATATGCTGCTCTAAACACCAGCATGTCTGTTTGTTTTATGTCTGAGAGGTCATTTGCTCACAGACGGTCACTGCTGTTGTCCACTTATTGCACCTTTATGGATTTGTTGTAAATAACTGTGATAAGATGATAGTCATATTTGCAGTTCTTTCATCACTGTTTCTTATTTGCAGTCCTGGGAACTGACTCTTCAACCCACTGCCCTTTATCCTTTATTGGCCACCACTGCATTCATCTATGGGCTAGATCTTCTGCCCGAACATCTCAGCTCTGGGACCCCTGTAACCTTGCACAGGTTCAGGTAGTGTTCCCCTACCAACACATGAACCGCTCTTCAAATGACTTTGTCAGTTCACATCAGTTATGGCTTCAGGATGATTATACCACAGTCCAAACATATAGAAGATGTAAAATGTATACACAATGTCTGACAGTTCTCTGGGCAAGAGCTTTTACTGATGTACCATGTTTCATTCAAGTCCAACTGTTTGAAACAAGTCAAAACACCAGTATCAGAGCTGTATGAAATTAGGAACACAACACATTGCATTAATAGGATGCTAAAAGTCATAATAGGGTTACATAAAGTCATGTAAGAGTTTGAAGTTGGAGCAAGAGCGTTTGCATTTGGTTCATTGAGACACATGAACTGGACTGGAGATGAAAGGACAGGACAGGGTAGAGGGTCCAGCAACTGAAGACACCAGGGCTCTTTGAAACAGTCTGAAGTTGGGAAGCAATGGGCAGGAAAATAAACTCTGAGAGCAAATCAGGTCTCAGTGCAGATCAATAGAGGTTCAAACTGGGAGCAAAGGGCGAGTAGCACGAGCGTAAAACCAGGGCACTGCTGGAACCACTGAGGAGCCACTAAACCCCCAACGTCCTTACCTGCGTCATGAGTCTGTCTGCGCCCGTGTTCTCCTCATCCTTGAAGATGATGTCGGGGTTGTAGTTGGGCGTGAGCTCCTTAAAGCGCTCCGAGTTTCGGGTGATCTTGCCCTCCAGCCTACCGCTGGCCCCCAGGGTCTTCTCGGCCACGTTGGGGCTGAAATGCTTGAGGCTGAGGGGCGTCAGCTTCTTGGGCGGCCTCCGCTTGCCGTACCCCCTCCCGGGGCCGCACGCCTGGGCGGCGGGGGCAAGCAGCAGAGCGCACGAGGCGAGGAGCCCCAGGAGCGCGAGGATCCGCATGCCGCCCGGAGCTCCACGGCGCAGCGGGTCTCAGCCTGCACCTCCTCCGCCACCTCCTCCACCTCCTGCGCCTCCTCCTGTCCCCCCCACCCTGCCCTCCTCTTCACTCCCCTCTCGGAGCTCCTCGTCTCCCCCCTTTAACCGGGGTACGAGCCCGAGGGTGGAGGACGCGGGCTTTAATCCTCCTGTGCCTCCTCGCTCCTCTTCATCGTCGGTGCGTAAAAGCGGCGCGAAGGAGAAAAGCGCCAAACAGCGGCGAAACGAGCCGGAGGCGCCGGACGCGCAGGAGAAAGTGAGCGCGAGCGGCAGCGGAGCGCGTTTATTTAGACCAACTAAGAGCGCGGAGGGAGGCGGTGTGGCGTGGAAGCGCGTGCACGTGTATGAGTGCGTGTGCGTGTGTGTGCGCTCTGTGGCGCGCTCTGTGCGTCCTCTCCAGCGGCGGAGTGAAGGGGATCGCAGGAGCGCAGTTGGCGCGTGAGAGGGGCCGCACCCAGCCGGCTACCGCCTTCCTGCCCGCGCGCGTGCCACTCCTACCCGCGGGAACGCGCGGAGCGGTCAGTGGTCCGTAGCAGACACACACACACACACACACACACACACACACACACACACACACACACACACACACACACACACACACAGGTAACGTGCCCCAAATAGCACAGGTGAGTAAAACACACACACACACACACACAAACACACACACACACACACACACACACAGAGGTAACAGCATAAATGCACTCTCACACACAGGTGAGAAACACACACACACACAGGTAACGTGTCCCAAATAGCATAAATGCACTCTCACACACAGGTGAGTAAAATACACACACACACACACACACACACACACACACACACACACACACACACACACACAAACGCACGCACACACACGTAACACTCCCTTCGTACCATATGTACTTTTACATTTGTAGCGCTTTGCTGAAGCTCTTATATTACAACCTTCAGTTACATGACACTGGGCAGCAAAATGTATGGGGCATCCATCCCATCCATCCATTATTCTGTAGAATTAACTTTGGTTAACTTCGGTTTGAATTAACATTCCTCAATTCACAGTGTCACGCAAGTATGCTGTGCATAATTGGCTACCGCTTCTCAGTGGTGTGCGTAGGTTGAGCTCTGAGTGTGATTGTCATTATTAAGCAACCTTGAGCACAGGAAAGCTGCTTTTTCAATAAAGTTAATGATGATAATGATGATGATGAAGTGTACCCATCACGATCATTAATGACCCATGTGCAGCCACTGAATTGTCCACCGTGGGTGGTAATGCCATCTATTTTCCCGGGACATACGTGACACTGTGTATTGATGAATGTTAAATGTCTGTACAACTTTGGAAATGGAATGCCCCATCCATCTGGCACCCACTATCATGTCTTGCTCAGCTTGCCATGAGCACGCTGTTCAACCACATTTGCAGGATAACACCTCAAATCCCCATTTCATAATCAATCCATGACTTTTGGCATGTCAGTGTATACTGTAGTCATTGGCATGGAAAAACATTGTCTCTCCATTTGTGCCTGTTTGGAATAAGTTATATAATTTGCATACAGTAATTGTTCTATACATTGTGTCAGAATGGATTAATTCATGGTGAATAGACCAATAAATATGCTCCAAAATGACTTGGGATTAACAAACCTCTACACTGACTTCCATTGAAGGTCCTCTGATAAAGCTGCTTTTTGGAAATTTCATGTTCATGTGAACATCAGCAATACCTGCAAGTATTTTTTCTTCACTATGGTAGCACTTGATTTGACAGTTGATTTAATGATACTGACCAGTACACATGCCAACTTGTGACTAAGGGGAGCATTGTTTGGGCAATCATGACCTGCAACGTTAGGGAACCAGCCTTGTGACTGGAAGGTTGACTGGCTGGTTTGATTCCCTGAACTTGCAGGACATGGCTGAAGAGGACTGGCAGGACATGACCAGGCATTTGTGCTCACTGCACCCTAGTGTATGTATGTGTTTCACCATGTGGAAGGGCTAAATGCAGAGGAAGACAGTGGGTCTATATGCATGTTTACTTTTATGTTTCATCATAATATTGTTTTCCACTACACCAACCGCTCACTTCACCAGATGCTCATTTATGTCCAGCATTGCTCTTCCAAATGCCCCTTCTTCCCCATTACTCTGCACAGGAGTCTATTAGCTGATGTAACAGGATTGGACATTTAGTGTTTTCCTCCAACCATGTTCAGTGTTAAACTGCTTGATATGAGTTGAAGCAAGCATGTTCTGGTGTGGTCCTGGCAACTAGACCAGAATGATGAGAATGAGAAGATGGAACTAAGGAAGGGAAACTAGTTTGTTTAGTTTCTGATCTTCAGTTAGAAAAATCTCTCTTTGAATTGAATGTGTACAAAAGTGCAAGACAAATATTCTGGACTGTTAGAGTGTAACAGTACACTCATATGCAAGAAAATCTCACCACAATCCTGACTGATGGAAGTCCGAGAAGTTCAGAGTGAAGTTCTGGGCTTTAAAAATGTTTTAAGACATTTATTTCAGCTAGCTGGTTTGTGAAAATTTTGAGTTTCATTTACTTTGTAAGTTGGATGTTGGAGTTGATAATGACCTAACACCTGATTTGACCTTTCCAATTAAACATAAACAGAAAAAGTTATCAGTGTTGGCAGTGTCCCAGGCTATCATTGTTAGCAAGTATATAACACTGTGTTATGCCATAATGTGCACATATAAACACCATGAAAACATGTCCACAGTACTGCTTGTATCACTGATTTAATGAGACACAAATAGTCTAAAGTATTATTAATACTACTGCTTTTACCACTGTTGATGCGCAATGCAGCCATCTTGGATTTTGAACTTGGGGTTGGAGAGGCTTTCCCTAATTTCTGAGTATGAAATTTGTTGGGGTGTTAAGTTAATTAATTAATTACGTTAATTAAGTTAATTTAATTGAAAAAAAAAAAGAAAAAAAGAGGTGTTTCCCTAGGGATGCACACACCTGTACAAATTGTGAGGTGTAATCTTGTGAACACTGCCCTGCATGCTCATGGCAAGATGACAGCTCAAGTGAGACATGATAGTGGCCAGATGAATACAACATTCCATTTCCAAAACTGTGTGGGCATTTAGCATTCTTTGATCGACAATGTAATGTGTGTACTGGATATATATCATAGAAGACAGTACCATCCACCGTGAACAGCACAGCAGTCCCTGCCCATGGGTGCTGAATGATTGGTACTGATGGTGTCTGGCTAGAATTGTCTGTGTAAACAGACAAGCGACTCTAACAGAAACAACATCCACATTCAATGCTGGAGGCCCTACAAGCATATCCCACAGTTCAGTGTAGCATTTTTTAGCTTCTATCAGATATGGGAGCAGATTACCAACTAGAGAACCTTGTTAATGCCACAATACCAGAAACAGCACCACTCCTTGTATGCTGATGTTGCTAACTGGACCCTAGAAGGCTGGCAACGATGAGTTATGGTACCAGTTGTTTTAGGCTGATGGTACAATTTGTATATGGCGCAATCCTTGTGAAGCTAAGAACCATGGTTGTTGACCAAGCACTGTGCAAAAATGGTGGTGGTTTTATACTGGTGTGATATGTATTCTTATGGCTTGGGTTAAGTCCAATGGTCTATCTAAACACATCATTAACTAGGTGCCCGCTATGTTTCACTGCTTGGTGACCATTTGTAGCCCTTCATTGACTTCATGTATCCCACAACAATGGGATTTTCCAGCAGGATAATGCACCATGTCATGGCATCTGTTCAGAATTGGTTCGATGACGAGTTTCTGGTACATATGTGACACTTGGACTGAGAATTGTTAAATGTCCGCACGAGTTTGGAAATGAAATTTCCCATTTATCTGACTCCCACTATCATGCCTCATTTGGACTCTGATTAGAAGAATTGGATGGAGCAACATTATGCCAGAGACCTCAGTTCCACTGCTCCACAGTTCAATACTGGGGGACTTCATGCTCCTCTAGCCAAAGCTTGGCATTAGGCAAGTTGCCAATAGGTTCATGTTTATCTGATTCAGACAGTCCAATTGTATTGGCAGCACTTCTCTACAGTGACTGGATAAGTTGTGTGTGTATGTGTGCATTTGCACATCTGTGTCAGCAATGGGTGCAATGTAAAATAGCTGAATACATTCATTAGAAGGGATGTCCACAAACATACATATCCAAATGGCCACCCCAGGTTGGGAAATGCTCATGCATGCAACTTAAATGTTCATGAATCATGCTAGTGTGACAGGAAGTAAACTAACGAGTCGTGTATAATCACTGATGCTATTTGAACACACATTTCAATGAGGAGCTCACACAACAAGGCTTAGTTTTATCATTCCACCCCATTTAGAACTGCAGGGCTGCAGTGTGCGGCATGCTGTGCTGAGGTGATGGGCAGCGGTCGGACTCTCCTGAGGGCTCCACTGTTCTAATTGCGGATGGAGCAGGTAAGGGGGGAGAGGGCAGAGTATAATTAGGAGCAGCCTTTCACAGGAGCAGCTTTTTTTACTGCAGAGAGAGGGAGAAAGATAGAAAGAGGATGCTCCACTTACACAGATGGAGGACTGTGCGGCCTGTGTGGATGGTTCAGCTCGTCGGTCAGCCAGTGGTGAGAGCCTCAAGAAAGGCTCGATCTGTGACACTTGCACTCTGTTAGCTCTATTTTTCTAAGAACCGAGGAAGAAAAACAGCCTTGCGTCTTCCAAATTAGCTTCTCAAATATTTGCCAGAAAGTAGCTTGTGGTTTCTTGCCCATTTCAAAAGCAAATTTTACAGATGTTTAGGGGTCTGGGGTTGATTTATATTTTTATTATTTGCGCAGGTAAATAATAAAGTATTTCAAACCTGGAATGGTCTGCGTGTCCTCATTTGGAACAGAGAGCTAAAGTATAAGCTAAGAAAAAGAGGGCATTTTTATTTACACTCTAGCTAGTTTGAATGCATGTCTGCTCAATCCCCCATCACCCATTTACACTTATTCTCATTCACATGGTCATGCTTTCATTTTCTCATGCTCTTCAGTCCCCAGGTTTATGAGCCTGGTGACAGATATCAAAGTTTGAATCAGGTGAACAGCTTCAGAGCATCACTTAGCAGAGAGGCAGGAGAGAACTATTCTGATGAAGGTGAAATGAGAGCAGCTTCAAATGCACGCATGGAATGCAGAGGATAGACTTGTTTTGCAGTGCAAATCTGGAGATCACAGAGACACAATTACAGAGCGTGTGGATCCCACTGAGTGTGTCTTCTTCGATTTGAGGGATGTAAATAAAGACATGGCTCATTGCCTGCCTGCCTATTGAACTTGGCTGTTGACAATGCTTCAGAAGTGGTTGGATCCCAGTCAGAAATCCCTTCTGCTCTCAAGAGAAGAGCCCACGGCCTTAAAGACAGCACTGCATCCTCAGGCTGGGGTGATGGTGGTGGCTCAGACGCCAGCCCAGGCCCTTTTAGTGCGAGCCCATTGATGTAGTGGAGTTATTAATTTGCCCCTGTGAAATAAGAGGACATCGGGGCCAAAACAGAAGGAGATGGGTGCCTTTCAAATAATGCCAGCCATGCTGCCTTTCATCTGCTGTCAGTGGGGCGAGCGTTCTCGGTCCACTGGGCTCTCACATGGGCACCAGGGCTACCCACGGAACTAACCAACAAAGGGTACAACGGGGGAAAGAGAGGGAGCAGTGAGGGGGTGGAGGAGGAGGAGGAGAAAGAGAAGGACGAGAGAACGAGCATAGGCAAATTGGTGTTTTTCTGCTATTAACTGGTAAACAACTCTGTTTTTAGTTGTTTTCATCCTGCAGGAATGGCGTTCTTGTGGACTGTGGTGGGATTCGGTGTTTGAAATGGCCTTTTCGCTCTTTTCAAGGTAATAGCTGCTGTTTTTTTCCTTTACCACTTCCTGCTGTCCCCAGCAACCTCATAGGGAAGAGAGGCAGAACCCTAAGTTTTAAATAAGTTTTAAATAATATTTAAATTATTTTGAAAGATTATTTTTATTAATTGTTAAGATTTAAATGATAAATCCTCTTTTTTCTCTTCCTCTGGACTGGGTGATTTTTTCACACACTTGGAAAATGTTTTCTGTGGTTGTCCTGAAATTCCAGTGAAGTCTTGATGATTATTTTGCATCACAGTTTTGGCTGCCTCACAGGTCCATTCTAAAGGCCCTGAAGAAGAGGTTCCCTTGTTTTGCTTGGAGCACTGCTCAGCGATGTCATAGAATCCATACATACAGAACGCTGCACACCGTCAGTGACTGATCACTCCATTCCCTCCGCAAAGCACTCCAGTGCCCTGAGTGGTTGAGGCTGTTACAGTTGGAGCGAGCAGGGAAAAAATAATACCAAAGACGTCTAAAAGCAGAGGCTAAAAGCGGCCTGAGCTAGCCGCCTGCTAAAAAAACAAAGCACTGCCCAGGGGACGAGCACAGGGTCGGGCAGCGTGGACCGGACTTGCCACAGCCGCGTCTCTCTGCGTTAGTGCTCCTGCCAAATGGCTGTAATTGAGGCCTAAAGTCCAGAGCCCTGAATAACTCAATGCATCAATGGCAGCCTGTGGGAGCTGCCCCCTCGCTTTCTCTTTCTGCTTCTGTACCTTTAGCACCACCTTCACTTTTTCCTCTGGTAACCCATAAAACCTCCCTCACCTCCAGTGGTCTCTTACTTTTAGCGAAATTAAAGGCTGTTAATACCATGACTTGTTCAGCTTCTCAGTGTAGGTGCTTAGTTTCGGTCAGCGCCTTTGTAGCACTGGACACTAAACTGTTCTGTTTAAAGGATTCTGGAAATTCTGGAAGTATGTTTAGAGTCACAGGAAACATTGGCAGATGACTGTATGATGCATATAATCTCAGAAAGTCATCATGATGATGAAGGTGAGAGAAAATTAGTGTATTACTATGATGTTAAAGGTGAATTAGACTACATTAATGATGCCATTAACAACAAACCTGAGACACCCTCTAGATATCACTGTTCTTTGCCTCTACTAGCTCCCTCTCTCAGGCTTCAGAGGCCTGGCCTGTTTTTATTTTTTTCTTTCCTGCACGCATGCCACAGCTGTGGTTGCTGTGGTGATGTTTCACTGCTCAGAATGGATTCACCAGCTCAAAAACGTTCTTATTATATTTATATTTTACTACACCACTGCTAGCTCTGCCAGCTGTGCCCTGGCTAACAGCCTGTTTCCTTTAAATAGGCTGTGACAATATGGTCAAACAGCTAAAAAACCGAGGTAACATCAAAACGGAAGGGTCCAGCATTGACATAAACACCCCCCTCCCTCCCCGAGTGAACAATGCTTGATTACGGAGCAGGACGTTTTGCTGCACAGGAAGGAGATGATAGTGGGGAAAAGAGAGGGGTGTGGGGGAGCTGTCAGAGGTCATTCAGATATATGAAAGGAATATTTGTATGTGTTGTTTTGTCTCTGAGGTTTTTGACAGCCCATTCAGTAGCAACTGAAGTAAAAAGCACCAAAAAGCATTCTTTGGACCTACGCCATAGAACAACCACTTTTTCTTCTCTGAAGAGAATTAATTGGAGTTTTTTGAAGGAGCCTTGACTGTTATGGCTCATATGCTTTAAATTAGTCTACATGTCCAAAGCTATTAAAATATTATCTAAAAAATAGTAGTTTGCCATTGTCATGCTGTGATGATGTTAAATGGTTACATTGGAGTCCTATAAAAATAAAATTGAGGTAATGAAATTAAAGTAGTGTTCTTGCTATAAAAGCTGTAAAAATTACCATTTTGATTGCCATTGGTGGCCAGAGAAGGTGGGTAGATGCCACCCTTTCCCCACACCACACCTTGTGCCACACTGTCACAGCTTTCAGTCCAAAGCACCAAGCAGTTGTATCAGAGCTGTGGACCTGTTGCTGTCCTCCAAGCAAGCTAGCTGCCCAGTAATGATACAATAGCAGCAACTTGAAAAAAACAGGGGCTGGCTTGACATGTTTCTGAGAAACATGTGCTTGTTTTTACCCTCCCAGTGTCAGATGCATGGTTTGTGATGGGGAAAGTCCTAACATGGCTTGAGGAATTGGTTCTAAATTGGGGTAGAAAATTTGGGGAAAATAGTACCATATATCATAAGAGCATAACATGGCTTACATACATTAACAGTCATTAACAGAGTTCTCTTTAAAGCTGAATGGGTATTTAGCCACATGTGTAGACACAAATGCAGTTTTATCCATCTGTTTCAGGTGTCTGTGACTATACATTTGCTCCGTAATATATTTTACAGAAAGTACATGTGACTTCCAAAACCAGAAGCAAACTGGAATTTGTAGATGAGAGTAAGTAATGTGAGTAATGTGAATTTTATTGTGTGCAAATGTTTTATTATTGTGGCAGATGTACACAGGTCAGTTATTTTAAAAAGACATGGGGAAATATCCATGACATGTATCACAAATTAGTTATAGTTATGGATTTTTTGTTTCCAAAGTGTTTAGTCAAAAATGCATCAGATTTGGTTTGAAAGTCCGATTATGTTAATAATGGCATTGTTTTTTGTCTGAATTTTTTTGGTGTGAATAGGCCTTTAATCTGATACCTGATCATGACTATTTTGAATATTATCCATTCTGCTAGAAAAATAGGGGGCCTGCAGTACAACAAAAAAAAGTGTTTTTCTGAGGTGTTACACAAGAACTCATTTCAATATGGTATAGTGTTTATTTCATTCTACTCTTAGAACATCCACAGAAGCTGTAGTATGTGAACATGGCCAGAATCATTAACACATTCTGTGCATTATGGATCTGAGATGAATATGATTTCCTTATCCGTCCTGAACTGCTCTAATAAGCACATGAAAGGCAGAAAAGAAAAGGAGACATAGCTACGGTGCAAGGTGAGATGGACAAAAGAGAGAGAGAGCAAGGGGGAGAGAGAGAGAATCATGGGACAGATGTGATGAGGTTGATACTCCTCCCTTCATCCACAGCCTATGTCAGCCTGCTGCTACCGAAGCGTAGTGTGTGCACTTGCGCACACTTTCCGCTAGCTTGTCCCCAGCTCTGGGCAGGGACCCTCTAATTAGGGCTGTGGGCAGGCCTGCAGCCTTTGAAGCCTGCAGCAGCACCAGAGCAGCTAGCCACAGCCGGGGTGACAGCGGCATCCCACAGTGGATCACGAGACAAAACCCATACGACATGGACACGCACGACCCATTCTCTCTTTTCTCTCTCTCTCTCTCTCTCTCTCTCTCTCTCTCTCTCTCTATTTCTCTCTCTCAAAGGGGCAAGAAATTGTGTACAGGATCAGTTACAATGACTGACTGATAGAGAGTCACCAAATTCTTCAGGGCACAAGTGATTCAAGGCTCAACCTGAATGAGAAAGTAGGCATCAAAAGTTAAGCAATGTATGAAATGACCTATGAGTTTGGTAGCCTAAATGAAGTTGAGGCCTGAGTTGATTCCAACAGTGTAGTAAACCAATGTTATGCTGCTTCATTAGGTAATGCTCATGATGGTCATTCAGATGTTGATATTTTGTTTATGGCTGTAGCCCTGAAACATAGAAGGCTCTTTTTCTCCCCTAATTTTAGCCTTGTTCACGTCTGTCTTCAGGTCCCCTTACTCCCTGCCTCACCTATATGTAGAAGAAGCCTCACAGCAGAAGCAGTATAGCGGGGCCTGACCACGGGTAAACACCAGTACGCCACAGACATGCTCACCTAGCACCATAATGGACAAAAATACCACACAGCAATGAATGCATGCTCACACATCACCAAAGGGAACTCTGGAAGATTTCTTAAAGAAGAAGCAGACTGACTGTAGGCTGGACTTGGGAAAGCATTTAAATCATCCAGAAACCACAGTCTGATTCATTGCTGACAGCTTGTCTGTCTTCACAGTTCATGTACGTGTACTCGTAGATGCACATTACACGCATATATGTGTTATTATGTTTAAATCAGACTGTAGATCTATCAGCTTATGAAGAGGTGAGGAAAGGAGGCCCACAAGGGCTGAGTTACAGCGATGACACTGGTCAGGATATTTACAGTAAGGTAATATTTACTCTGCTAACACAGCTTTGATTTATTGATTTCCATCCCGGCAGAGTTATATTCAGTGCTTTAGAATTCCTGAAAAGGAAATTATCACTCAACCACTTCACCAAGCACTTAAGGAAAATGGCATGGAATTCAACAACCACACAGAATTAACACTACAGTTATTTACTTAGGCGAACATCATAAGTCAGTAAATTAAAAAGTGAATAACTTATTTAGCAGAACAGAAATAACACAGAATAGGCCTGTTCCTCAGAAGACAGAGAGCGGAGAACGTTAACTCCCAATCGAGGATATCTACTAATAGTGATCTGAACTTTATTTCCATATACAGTCATGGGTGGAGGGTTTCAGTGTGGGCTCACAATTGAAAGTTGAATTCAGCATAGGAAGGAAAGTGGAGGAGACTCATTGAACAAACTTCATGTTCACAAAAGATTAAAATCTGAAGGAAGTAATAATGGCAACTCCCATTCAGCCGCTGAAACCAGTGACTGCTGCTGGGCCCAGCTAGCGTGTGCTAAGGGCCCCACCTCAGCCCCAATTTGTCATCAATAGTGATTTAAAGCAGACAAGCGCAATCAGAGACAAGTGTCCAGATGCACCAAAACCAAAACATGGCTCTCTGATCTTCTTGGCTTTGACTCGTCAACATTTGAAGCTCAATCAAGCTAGATTTAATACTTCTGAGGAGCAATAACACAATTCACTGCTTTGGCTTCCTAATCAGTAGGAATAATAATGACCAATGCCATTGTCTCCTCAGCTTTAATCAGCATGTCCACTATCTTCTTACAAACACCCTTCCTGGACATAAATTAGACTTCTGTAAATTGAAAGGAGAAGAATAAAAAGTGAGCAAAAGTGAGAGACAGAGAAATAGAGACAGAGAGGGCAAGAGATGGAAAGAGTGCTCGAGAGGAAGTGCAGAAATAACCTGACACTTAATATGGTGGCTGGTCTGTTATGGAAAGTTCTGGAAATGAAAGGTATAGCCTGAATGGGCGAGCAGAGTGATTGGAGATGTTTTGTGAGCCTGAGCCAGGATTCTTCGCCATCGTTCGGCGCTGCGACCCAAAAGCGCACATTCCCACAGCCCAGTGCACCACTTTAAAGAGTGCCAGGGCCGCTCTGGTCCACCACTGCTACGCCACTCCCTCAACTCTGAAAAAGCAAATATCAATAAATTCATTATGTACTTTATATTTATATATTTGTGCTCATGAACTTTTATATAATCCTCGTATTTGCTGCTCTTGGTATTTTTAGAGTAGAGAGGGAGAGAGAGAGAGAGAGAGAGAGAGAGAGAGTGTGTGTGTGTGTGTGTGTGTGTGTGTGTGTGTGTGTGTGTGTGTGTGTGTGTGTGTGTGTGACAGAGAGAGTGAGAGACAGAGAGAGACAGAGTGAGACAGAGAGAGAATGCTTTTTGAGGTTCATAAGACCAGATGTGATAGAAATTCTCAGCTCCTTGTCCAGCTGTGCTAAAGTGATACAGGTCTGACCCAGCATAACGGTATGAGTGCTCTCAGATACATAAAGCCTTTATAAAGCTTTTTGTGTAGACCTGTTCAGCTACATTCTTAAGCTTGTTATCTTACATGACATATGGGGTGGAAACATGACAAAGGAACACACAAAACACTGGGGCAAAGAGGGATGAGGAACCTTTCTGTGTTCAGACTGAGTGAGTGAATGGTAAATACACCAATCACCCATAAAATTATTCCATACAGGAGTATGATGTACAGATTGTAGTCCATCTGTTTCTCTGCATACTTTGTTAGCCTCCCTTTACCTTGTTCTTCAATGGTCAGGAACCCACAAGACCACCACAGAACAGGTATTATTGAGGGGTGGTCCAATGTTAGTGCTTCAGTGACACTGACATGGTGGTGGTGTGCTAGTGTGTGTTGCACTGGTACTAGTGGATCAGACACAGCAGTGCTGCTGGAATGTGTCCACTCACTGTCTACTGTTAGACAGTTGGTCCACCTTGACAGAGGTCCTTTAACAGTGCTCACATGATGCTGCCCACAGGATGCTGTTGGTCAGGTTGTGGATAGTTTTACGTCCAGTAGTCACACTGAGGGGTTTAAACATGTCAACATCAGCTGTGCCTGATCCACTTCTTGCAATACACCACAATAGTGTCAGTATTACTGCAGTGCTGCGAATTATCCACCACCCACTTAATACCTGCTCGGTAGTGGCCCTTTGGGGTCCTGACCATTTAATATAAAACATGCAGAAAAACAGATGGTTTCCTCCCATGTCCCAAAAAATACACTGTAGGTGAATTAGGTATGTGGTACCCTGTGATGGTATTCCATTCCATGTGCAAAACAATTCAAGGAAAACTCCAGACCCACAATAACCTTGAGGAAGAAGAAGTGAATGAGAAAATGGATGAAAAAATGAATAAAACACAAGTTCTACATAGATGATCGGTAATTGAAGGTTAATGATCCAAGAATATTCTTCAAGAAGAATGTTCATTATAATGTTTTCATAAACTAAATGTACTATATGGACAAAAGCATTGGGACACCTGCTCATTCATTGGTTCTTTGGAAATCAAAGGTATTAAAGATAATTTATTCTGCTTTTGTTGAAGTAACTGTCCAGGGCAGACTTCGAGAGAATTAATGAGGTCAGCATGTTGGATGATCAACATCCCACCTCATCCCAAACACCCCAGCTCACCCCAAAGTTTTAGATGGAGTGCTATCATTCCAGAGAACACAGTTCCACTACTCCAAGGCTCAGTGCTGCAGAAATTTATACTTCTCTAGCTCACGCCTGGAAGGATGTCAATAGGTTCATGCTTGTTTGCCCCAGAGAGTCCTACATTATTGGCAGTACTTCCCTAAAGGGTCTAGACTAGCTGTGTGTACATTTGCACATCTGTGTCGGCAATTGGTACAAATTAAATTAGCTGAATGTATTCATTAGAGGAGGTGTCCACAAACATTTGGACATATGGTGTGTTTGAAGATGACAAAATTATATGGAAACAAAGCCTGTATGACAAAGCCCTAAAATGGTTGACATCTTTTTAAGACATATATATATACAAATATATACCCAATATATGTGTGTGTGTGTGTGTGTGTGTGTGTGTGTGTGTGTGTGTGTGTGTGTGTGTGTGTGTGTGTGCCTGCGTGCGTGCTTGTGTGTGTGTATATCCTGGGGAAGGGGCAACTCAGAACCAACTATACAGGTAAAAGTCAGTTCCTTATTATCCACAAACAATCAGCAAATCTTCATGTGTGTGCTTGAAATAGAAACTCTGAGGTGAGGAAGGAAAGTAGTGGTGGAGCTCATTCCCCTGTCTGGACTTTTCTACAGATCCACAAAGGGGCAGGTTTTACATTACCTGCACAAGTTCACATGACAAACAGCTTGAACATTTATTGACTGAGTGTCTGTAAATGTTTTACCTGAATAAAGGGGAAGAGTGGAAGAGGGCAGAGAGAAC
Source organism: Acestrorhynchus altus (assembly GCA_034509495.1). Lineage (NCBI taxonomy): Eukaryota > Metazoa > Chordata > Actinopteri > Characiformes > Acestrorhynchidae > Acestrorhynchus > Acestrorhynchus altus. The sequence continues at coordinate 25,654,129 of CM067509.1, forward strand.
AGGAGGGAGAGAAAGGATGAGGGAGATAGACTTAGGCAGGGAGAGAGAGAGAGAGAGAGAGAGAGAGAGAGAGAGAGAGAGAGAGAGTGAGAGAGGGGTAAAGCAGGCTAGGCGAATAAAGTCCTTCAGCCTTTCATTCCCGGATCCCTTCACAGCTCCAGGTCCACTGAACTCTATTGCAACACAGCTAGTAAGAAAAAACAGAAGCTAGAAAATAGACAGCCGTGAGTGAGATGCTGACGTGTCCCATGGTTTGTAAGAGCATAAGGCCAAAGTAATTTACAGTTAATTAGTACTGTTCAGACAAGATACTCAAGCTGTAATACTTTAATACTCAAACTGTACCCAGGGCCCAGCAACTGTGAGTTAATTATCAGTGTTTTTCATTTGTTCAGATACTATAACTGTATGTATTCCTTTCTCATATAGACAAGTACAAAAGGCTGATGATGTCACTGACTCATTTATAGGGTTAAAAATGAAAATGAGAAGGGGGGCTGTTTGCTCTTTTTTAGCTCAGTGTTCAAATGTGTAAATAAAGGTCCTGAGAAGCCATAATACTGTAACGTATAGTAATAATAAAAACAATAAATTATATTATATTTATATATATTTTTGTTTATTTACTTAATTTGGACTACTGATAAGAATTTTGAATATCTATTTCAATCTAGGTGGGGCGACCTGGGAAGTTTCTGTGTGGAGTTTGCATGTTCTCCCCGTGTTCGTGTGGGTTTCCTCCAGGTACTCCGGTTTCCCCCACAGTCCAAAGACATGCATGATAGGTGAATTGGTGACTCTAAAGTGCTCCTTAGTGTGTGTGCATGTGTGCGCCCTACGATGGATTAGCGCCCGGTCTAGGGTTGTTTCCTGCCCTTGCGCTCAGAGTTGCCGGCTCACCCGTGACCCTATTCAGGAATAAGCAGTTCAGAAAATGAATGAATGAATATAAAAATGGTATTATTATTGAACTGTTAGTTCCCAACAGAATGTCTGATGCATAAAGTGTTTTTTTGTCCTTATACACACACACACACACACACACACACACACACAAACCAAATAAATACAAATGTCAGTGCAAGGCACATTTTTGATCAAAATATGGACAAATTCATACACATAATATCTAAATTCTCTCTTTACATTTCAAATCAAGACAAAATTGCATAGCCTAGAATCTCCTGAAAAAACAATATCTGTCATGTGTGACTCCAGTAAAAAATTTTCAAATTGTTTGGCAAATGAAAGCATGTCAAACTATGAAAACATCCCCCAAAATAGGTCTAGGGTTCTAAAGGTGAAACTAATTTTAATAAGTGTGAGCATACAAATTTGATAGAAACATCAGTCAGCTCTTGTGGGGTGTTCCCAGTATGCATTGGTCAGTACCTAACAAAAGTGGTTTCAGGGAAGGACATGGACATGACCTGGAAATTGGCAACTGGACCATGAGCACCTAAAGCTCACAGATGATTGTGGAGACCCCACCTCACAATTTAGAGGACTTAAAGTATTTGCTTGTAACTTCTTGGTGTCAGATACCACAGGACATCTCCAGAGGATGGTCAGATCTGTTGTAGTGGCACAAGGGGGTGAATATTAGGTAGTATTAATGTTATGGCTCATATGTATAAACATTTATACTTATTTTAAGATAATGGGCACCCCCACCCATTTGGAAATGCCAATTACTCAACCCCATTAGAACTCTACCTTTATCACATACAATGCATATTACATATTACTGGGCAGCCAATGTGCTCGGAGGAAAGCACTGGGTCACCAGCTCCAATATAACAGCTAACAGACAGCTGTGCCAGCATTGCACTGGGTCTGATGTGGGGAGAGAGTGCCATCTACCCACCCAGAGACAGCAAGGCCAATTTTGTTGAATTCCACAGCTAATGGCAAGCAGCATGACCCAGGATTTGTAGGTCCCAGAGGTTGCATATTAGGTGACCTAAAAATATGAAAAGAGTGACTCGTTCAATTTAACTGATTTAATATGTTCATCATTAAATGATTATAATTATACAATTTTGACTTTCAGTCTACTTACTTTTGGTAATAATTTTGGTCATGTAATATATTTTATTAATGTGAAAATTATGTATATCTAAAAGAACCTTCAAATTTCCAACATTATTCCATTGTCTGAAGAGAGCTTATGCCCCGTGTAGGGTATAAGCAAAACAATTAATCAGTGCTTGTTGCACTAAGCTGATAGATGGATGTGGGAAATTCTGTCTGCCTTCACAAAGAGACGTGGCTCCGTGCACTCAGCAGGCGGTCAGCCCTGTAGTGCATTGGGCACAGTCGGCGTTTACACCCCAACACTCAAACATGCTCCATTATTGTTCATATGTTTATTGTGCCAAGCGTACAATTGTGGTAGCTTGCTCCCAAAGATTCTACTGATTGCTCATATTGTTTCATTGAATTTCATTGAACATGGACCCAAACAAATGGTCAGCATATGAGTCCATGATCTAATGGAGAGCCATGCTGTTGGTCTCATAGTGAAGGACAGTAGGTTTCAATACCATATTGTGTGCCCTGAGACAACGTTTATAATGGAATACAGTCCATTTCATTCTTGTTCAGCTGTTTATGAATGTGTATGGAAAATTATATATTTGTTTATTTATAATTGATGCAATTGTAAAAAAAAAACATAGCTCAATCATATAGAAGCTGAGGTCATTTGTAAAGGTCACTGCCATTCCATCAAACCCTTCTGTCTCGAGAAGCCTCGATGGTGGAACTTTGGCTCACTGGCTGTGGTTCTGTGAGGCTTTGTGTTGCCATGTTTGCTTAGGCTCAGCTGCCGGGGCAGGAAGTGAGTGAAGTGGAGGAGGCAGAAGTCCACCAGCAGCAGAGCACTCCCCTATGCGGAGCTGACACTGAATTGACACCGCTGGCAGCAGAAGGTGATGAAAGACTCTGATTGATTATACTCATACACCTGTCCTCTACCTACAGATCTGCTCTACACAGCATCACAGCAGGAGGGTGCCACCACAGGGACTGGCTTGCATGTAAGTTTATTACCTGTTATCTGTTGTTGTCAATTAAGATTTTCATTATTAACAGATTATATCAGTTTATCTTATGATATACTGGAGGTCTTTTTGCTTTAAACCCTTACACACACACCTCCTGTGACTTAAAATCACCTAACTTGTCCTGTCATGTGTGTGTGTGTGTGTGTGTGTGTGTGTGTGTGTGTGTGTGTGTGTGTGTGTGTGTGTTTGTGTGCACACATGTGCATATGTATGTAAATACAAAACAAAAAAATAAAACTTGTATAATCTTTATAAAACTCCAGCACTTGGATAAGGAGCAGTGGAACTGATTCAGTTCCTGACCTTACTAATGCTCTTTTGGCTGAATGCAGCCATGATTCAAACTGACAGACAAACAGTATACTGTTTATATATGAGCAGTAAACATAGACCGTGTGGCTAATCAAACACAGAACACAATATTTTTTAGCAATTTCAAATACACAATGAATGTCTTGTATAAAAAGATAAGGCAATCAAATTGAAGAGTTAATTAGGATCAGTGATCAGTAACCACAGTGAACATTTCTGTTATCAAACAGCATTGATTGAGCTAGCCCTGTCCAATCTAAACCTATACTTAGTTTTCCAGTCATGCACATCATGCCACAGAGAAGACCTCAAAAAAGGTTGCGAATGGCTCTCTGTCTGGGAAAAGGTTACAAAACCATTTCTAAGACTCTAGAGCTTCACCAAACTTCAATCAGATCCATACTGTCTAAATAGAGAAAGTTTTGAACGGTAGTCAATCAATCTTCCCAAGAGTTGATGGACTCACAAAATCAATCCAAGAGAAAGCCATAAAATCATCTAGGAAGTGACAAATAACCCAAGAACAACATCTAGCCTCAGCAAATGTCATCAGAAAAAAAATCAGTGGGCAAGAATGGGAGCTGTGGTCAAATAGCTTGGTGGAAACCACTGCTAGCCAAGAAGAATAAAAATATTTGTCTCATACTCACCTAGAACCACTTTGATGGTCCAGAAGTTCTGATACAGTGTCTCTTGAACAGAGCTTTCTGGCTAACATCGCCTGTTATGTCTGTTGAAAGGTTTACATATGGATAGTAGGACACATCCCAAACAATATTCTGATCCTATTTACAATATTCACATTATCTTTAATGTCATATTAGATAATTCCTACCTAAGGCTATGTGTTCAAGGCTGATGTTTAGGGGGGTGGGCTATCTGAATGCTCATGTCACTATCTGCAAATATAATTGTCAGCTATCTGTTCATAGCTCAAGCATGGACAATAATGTATCTTTCAGCTCACTTATTACATTTTTTCTTTTGCTGCACCACACAACTTATATAACTAAAGTGATCAGGTGTCCTTCTTTTCACAACCACTAGTCAAAATGCTCAGAGAGAGAGAGAGATTACATCATATCTCTTTGCTCCCAGAGCAACACAGTGGCTGCCCACTGCTCTTGTGTTTAAAAAAATAAATAAAAATTATTTATTTATTTATTTATTTATTTATTTATTTTGCATTGGTCACACATCTTTTTTTGTGTACACAGTGGGGGTGGGGGCTATGTCCCTACCAATGTTAAAACAAATCCTTATTTTTGGAAATAAGGACCCCTATCAAATGCAAGGCACTGTGGTTGTAGTGCAGTGCTTTGCTGGGATGAAATGCCTTGCTGCATTAAGAATGGATGCCTTGCTACCTTTAAGTGAACTAATAAATCTGTTCTCTGTCAGAGAACCGTTCAAGAGAACCGTTCAAGAGGATACCTGGTGTTAAGCTTAAGGTAAATTAAAGTTGGATCATACAACAAGACAATGATAGAAAGAATATCCCTCCATGGATAAAAAAAAAAAATGTTTAGTCCTGACTTAAACATTATAAAAATGTTGTGGCAAGACCTGAAACAGGCAGTTTAAAGGCCTACAAATGCTACTGAATTAAAGTAGTTCTACACAAAATGGTGGGGCAAACTATCCTGATGGATTGTGAAGTAATAACTACAGAAAACTACATTTGGTTGCAAGTGTTCCTACTAAAGGGATGTAACTATTTATTGAAAGAGGCAATCGATAGGCAGTTTTGACACCGTAGGCAATAGGCAGTTTGGAGTATAATCTTTGTATAATATAGTATATAGTAAATGTATACTCTATGAGTCAAGACATGTACAAACATTTGGCAAAATGCATGAATGGCTAAAACCACACATTACTCAGTGTTCTGACTTCAGAGACTTAATGACACATGAACCTCTTGTGGTCACCAACTCATCAACTCTTTGTCACTAAGATGTGTATGAATACACAGATCATTGTACATCTACACATACATAACAACCAAAGTGAACAATCCTATCCTCATTCACCTTTTCATTTGCCATCACACTTGTCAACACACAAATGCTGTAACCTGAGTGATAAACAGCTTGAAGAGAGTTGCTGTTCTGTACCTGGAAAAGGTCTAGCCAGTGCAGAAGCAGTCAGAAGTCTGGTCAAATGAAGTGTGGAAAGAGTGTCCACCATACCTGCCTGTATGGTTGGAGTAAAGGGGCATTTTTTGCTGCTGCCTTTGGGGAGAGGGGTTTGTAGGTGCTGAGAGGCCGACCACAGTGAACACAAACAGCGCCCGTACTGGCTTCACAAAGACGGTAGTACAAGCCTGGAGCTCTGAGCAGTGGGGGGAGCAGGGGGTACTGTGTGGTTTCGGGGGGTGTTGGGGTTTAAAACTCTCAGCCTCTAATCCTGACACACTGTCTCCACCAATTAGAACTCCTTCAAAAGGCGAAAGGGGAGGAAAAAACAAAACCAGAAACCCAGCGAGGGCATATTTAGTAACATTTTGGCAAGCTGTAATTACATGTATGGCTAACAGAGAGATTTAACTACTTTTTCCCTATTGATTGACAAGGCAGAAAAAAAGAGAGAACGGAACAAATGCTCTGCTCCTCTACACAGGCTCTGCATCTGAGACAGCATGAAAATTCAACAAAAGACAAATGTGAGGTAATATCCTGACAATGATGATTATTTACTGCTTGGGTCAAGACAGTGGGGGCACACAGATATTACAGTGCCTCAATCTTACATAAAATGCAAGAAGGCCCCATTTCTCCAGGAAGTTTCTCTAGCTGAAAAATATTTTTATTGTCCTTTATTTTACTACAGTTCACCAAGAGCAAAGCAGGGGTCAGCAGCACAGTGGTGAGAAATAAATATTGATTGAAACTAAATTAAATCTCAGTTTCCCTTCATCAGGTAATCCAAATCAGAAGGCCTACAAGTCAAGCTGTTGATGGTAGGCCTTCATGTTGAGGGAGTTATAATTACCTCATGGGTCAATATTGACCTTTGCAGCAAGAAGCATCACCACTAGCAGGCCTAAGATAGACAGAACATACAATTTCCTGGGAATCTATTCCTACTTCTGACAAACATGCAGTGGATGGTGTATGGGAATCTACTTAACATTACTCAACATTTAAACTGATAGCTAAATTACACAGAAAAATATTTTTTATGTTTTGTTTCAGTTTCTGATTGCAGAAAAACAGTTATTAAATCTTACAAGAGGCAACCTCCAGACATTTGGAGGTAAGAGTATAAGAGAATGCAGGTCAGATATTTGTGCAATTCTGTTTCAGCTGACATTTTCTCTCTCAAAATGACAAATCACATCAAAACAATGAACAGGATTTAGATTTTAGATATAAAGCCGTTGTGACTACTTTTACGAATGTAAGCTTAATGTTGCTTAATAAAGAGACTCACAGTTGCATTCTGGTCCATATTCAACTCAGGCAATGAGCATCTTAAGAAACTCATACAAAACATATTCTGACTTCTTAAGAGAATAGATGAGAAGTTTTTTCAAGAACTGCATTTACAAACAATGGGCAATATTCACCAATATCTTCCGAAGAATTTTCCAACATTTTCTAAATTTGTCAGAAACATGTCTTTATAATGATTATATATAGTTAGCTATATGATCAAATATCATCAGCTCAATTCATTCCACTGTGATGCTTATTAACAAGGTTTACATTTGTATTCTGGTTCATATTCAGCTGATGTAGTGAGCTATGATGTGTACTATACATTACCAGTGAATTGTGCCCTCAAATCATGTTTGAATTCCATTTTATGGTTTGTACATGGCCAACATACTCAGTAGTGCCCTAAAATGTAAATAAGGATCCATTTTAGTTATAGTGTCTATAAGTAAGGTGTCATACCATATAATATATGTATCAGCCTTGTAGGAGCAGCCGTGGCCTGGTGGTTAGGGAACCAGCTTTGTGATGGAAGGTCGCCAGTTTGAATCCCTGAACTGGCAGGACTTGACTGAAGTGCTGTTGAGCAAGGCAATGAACTCCCCAGCTCCCAGGTTGCTGTGGATAGGGCTGCCCATTGCTCTGGGTACATGTGCTCACTTCCCCCTGGTGTGTGAATTACTAGTGTGTATCACTGTGTATGGATGGGTTAAATGTGGAGGATTAATTCCTGTGTGTGCACAACACAGTGGGTAAAAAAAGTATACTAACTATATACATAAAGAACATTGACAAACTGCACATTTCATTATAAATTTAATTGGGTGAAATGCAGAAGATTCTGAATACAAATCACTGTGCTGAATGTGAGAGTTCTATATATAACTATAATTATATACTTATATCTTATATCTATATAGTTATATCTAATATATATATATATATATATATATATATATATATATATATATATATATATATATATATAGTAGAAACAAATATCAGTGTCAACAAATATCAGATCAACAAATATATATATATAGTTATAAATATGTAAATATGATTACATGTTTTGTTCTGTTTAAATTTTTAGTTCTTTTAAAACTGTATTCATTTAGCTCACAAAATCTTCACACAAGTCATGCACTGAATCAACCTACAAAAGTGGCTTCATGTGGTAACTGGTAGCAACTAGCAATTTACATGGTTTTATTCAAGTCAAATAAATGCTTTAAATTAACCAAACGTTCAAAGTGTTTATGTGAGTTGAATAAAACCTGTTAAATTGCTTGTAACCACATGAAGCACCACAGTGTGGCTCTTAATTGATGATTCAGTGGGAATGGTCATAGATAAGTAGCACACACTGCTGGAGTTATAGAGAACACTAAGGCTATTAAACTGAAGCTGGTGTAATGGTGGCAGAAGAAAATACCAAAATATGATATTGAGGAAAAATAACTGTAATAACCAAAATAGTAAAAATAATCCACTCAACAGATAAAAGTGATTATAATTTAATTCTGACTCATTTGCACTACATCACTGTACCCTAAAGTTAGTCTGAATTTATTTCATCTGAAGGGAACTGTTTCAGTTCCTTCTGGAAGGCATTTTAATGCAGTGCTGTCACTGAAGCAGTGCTGCCTGACAACTGATTTATCAGGCAATTACAGTTCAGCTGAACTTCTCATAATGCTGTCCTCATAAACACGTTCGACAACCATAAAGACTATGAATCACTTCCTTACCGCCTCTTCTCCTTCTCTCTCTCTCTCTCTCTCTCTCTCTCTCTCTCTCTCTCTCTCACTCACTCACACACACACACACACACACACACACACACACACACACACACACACACACACACACACACACACAGAGCCTCCCCCCTCTAAGTGCATTGATTCCACCATAAGGTCCATATTGTCCCTATTTAAGTCCTACAACGTGGGGGCAGAGGGAGTGTGGGGTTGACGCCGGGTCGGAAATGAGGTTACAGAAGACTTAGCTTTTCTTCTTCACTTGAGGACAAGCTGACCATAGCAAACAACCTGCAAACAAGACGCCTTTTTCTGCATTTCAGATGGAGGAAAATTATTCTCCAGAAATATCCCACAGTGGACTTTGATGGTGAATGTCCTATTTCATCATCTGCATGTAAAAACATTGGTCAGTACGCTGTCCTAAATGTAGCTGGATGTTTGTGTTAAGGTCTGTAGAATAACGGTAAGTTTTATCATCCTCATGCACTAAAGGTGATTCAGAATGCCCCGAGAAAAGTGAGGCTCAGAAAAATAAACTAAGGAGATGACACCACATGAGAGGGACTGAAAATAGCATTCTTGTGACTCACTGATTCCTCAGTTAAGGTTCAATCCGTGCAATGAAAATGGCAAAATGGAAAAGTCCATTACGGGGCAGTTGCTTGACCCTTAGAATAGAATAATGGCCAATGAATGAATGAATTATGTAAATTAATAATTAAGAACATTAATTTCCTGGTGAACCCACCATAGGACACTTGCGTAAAGCTCCAGTTATTACATTTTACCAAGGGCATTTTATTATAATATCTCATAATATGTTTGTGGACATTCCTTTTAATGAATGCATTCAGCTACTTTAAGATACCATTGCTAACATAGACATACACATGTAAATACACAGCATGTCTAATCCCTGTAGAGAAGGACCACCAATATAATAGGACTCATAAACATGAAACTATTGGCACTGTTCCAATATAAAGCCATCCAGCATTGTGTTGTGGATCTGGAACTGTATTCTCTAGAATGATAGTTCTACATCCAGTACTTTTGGGATCACTTGTCTAAATGCCCTTTACTTAAAAAAAAAAAACAAAAAAAAAAAACAGAAAAAAACAGGGCCTTTAAGAGAGGTTCATCACTCAAAACCCATTTGGAGCACTTTTGTGTTTGAAAGTATAATCTGAAATAGTTATGGTGCCATTTGTGGTACTTCCCAATTGTGTTCCTTTATTCGGATGTAATTTCATCACTTACTCACACAGGCACACAGACTGCACAGCTCAACATCCTGTAGAAAGTGGCTGACTCTTATGCCTTGAGATAAGAACATGAACAAAGAAGCTGGTGGGTATCAAAGGCCGTCTGCAGCCGCACAGGCCCACTTGTTTACTTCCCCACAGAATGCCTGACAGTGGCCACCATCAGCAGCAGCGTCAAAACAACAGCACACGTCTCACTCACACGTCCCGTAAAAGAGCAACAACACCCATGCATATCACAGAGAATTCTTCTGCTCCCCAACCCCTCATTTCCTCTGAGAGCTGACGACCTGTAATCACACTTGGAGAAACCACTATACTTCATTACTGCAGTGATTACACCAATTAGCAGCATGTAGGGAGTGGCCCACAATGCCCAGCACTACCACCAGACTGTGGCGGTGGTGGTAGACACTGCTTTTCGCTGCTGATCTGGGGCCTGTTTAGTGGTTTCTAACGTGGTGGTTAGGGTTAGGCTTCCCGTAAGACACCGCTCTGAGATCAGAGCCCAAGCAACATCTTTACCTGGAGCCTCTGTGGCATGTTGCCCTCTCTGAACGCCACTCTGTCTGAAGAAAGATAACCACACCACACTTGTAACTTGAACCAAGTTAGAGGACATACTCCAGGTGAAGTATTTCAAGACTGAGTAATGCCCACAAAAAGGCTCACTTGAAGTCGGTTGGCTCACTTGAAGCACAAGCTACACATGTTGCATATTACTGCATGCAGACGACACGCTATTTATGGAGCAACTCAAAGCCTAATCAAGGAGAGGATGCATATCTTGGGTGAAGAACCACTTACAAGCTCTTTCTCCTTGTCAGTTCTTTGATGTCACTTGTCTGCCACAGAAAGATGGAACCATGAAGAGCCCTAAGATCTAAAGACCCAGTGATCTTTCCTCACTCCGAGTCAGCCCAAGGATGCTGTTTTTGTCCTCCAACTCAACACATGACACAAATTTGAAAATCTGAACACGAGATTAGCAGCTTTTTTCATGCCATGTCTCCGTCCCTTTCAACATCTTCTTCTCAACAGATGTTAAGTTCAGGAGTGGCATCCCAGCTGACCACAAGTGAGCGTATTTTCCTACCACAGGCTTGAGAGAGAGAAGCCACAAAACAGCTTGCTGCAGCTCAACATAAAACAAAACTCTGAAGAGAGAGAAAAAATGAAGATTTTTTTTTTTAAGAAAAAAGTGGGGGGAGTAAAAACTAAAGATTTTCTAATCCAGCCTTTATTGAGGTTCCTGGTTTCAGCATTGCGACCTTTTTATGTGTGAGAAGAGCTCCCTGTAATTTCCTCACCACCACCACTGGACCGGCTTGTAATAAAAAGATGTCTATTCTGGGATTCTCTGTAATAATGGATCCTTCTTGTCTTCATGCACTTCTGTCTTTCTCGCCTGTTTGAAGATGAATAGGCAGCAGGTGGTGATGGATGAATGAAGGGATGGATGGATGGATGGATGGATGGATGGATGAATGGATGGATGGATGGATAGGTGAATGGATGGATGGATGGGCGAATGGATGGAGGGAGCACATTTATTGAAAATCAAGTATATATCAAGAAGTTCCAGCATTGAACCAATGACAGGATGACTGATGGGTGTGGAGGTGAATTCAGTGTTTCTGAACAAATGATAAGATTTGCTGAGGAAAATATGGACAATTTTGTCAGACATTCATGAAATGGAAATAAGAAAATTGAAAGAGCAATTAATTCAACCTTTCATACTCCAACCTAGACTTCCTTTCCACTTATAATAATGTCTGACTCATTAACATGGATTTATTAGTTATTATGTTTCAACATGATTAAAACAAGTGCTCACCAATAACTGAACAGCTTTACATAATGAACCTTTAATTGAAAAGCACTAGGCAATAAAAAGCTTTTCCGGTGGTGAGGGTCTTTGGAGAGGCAGAAAAGTGCGGTTTGCCTGCTGAATGTGGCGGTGGCTGAATTTCTCCAAAAAGTTGAGAAAAGAGTGAAAAACACACTCTTGTTGCATGACAAAATCCCTCCCAACCAAGACTTGTCCTTTAATACCGAAGCCTTTTCATGTGGCTTCTCCACGATTGCACATGGGGGAAACACAAACCGCACAGTCGGGACAGTGCTTATTATATGCTGAGACTGTGTGTATGTGTGTTGCTATGTGCTGAAGGAATGCTTGCTGCAATCCATGCAGTGCACTTTAAACTGAAATGACACGTCTTAATTTGTCAACAAGCTTCCCGTTGGAAGAGAGTGAAGTGAACATAGAAGGAGTGTGCACACAACAGAGCTCACTGTAACAGTACTTACAACAGTGTGCAGTACCGCCATTAGATAATGTAGGACACATGCGTTAGGAGCTGCCAGTGCACAGCTGTTTCTCTGCCAGGACGCTCGCCTACAAACCCAAATCCTTCGGCTCACCTCAACTCACACTCTGAACTCATTATACACTGTGAAATGCACCCCGCACTTGGTTTTCAAATGGCTGTGAATGGCTTTCACATTCTCATATGTAGTCCATTTATAGGAATGTATATTAGATTAACTGAAGATAATTTATTGCTTCTGACACTATGGGCTGTCATTTATCAATTTATTTCTGCCTGGAAAGAGTAATAATACACATTAACCATTTTAATATTCATTTTAAAATAGTATACTTGCCTCGTGACAGCATGTCCTTACAAGTTAAATAATTTAAATTTTCTCTCATTCATTTTTCTGTCAATTGTCTTACATTGTGAATTAATCTTCAAGAGTTTCCACAAACCATAAAGCAAAAAGTAGCCATTTCTTTAACATGGCCTTTCTGTTACACAAGCCCTGTCTGAAGGCCACAGTGAAGGGGCAATAATATAGTAATTGCTGTTTTTTCATGAAGACCAAAGTTCTTGCTGGTCTTTTTAGAACTTTAACCCACAACAATTAGATTGCCCTAATCACTGTACAACCATTACCTTTTTAACAGCATTTCAGGGGTTCTTAAGATATTGTATGGGTTAATGCTGAACTAAGGTCAAAGTGGGTTTTTAGAGAAATGTCATGTCCCAAGAGCATAAACAAAACTAGACTGCATAATTGGCTGTTTGCAGTACAAATAAAATATGGAAGATCTACAAATGTTTTGGATTAGAAAAAGCCTTTATACAACTTTAAAAAGTATATATGAATAAAGCTACTTGAAGCAAATCAATTAATAGATCTTAAAGAAACAATTATCTGAAAATGATCTCTATCAGCTACAGAATGTCTAGAGGACCTCAGACCAATTCTGCCACATACTTCATTACATTAACTACACTACACTAACTATAGTTATCTATGCTTGTACCGAGAAAAGCAACTTGATTTTTTCCAGCACCAAAACAAAATCCAAATCTTCATGCAGGAGAGGATACAGGCCATGTGGAACACAGATAATAGTCATTTAATGCATTAGAATAGAAGAATAGAATCCATTTTTGTTTAAAAAAGAGCAAGCAGAGTTTGGGTACTTATAGCAAACAGAACAGAACACAGACGTCACTGTTTGTACTGATTTAATCCGTATAAATTCTTTTCACCGGTCTGTAACAACACTGAAAAGAGAAGCTGAACGATTCAGAAGAAGGCACTTGATTCTAGCTGAAATGTGCTGACAATGAATCTTCATTGAAATTTAGGTTTAAGGAAGCATTGGAGATACAGAAATTATTCAATGGGAAAATCAGCTGATTGTTTCCTCTTAGTTCAAGATAAAGAGGAGTCCATGGTACATCTTTAATTTACAATAAAGGATCCTTCAAGGGATGTACTGTAAGTAGGACACTGACAACACAACTAACAATTTGAATGCATAGATTTTTTTTTTTTGCAAAGACTTTTTGTTGCACCCAAAAGGAACACTTCAGGAAGTCACTCAGAATGGCAATGATGAGCCTCACTTCTGTTTTGGTGGAGACAACCAACAAATTCATGTGTGGAGGAACTGTGGTCAGCACCAAGGTTAATGGTTTGTTATCATGGGTCACACATCTAGAAGACCTGGTGCAATTTTGTATGCCAAATCACCTATGGTCTTCATTACATGCACTTTGACAGCCCAAACTTACATTAATGAGGTCAATCAATCAAAATATATAGCACTTTTAACAACTAATGTATAACAGAGCAACTTTACAGAAATCAAAAATAAGAAGGTGAACAACAACACATGAAACAAAGGATGAAGGCTCTCCACCCCACCGCAAAATCTGCAGGAACTGAGTGAGAATGTTTAAGCTTCATGGACTGGATTATCACAGGACACCTTTAGGGATCTCTACAACTCTATCATGTGATGTCTGGCATGTTGTATTATACCCAATGTCATACCGAGAGGCAATATTTCTGTATTTGTAGCGCAATAAACATGGTCCAAGGTACTATATAAAAATATTTTATAAGAGCTATTTGCTTTCTCACTTTACTTAAGGCTAAATTTCTTTAAGGGAAGCAATAGTTTCTTACAGATCCATGACAAATAAAAGAACTTGAACTTATCTAAAGTGAAGGGAAGAGAGTCATATTTGGTATGATGCCTTTCACTCCACTGAAGAGGAGATAAAGGCAATCGCATGCTACCTTGTAATGAGTCTCACTTTTCTTCTATCAGACATTTTTTCTGTCCTTTCTTTCTTCATCCTTCCTCTCTTATCTTCTCTCCTCCCTGGTGCCAGTTGATTGAGGACGGCAGTTTGGTGGGTACACTAATGGGCTCCAGAGTTGGGTGATGTAGAAGGTGCCGCCTCCCCTGGCCCAACGTTTCTCGTTGCCTTTTACCCCAAAATCCGGTCTGCTTGCTGCCATGCATGAATTACCAGCCACAGGAAAGTTAAAAAAGAGGAGTCTAAATTAAGTGCCCTTTCATTCCAGCATTTTCATGGTTTGGCTAAAAACAGGGTGCAAGATGATTCACATTTTATAAGCCCTCTCTTGCGGCCGACTGCGTCACCCTGGCGTTCGGACTCCACCACTCATTCACACATCTCGTTCTTTCTTTCTTTTTCTCTCTGTCTCTTTCATTCTCTTGCTCTCTAACCCTTACCCAAGTCTTCTTGTAATTGAGAGACAAACACTTTCTCAGGGATGTTGGAAAAGAAAGAGGTCACCCAATTTACCCATAATATTCAGATGTGAAGCTTTATATGTACTGGATGACATGAAAAAAGGTCTTAAGAAAGAATTGGGATAAAAAATACATTTGACATTTGACCTTTGCCTAATGGTACTGCTCATGATGTAAATGGTCAGTGATCTGACAAACACACAAACACCAAAGCAAGACACTCAACACAAGACAAAGTGGACAGACATAGCATTTCATGCTTTTCAGTAGAAAGAGTCGAAACCAGCATCTGTTGGCCAGAAGGGAGAAAAGGAAGGGGAATGACATTTCTCTAAACGAGTCTGACAGCTAGTGCCGCGCTGACCACTGTCCATTATCATTTCCTCATCATGGCTGCCACTGGCCGGGCACTGTGTGCCAGGAAAAACATCAAGCTACAGAGGGCAAAGGAGCCTGTATGGGAACAACATAAAGTCAATAGAGTGGACACAGGGACGCTGCTTCAGCTTTATGGCCTAAAATTGGCTTATGCTGCCCCCTGTTAATCACTATTGATATTACAAAAAAACAGAGCATTGATCTGTTCATTCACAAAGTCTTAGAATGGGCCAATATCAGGGCCCATCCATCTGTTCTAGCTTTCAGTCATCCACTAACCCGTATCCTGAGTGTGTATGAGTGTGCCTGGGTGAGTAAGTAAACTGGGGACAATGAATGTTAGGTTTGACTAACAAATACCATAATTCCCTTCAGCACTTAGCTGTTCATGTAAACAGAGCTTTCCCACAAGAAGAAAAAACACAGGATCAGAAGATCACCACTAAAATGGGGAAAAAAACATTATGATGAATTACATTCCACAGTTACAACTGTTCACACACACTGACTTATGTACTTGTCCAGCCTCCATTCATCCACAAGCAGGAGGAGGGGAGGAACTGAGTGCTCAGTGAGAAGAATTGGCGTGGCTAGTCTGAGGTTTGGAGGAAGAATGGGAACTATGCTGTTACTGTGGTGCTGGTCAGACGGCAGGCTTTAGGTTTCCTTACCGCAGCAGGCCCTGACCACATCTCCCCATCGCTCGCACTCAATCTCCTTAACCATTTTAAGCTATAAAATGCTTCCTTACTAAATACTGCTCCACCCTACACTTAAATTGCATACATTAAAAGAACACCCCCTTCTACACCCACATAATAGAAAATAAAATGGGCTCGTTGGGCCGTTAAAGCTGCTGGAGCGGACCGGCCAACTCTTCATTCACATGTTCTGATGTTGTTTGTGGTCTCCACTGCCCCTTCATGAACAAGCACAGAAAAACAGTGATGAGAGAGACACCAGCAGGCCTGTACTGAGTGAGCTGAGCTGAAGCATTACAAACAAACAAGTATTTGTTTTTTGGTAATTGGGGTATTGTGGTCAGTTAAAAAAAATAAAAATAAAATATATATATATTGTTGAACTGTTTATATCGGAAACGTTGTTTTGAAATTTCATCCACATTAAATTATTAATTTGTAATTTTGACCACAAAATTGGATGCAGTTCTATATGGAAGTCAATAAGAAACATAGAAGAACACATAAACAGAAAAATAATAATAATAATTGTTTTAATAATTATTATACTATAATTATATAGTATAATGATCATTATCAACATTATATATATATATATATATATATATATATATATATAT
>CM067509.1:26337409-26526323 GCA_034509495.1 Acestrorhynchus altus
TCTCTCTCTCTCTCTCTCTCTCTCTCTCTCTCTCTCTCTCTGTCCGCCGCAGAGCCGCGTCTGCTCTGTGCGCGTTCACGAGGCCGTGTCCGGTGTGTGTTTGGATGGGTTTCCCTGCTCGTGCACGATGACAGAGCTTTGATCCGCGGTGTGCGCGCGCGCGCGTGTGTTGTGGCTGCTCGCTCCGCACGCTGTCATAATGCAGTTCTCCCTGCGAGGCCCGGAGTGTGTGTGTGTGTGTGTGTGAGAGAGAGAGAGAGAGAGAGAGAGAGAGACTGTGTGTGTGTATGAGAGAGTGTGTATGAGAGAGTGTGTGTGTGTTTGTGTTTATGTATGTGTGTGAGAGTGTGGGTATGTATGTATCTGTGTGTTTATGTATGTGTGTGTGTGTATGTATGTGTGTGTGTGTGTGTGAGAGAGAGAGTATGTTTGTCTGTGTGTTTGTGTGTATGTGAGACTGTGTATGTATGTGTGTGTGTGTGTGTGAGAGAGAGAATGTGTGTGTCTGTGTGTATGAGAGAATGTGTGAGAGAGTATGTGTATGTATGTGTGTATGTGTGTGTGTATGTGTATGTGCAACTCTGCTGCTGGGCTGCAAAAACGTCGCCGTGGGAGTCTGGCGCACACAGCCTCGCGCTCACGATTCGCAGCCACGCAGAGCAGTTAGATCAGTGTTTCTATCCAGTACTGAAATCCAGTTTACAGACTGTGTGTGTACACACTTCACACACACTATCCAGACTCGCGCAGGGCTTTGATGCAGTGTTTGTTTCCACTGTGGTGACGACTGTGATTGGGGTTTTAAGTGGATGATGATAATATTGTTAATCAGTTTTTGCCACTAATTTAATAATTCACAGCCTTTTAAACAGCAGTTGGAGATGAAATATATTAGAACAGTTCTAAATACAAAACACATCAATTAAAACTGCTGATATATCTCGACTCGCTCATGTTAGTGGCTTTCTTTACTGAGAAAAACATCATGAGAGATAGTGAGGTCAGCAAAAATGATTGAGGTCATGTGCATGTATTATATTATGATTAATTTTTGTGTTTGTGTGTTTAAATACTTAAAAGTACTGAAACACTGTCATTTACGTGTAGGGATATAATTAATAATTGCATGAATAATTGCATAAAATGATATTATTATATTCTTAACAAAAACATAATGAGTGATCTTGAGGTCAGCCAAAATGTTTGAGGTCATGTCCATTTATTATATTATAATATGCATAATTATAATATAGTTCACACCACCCAGCCCTAATCAGTACTGAAAAGCACTTTAAGTGCAGTGTTCACTTTCACTTTAAATGCAATATTGAAACACAATGTAAATGATTAATTACATGTGATTTAATTGCAGTGGTCAGCGTTTATTCTTGATGCACTTTGAATGCAGTGCTTAAATGCAGCATTCACATTACCTTCAAATGCAGCATAGTATTGATTGTGGCTGTGTTTTTTAACCATGTTTAAATGCAGTGTTTACATGCACTTATGTACATCATTTAAATGCATCAAACACGTGTTTTAGGGTTATTGTCGTGTTTGTATCAGTACTGAAATGCTCTGTAAATGCAGTGTTTATATGCAGTGTTCACACTGTGTTCACACACCGTTTAAATGCACAAAAAGCATTGGAACATGTGACTAATGTTTGTAAATCGTGCTTTAAGTGCAGAAGTTAAAAGCAGTATGTAAATTTCAGGAGCAACTCCAGTGTTTATGTGCTCTGTCAATGCAGTGTTCACATGCACTCTACAAGCTGCATGTAAATGTACGATTACAATTTAAATGCACGGTAGGCAGCATGCACTTGTTAAATGTGCAGTAAACGCAGTGCTGGAAGCGTGTTTGCTTGAAGCAGCTGTCCAAAAACACAGCCAAGGAGCTCAGCACCTCTTCACCGTTTCGTTGACATGTCTGGTGTTCCAGATGTATTGTGGGATTTAATGAATTTTTTAGTAGCAATACTTTTTAATTGTGTTTTATGGCCTAGAAGGAGGAAGTGAATCATTTACTATAAACCATAAAACAACATATGAAGGATAAGTGGCTGGTTTGAGCCCCTCTCCCCTGTGCTGTTTCTCACTATACCTTCATCAGCAATACTGGCCAGTCTAGTGGAGCCTCACTGCTGAACACTGGAGCCACGGTTCGTTAAACCTGCATGGCTGTGGTGCAGATACTGAACACAGGTGAAAGACCAGTGTTCAGTGTCGGCCCAAAAACAGATAGACTCTGCGTTGAGCTCCTAGTGGCTCACTGCTGCCAGGCTGCTGTGCTGTGTTACTACTCATGCCACTCAGTTCAGATGCCATAGCTCGACCTCACGCTGTCTATGCGGACTTAGTCACATGTGCCCTAAGCATCACAATCTTATATTAAGCCTTAATAAAGACACTGCTGTGCACATTACAGAGCTGTCATTACGAATAGCTAGATTTGGTAGAATACAGCCCATTTACTGGCTGGCCCTCGCCGGACTGTGTTTCTGTCCAGTTAAAACCTCAGCCTCCAGTCGAGTCAGATTTGGGCTTAATATGTTGCCGTTCTTGCTGGCCAAGCATTTTCACTTGTGGTTTTGTGTGTTTGACCACAAGGCCCTTATGTTGTCACTCGGCTCTTGTTATTACACTCTGCCGCCTCGGTTTCAACAGACAGCCTGCACACGATCTGCTCAATTCACTCCTGAGACAAAGCCTGCTACTATATGCCGCCCGGGGGTTGGTCTGGCTGGACAATGTTCGTTTATGGCTCGATTCACATCTCGCTGTTACATCTGTTGTGCTGTTTTGTTGATATCCCGCCGAGAAGCGCAGTACATGCACGACCGCCAGCTCTAACCGTCGTGATGATGTGCTGGAGCAGCGTGCATTTGTGGTTGTGGCTCATCTCTAAATGCTGGCTGTTCTCAAAGAGCCTGGCTTGGCCTTGTAGCCTTGGGTCTGTCAAACAGTATCACAGAGAGCTCGTTAACAGCTTGTTTGGGCAGCAGCCCTGTGTATATGTACCACACATCAGTTAATCAGTTTTGACCAGTTGACATGAGGGTGAAGTGGCTCTCGGTCAGCGTTGGGTACCAGGAGAGAAATTAAACCCAAGGGCACACAAAAGCTACTTTCAGCTTCAGTATCGTTAAAGGTGGACTTCAGAGTTGAAGGTTGGAAGTAGCTGAGTATGGGTTTTATATTCAGAGTATCAAATTACTTTTGGTCACTAATGGTGCAAATTTGATTTAGTTTCTGGTGCTTGTTTATGCTGCTGTTTGGGGAAAAAACAGATTCTGAATTGAGAAGCAACACTGGTGTGATTTCGAGGGCATCGGTATTGACCTGTATAGATGCCTCATGGTATGCGTTCACATGCCATTTCGTCTTGGCACATCCTAGTCCTTTCAATGGAAAGAGCTGCTACATGCGTCCAGTATGTGATGGGTTGCCTCAGCCTCATCATGCAATGAGAATGTTCAGCAGATTTCATCTTAAACAGAAAGAATTAGGAAGATTTTCTCCTCTATTACGTAGGAGTGACCAGCACCTTTTGAATACTTGGCCTTGTTGGTCATCATAACGACACAGTTACCAGAAGAAACTCTCACTGACTGCGTTCTTCCCGGCTCACTCATCCCAAATCCCCTCCTCCATATACTCTTTCTCGACTCCTTAACCTGCATTTCTCAAACATGCTCAGTGGGCAAAAGACCAGCTAATACTAAGCACCTGTCCAATAGGAACATCTACACTGACATGCATATGAATTGGTGTTACCTAGGGGACAGCTTGAGAATGTCCACACCAAGTTGTGAGAATTTATCTTGTGAGTGGTGTTAGGCATTTAAAAATGTTAGGTGTACTGGTGATACATCATAGAAGGCATTACCATCCACAGTGGACAGTGCTGTGGATCGTCCACTGTGGATTCTGGCTAGAAAGGTCTGTGCGAACAGAAATCACATCATATTCAGTGCTGGAGGCCCACATGCATATCCCACAGGTCAGTGCGGCTTTCTTTAGCTTGGGCACAATACTAGTTCCTGTGCATGACGTTTGGCAGTATATGTTACCGGATTTTACCTAAATATTACTTGGATTATGCAAGAAGATATGTTGTCATCACCACTTTACTAAAGTTACACTCTACATGCTCTTAAAATGCACCATTATTTTATTATGGTCTGATTGATATTTGTTAATAATATGTCATGGGTGGGGTGCTTGTCTCTCTTTGTGTTATTATTATATATAATTTAAGCTTTAGCATGAACCTTTCAGCTGTAAGCACTCAGAGTATACGACACCGCAGAGTTACTGCGGTGAAGGCTACCAGCACTAATGCCATTATGTTAAGATCCCAGGGGGCACCAGCACTAAATACAGTAACTTAATGTATGGTGTGATGCACAGAAATAATGAACGTTGCAGAAGCTCTGATGCACTATTTAAGCAGGGTTACAGGCGGCTTTCCTTCCCCTCAGGCTTTTCTGTTCTTTTTTTTTCAGTCTTCCCATTATTCTCTTATTCAAATATTATCCTGTGTGATATTTGGCAGATTGAAGTAAGGGAAAGGTGGGAGGGAAAACAGAGAGTTTGGCAGAAATATTGCTGAAGGCGAGGAAGAAGGCTGGATGATTGGAAGCTGTGGTTACATGTTGCTCATACATCCACTACAGAACTGCTGAATATGTGTGAGTAATTTGTTTAGTCACAACAAGAGGTCCTTGTTCATCGTTCTTTTGATTATGCCTTGATTTCTCTGCTTTTATTAGATCTGAAAATGCTTTGTAGCACACATTCAGTCTTTAAGAGCAAGATGCAGCCTGACAGTAGAAGTTCTAGAGGTGGCCCTGAGTTTATATTGTGTTATAATGCAGTGGACGTATAGAAATGTGGTGCTTCTGTTGATTGTTGAATTTGTTTAAAGCATTTGTAGAAGGTTAAACAGCAGATCTGTCTTTTCGGCTGTCCTGGCCTTTATGTTGTAATTAATATGTTATTGGTCTTTCAGTAAATTGTGTATTGCAGCTTAATTAGTGGAAGTGGAGGTTGGCCTATGCAGCAGCAGCAGCAGCAGTGTATTGGTCTGCATCAGGTCATGCAGTAAACTCAGCCATGGTGACCCTGTTTGGTCCACTTTCTCTCCCCTTTCTCGTGAAATCTCCTTTTGACTTTGACTTTGAAGTTTTATGAGTACGTATTATACTGGAAGTATTGGTCTTCCATTGGGCTTCCATTGGACTAGAAAATGGGCATTTGCTCGAGCTGACTAATTGTACAGCAGTGTGACCCAGGGAGACACAGTGGGACGGGGGAAGGAATGAGGGTTGGGGATTCACTGTCTGCCTGGTGATGAAATGACTGCAAGCCTCCCAGGGGCCTCATCCCATCCTTGCTACCCCATCTTCTTCTCACAAAATTCATGCAAGTCGCCTCCAGCAGGTTATGGTTATTATTCATGCCCAGACCCTTTTTAATGTTGCATAATTCCTTTCAGAGCACACTTAAGGCCTTGAGAGTTTGCAGTGGACAGAATCAGCAGGGTGCCCGTGGTTCAGAGGATGCAGCACGACGGACTTGCATTTTGTAACCTGTTTCGTAACCTCCACAATGAGAGGGATGGACCCTCAGCGGAAAAGAAAAATGGGCTAACGCACATGACAAAGGTTGTATTCGTCAAGCACTGGTGATTTCTGGCGTCAAGCATCACAGCTGATTTGCACCGATCGGAGGGTCACAATATGGGCACCTTCCCATTTTGATGCAGGTTGGCCCCTCTGGCAAAGTCAGTCCTCCCTTCATCTTAAATATTCACAAGAGCTACTGAATGCTGTGGGGAAATAAACAACTGAAGACTGTTGGGGAATAAACAACTGCTGTAACTTCAGCCTTATTTGTCTTTGTTCATTTTTTCCTTTCTTAAACTCGCCACTGTCCCTCTAAGATCTTTTATTTCTCGCCGCAAAAATCCGCCATAACACCCTCACCATCACCGACATTTGTTTTTTCACTG
Organism: Acestrorhynchus altus; assembly: GCA_034509495.1. NCBI lineage: Eukaryota > Metazoa > Chordata > Actinopteri > Characiformes > Acestrorhynchidae > Acestrorhynchus > Acestrorhynchus altus. The sequence continues at coordinate 26,343,428 of CM067509.1, forward strand.
GATTATGTACAAATCATGTTTATTACAGCTAATGAGGTTGGGGAATTTGCTCAATCTGCTGAGCTGTAGTCCATTAAGCGATGGTTTTCAAACAAAACAACAGTTTTGGGACTGGAGCAACTGGCGTCGCGTTCTTTTTCGCAGTGTTGCCTTGGGCTTCGATCTCTCGAGATCTGTGAACTGACTATGCTTTCGCTCACTGTTTGAATTTTAGGACTGAAGACATTGTTGAAAGGCCCCTTCTGGGATGAATCCAGGCACGTATCTTCTCTTGCACCTTGCAGGATCCTTTATTTCAACCCTCAAACTACTTTGAAGCTGCAGACAGCGCTGAACACTGGGACGGCCATTCCTCTTGTCATTGTTTACACTCAGGGGTTGTGTGTTGTATGCTGCAATGTTTTGCCACACTCAGAATGCCAGCGTGCTACACGCTCTTCGTCATTCCGTAATGGGCTCATGTGCGGACGAGTGATTTGCTGCCAAACAGTGTTTTAACGATTGTACTTGCTGCTGAGTGTTTGTTGGCCTCTACTGCATCCAGAGTAGACTGGTATACATTGCATAATAATTACCCTGCACCAAGTCATATCGGCTTAGGGGTGACGTCTCAGTCCTTTAAGTGACGCAAGTTAGCAGCGAGTTCTGATGACGAATGCACCATGACTTCTGGTCCTGAGAGAGGTTTTATGGTCTGGGGGTAGGGCGCAGATAAAGCGGCAGATGGGACCATCTGAGAGCAGTGAATGGAACCCACGGTTCCCCTGATAAAGCTTTATTTGCCCCGTAATGTACAGCTTGATTTACGGTTCTGCAGACAGGCCATTCCTTTTCCTTTCTTGCACTTCTCTTTGCTGTCGTGTTTGCAGTCCCCAGTGATGAGGTGCATTGCAAAGCTAGAATTCATTTGTCACCAGTTCTCCATGGTTTGGCTTCTCCTCATAGAGCTTCATTCATTCAAAAAAAAAAAAAAGATTGGGGGTTCCTGAGCACCCATGTAATGCACTTTTTCTCTGAGCCATGCAGTTATTTCACCCAAGGTAATGTACCTGTCACCGCTTCAGCCACACTCACAGAGACTTGTCGTGTGAACCTAAGCACCAAAAAACAATAAAAAATAGCAACTTTTGCTCGGCATCAGCTCTGCACTTTACGCCTCAGACTTGTGTGCACAGCAGGCCGCTTCCATATATGCCTGAGATAACATAATAGGACAAGCACCCAGCTCTGTGTCGTGTGTGTGCAGGAGAGAGCACATCAAACCCGGCGCTTGAATTGAAACGATCTGGAAGAATGTAGTAAAGACTGAAGAATAATCCCAGCAGAGCAAAACAGGAGTGAAAACATAATGCAGTATTTTCAGCAGCTTAACTATCTCCATGTTTGTGTTTTCGTAAATGGTACAGCAGCTCAATAATATTTATGGTGGACAACACAGGCTGCTTCTGTTCCTGAGCTGATATCCTATGGTTTTCTTGTTTCCCTCTATTTATTTCTTCCCTCCATCCACGTTTTTCCGAATTATGTACCAATATGCCTATTTACTTTGATATCTGTGCACTATGTGGACAGACGTTTTGCTGTGAGAATTTGATTGCGTTCATTGATGAGCATTATTGAGGTGAGGGTGTTGGATGATCACCACCCCACCTTATCAGCACCATCATTCCACAGAACACATTTTCACTGCTCTACAACTTAATGCTTACGGGGCTTTATACCACTCTAGCCCATGTCAGGCATTAGGGATGGTGGCAATAAATGTGTGTTTATGTGCTCTAGAGAGTCCTGTCCTATTGACTGTACTTCTCTGCACAAACCCGACAAGCTGTGTGTGCATATGCACATCTGTGTCAGCAACAAGTGAGACTGAAGTGGAATTCATGAGAAGACACTAGAAGAGCTGTCTGCAAACATTTGGACATGTAGTTTAAATGATAAGCTGTATGAATTCAGCAGAACAGTTTGTTTTAAGTGGTAAATGTTGGAGAGTGTTATGGGTTGTTTCTGAGTTGACAGCAGCATTAAGCAGTGAATAAAACCAGCTGTAAAACCCTGTGTGTCCAGTCCACATGTCAGTGTGTTTTCCCAATTTAAACTTGGGTGTTGCTGTCACACAGAAAAACTTCTGACATGACCTGGCAGTCATTCGTTACAATTTGTCAAAAATTTCATGATGAATGGACCAATGGGAATGCTCCAAAATGACTGAATATAATCTTTTTACTTCCGTTCAAGTTTCAAAAGTTTGTCCTTATGTGAAATTGCGTGACGGTGACAACATAGTATATTAGGGGTGTCAAACTGTATCTACAACGGGCCTCTGTGGCTGTTGGTAGGGCTGGGAGATAAGGGTAAAAATGATAAATGACAATATACAATACAATACAATATGATGAAAGGTTATGTTAAAGTATCAGTGTTTGTTTTGATAATGGGAAACACAGCCTGCTGTAGCTTTAGGCCTATATTACAAAGTTTCTGTGGTATAATTTGAACAAGATTGTACTCTGTGGAGTGTCATCCCTCTAGAAACTAACATTTACACACAAATGACCCACTAGCGCTCTTTTTGGAATGAAACCATACGCAGATGGTAACCTGTGTGGCACATGCAGCATAACAATATGGCCATTTTTCATATACTGATGTATCGAAAGTTCACTCCACCCAAATGGAAGCACATGTGATCAGTTGTATGAAGATTGGCTGATTGATTAGGCAAGTGGATTCAGGTGTTTAGAATGGAAACGTGTTTGTCACCTGTTAAACCCATCAGTTGTGCACCAATGTTATGTGCATTTTATGTTCTTTAGGACAAAGTAAGGACATTAAGCCGTGGAATTTCTTGGGTTGCAAAATGCTTAAGATGCAGACGAGTGAATTATGTAAGTGGGGTTGAGCTGAATTTTTGCTACATTTTTCACCCAAGCAGAAGTGAAGCAGATTGCAAGTGAAAGTAGGATGAAGTTCCACTCTGTTGTTTGGTTTCATAACATGCCCAGATCCCAAATGGTATTCACGAGCAGCAGCTTTGTCTCTCTGTCCAGCCAAATTCACTGTGATGACTGCTTGATTGGCTTCTAAAATGATGGACTTTGACCTCCGTGTTTGTTTACCCTCTGCGGTTTGACGCTGATTAAAAATAAATCTGCAGACACGTGCACATGCTGATTAGAGCATACACTCCTACACATTCATGACTACTGTGATGTTGCCCACCTCGCTCCATCCAGTTTGATATCTCAGAGGCACTGGAGGCCGAAAAGAGCATCTGGGCTTTTTTTTCTCCCCCGCTCAGCCATTGGCCAATGGTGGATTCCCTGGGAGCCATTGTTCTGCTGGAGTCAGTGCAGCCATCTGCTCTTTCTTCGTTCATCAGTTTTCCAGCTTCCCTTTCCGTTCTGCCTATGCGTCAATATTGCCTGCCTCAGCCTGGTCTGGCCTGGCCTACATGGCTCTCCCTTAGCAAGGTCAAAGGGTCACCGTGGCTTAGACCACTTTTACACAGGCGGATTGTGCCTTGATGTACACAAGCTTTCATGACCTGTGAGAAACCCAACGTGTCTGCAATGATTGAATAAAATGAAGAATAAAATGAGTAAATTACTTTAACCTTAACTCACATACAAATCCAGCTAGTTCACAGTAGATTTGATTTTTGTAACATTTGTGAGTATTATTTTGACAGTACTGCGCTAACCTGCTCTGAAAAACACTTTCAATGACTGCATTGTATGAAATATAAATAAACTTTCCTTGCCTTACTAGAACTCGCACTCTGGCATACTTCCCTCTTAGTGCTCCAACTGCTCAAAGCTGGTCAGGTTGGTTGAAAAACTGGTCATCAAGGAGAAAACATGCTGGTAAGCCAACTAGATGACCATCGTAGCTCTTCACCAGTTAGGGCTGCAATGATCCAACATATCATAATACAATTTTGTGCTGAGGATTGGAGTAAAATAAATTATATTAGGTAGATAAAATATGCATCTGGTCGATATGTCATGGACAATGCAAACAATGATTTAATTTGTCTTAGGTGACACTGCATGTCCTGCCATGTGACTATTCCACACGCACACATTGCAATGATATGTCCAATATTTGGGTTTGAATTAGCTGGTTTATCAGCATCACCAAGTTGACCAAGCTGGTTGTCAAGCTGGTCATATTGGTTTGGTCAGTTTGGTCAGGCTGGTCAAGCTAGTTAACTGATCACACTATTCGGCCAGCTAGATCATACAGGTTGACCAGTGCTTAGGCTGGTCATGATAACGATGGATGATATCAGAGAAATAATTGTGATAAATATTTTGACATTTAAAAGATCATTTTGTGTCGTAGTAATGACAATAATAATGAATGAACACCCTTTTAAAAGCAGCAAACTGAATTATGGAATTATTCAGACATAAACTTAAAATAAATAAATTCAAAAAAAAATTGTTTTAAACAAAAGTGACATACTGGCTCATTTGAGTTAATGGGTCGTCCTTGCTAAGACAAGCAAAATAGGCGATAATGGGGTCAGCAGAGACTATGTAGGTCATGTCCATTTATTGTTCGATAAGTCAATAATGTAATCATCATGACAGGCCTAATGGTAATATCACCTAAAAGTAAGCCTACAGTCCCATGTTTATTTTAACAGTCATTTTTCTAATTTTACAGATATTTAAATATCAGACTTCGTCAGAATGCAGATTTCTCAATGCAGTTTTCTAATCCTGCATTAGTAACCCCAGATCAAACCCCGTTTATTTATATCTGCATCATCACCGTTTGGTGTTCAGATGTTCTTTTAGAATAAATAAAGTGCCAGACAGTGATGACATTTGCAGATGTGTGCCTCATTATGTGAAAATTATATGTAACCTAGAAAAAAGAAATAAAAATGAGCTCTTAAGCAGTTTTATCCAGACTGGAACATTCATTACATGATAGAACACTTGAGCCTAGCAAATAAGACAAGATAAGATAAGATAGGACTTTTATTATCCCACAGGGGGAAATTTGCATTGATTCAGCAGAATATACAGTAAGTAGACAACGATGCACATTATACAAATACAAAATGTATGTTACAAAAAATACAAATTTACACTCATGATTGCATGGATAGAGATGCAGTTTCTGAACAGATATTGCACAGAATGATCAATATTGCACAGTTTGTGAAGGTATTGTTCTGGCTGTTGCAGCAGTTACACAAATAGTGATAATGCTGGTCTTCAAGAGTGTTGTACTGGTGATGAAGTAAATATTTAATAGAGGTAATATAGGATCACTTAAAACAATTCCAGTACTGGAAAGCTCATCATGGTACATCAGTATCACAGCTCACTGATTACTGATGTAGATCTTCCAGCTCTAGTGCAGATAATGCAGAGTCCCAAAGGAGGGCTTGTTGAATGTGTGTTACTACTTGCAGAGATGCTGGTTTTAGTAATCCAGTCTGGTCATGGACATTATTTCCGCTTGTTCAAGTTATTTGCTTGTCGTAGACAACAAATGTAATCGTAGGTCGTGTACATTGCCCTCATTTACAGCAGAACCAGAGCGAGTGACTATAGTAGACACCAGCTCGGTTATGTGGGACAGCAGATAGGCTTTCAGGAGTGATATGGAATGAATAATTGATTACAGTACTGCTATTCACTGGACACTGGCTGGTCTGGTCACCTCAGGCTTTTGTATTGTGCGTTAGAGGACATGCACAAATGGAAAAAATTGAGTTGCGTGGTTTATCTATCAGATGATGGCCTGTGTGTTTGTATTGTGGAAGACGAGAAGGGTTTGGTGTGATGAGGATTCAGTGTTAGTTTCTTAATCATTTTTAATCAGTCGTTTTATTTACTGCACTTTAATTCGATATGTGGCATTCAAACAGCAGACATCTTTAACCTCAGCGTCCTTTTGTCCTTCTCTGCTGCTCTGACTGCTCAGCACGCCTGCTTGGTATTTGATGGATGATTCCCGGTTTTTACGCTGGATTCCTGTGGAAAGACACAGGAGGCGACAGTCAGTCTGAGAGCTGCTGAAATCGAGTTTGTTTTTCATCGACACGGTCTGTGTTACAAAACCACTCTACCGGGGCCAGTTATGTCCAGTGTCATGGCTCCCTGATAATTTCTGATTCCCCGCTGCCCTGTTGGAGAGGGAGAGGGGAAGGATTGTTGACATTCCTGTGTGGGCCACCTGGACTGGATTTGTGGAATGCCAGTGTAGCATTAATAATGCTGTGTTCTCTGGGAGTCAGGTGCATCTGGCACCTGAGGTTCAAAAAAAGGCAGTGAAACAGCAGAATAAAAGAGCGTTAAGTCCACCTGGCAGGTGTGAGCTGGTGTTCTGGACATGCATGTGTGCTTTGTTTACCCAATGGGACAGTTTTAATTTGATCCGTGTTTTTAAAGCTGGATTGACCGGTGATCCGTGTTTGTAGAGGCCATTAAATGTATCCACAGTTTTATCTGTGTACTGTAAGTAGGTGGTATCAGATATAAAGGCCTTATTTTTGTATTGAGCTGACTCTAAGTGACCTCCTGGTGGGAGCTGTGGTGCATGCATGAAGACTGCCTGTTGGTGTTTTTGAGCGCAGTAGATGTTGCAGGCTGACAGCAAGTGGAGTTTTAAAGCTGAGCAGCCCTTTCAAAAGAAGTGGAGGCTCCTATTCTGTTGACGTCTCTTTCCACAGATGCATCCAGGAGCCAACATGAAGACCATCTGTCACTCCAGTGGATGTCTCACGCACTGTTGCAACACCTGCTTTATCTGGCTTTTTCTCTCAGATGAGGAAACAGCTCTACTCCACTTATCAAAACATGCTTCTCGTATGTACTGCCTGTCAAAAGGAAGATCTAATGTTAGATTTCTAGTCTAATAAGGAGAGCATTTATGTTGTCCTAAACGTAATTTGTGTAAATCTTGTAAACTTAAATCTCTGGTCACGTACACAGCTCCAGGGGGTTGTGGGTTTGAATCCCCACCCAGGTCACTGTCTATGAGGAGTTTGGTGTCGTCTTCACTAAAGTCGAAATCTGTCCAAACAACGGACAAAGCAGTTTTTTTGGTACAAGCTGCACATGTTTCTCAATTGGCTCTGTTCTTGACTTTTCTTCCATGTTGTTTCCATGTCATGGACTGGATGGAGTGGAGTCACATTTTTAACGTGAAGAAACACAGTGGAGAAAATATGAACTGAATTAAAAAAAAAAAAGTATTAGCAGAATAAAAAAACCTGAAATAATCATCATGGGCCAGATTACCGTGGTTAGAGGATATGAATGTCAGTTTTGATAAATTTTTGATTCATTGCCCAGCCCTAACTTGCACCCTGTCCAGGGTATTCCTCCCTTGTGTGTGATGACACCAAGTGACCCTGTTCAGGAGGAAGCAGATAAGGTGAAGAAAAGATAAAGAAGCACTTATTGAAACTCTTTTTGACCCGAAAGTGGTTTAAGGACTTTAAAAGTAGGATGTGTGTTATGTAGTCATGCATATTATGATAATGATCTCAAAATCAAAAAGGGGGTGGAGCTATTTTGTTCTTGAGGCTTTTTTGTATGGCAAGAGTCAAGTAATCAGGGCAAAATAATTTTGTCTCTGTTATAGGAGGTGGGAGATATGGACTTCAAAGTTTGACACGACACTATAGTGCCACCATCAGGCCAATTGGACAGAGCTCAAGCACCTGAGTAATGGGAGGGACTACTACCAGTTGACCAAGTTTCATCTCCGTACGACTTACGGTTTGGTCCGTGCACTTTGTTGTACGGGAGAAAAAGAAGGAGAAAAGAAATTTTGAAGTAAGTTAGAAAGTACTTGAAGGCCAAGGTCTACAGAGAGGAAGTCATTGCCAAGACATCCCACAATGGCAGGGAGAGCTGAGGATGGATCTTACCCACACACTTCATATCTGAAGGCAAGTGTTTTAGGGTTGAGCCACATGTGGTTCGTGGAAGCGTGGGAAATTTCGGAGAGCAAAATGGAGGAAGAAAAAAAGAATTAAAATTGAATTAAATTTATTGTTGAAAACTGTTTATACAAATTCATTGAACGTCCTTCATCCCTATATCATTTCACAAATCTGCAGCAAATTTGGTAACAATGTCTGATGAATGTACGTCTAACAGACGTATATTGGGAAAATTGTCAGGCTCAATCCACAGCATCACATGAACCCAGTTTAATTCCCACACGGCACAGGTCATTGGTCATATGCTTGTTTTCTTAGAACAGCAATCCCTAAAAGCCAATTGACATCTTACTTTATAGGCTATTATAGAACGCCTACATGTATATACCCATCAAGTTTTGTGTTTATTGGTCAATGCTAAGCATGTAAAAATCCCTGCTGAGTGCTGATTGGTTGATTGTGGGTGTATTTGTCCAATGATTATATAGGGTATGTATAGGGTAACACAAGGATGCAGTGGACCTTGAACTTATGGCTGTAAAGTTTTATCCCAGTAGCCCATGCAGTGGCTGAGAAGGTTTTTTGCATGTTACAGCGCCCCCTATTGACTAATGGACACCAAGCTTCTGCTTCCTCAGAATCACGTGATATATAAGCTTATAAGCTTACAAAGTTTGGTGAGAATTGAAGACACCTTTCCAGATTTGTAGCCAGGGGCTTATTTACCATGTGACAACCATACTGTTTACAAATATTCATATGGTTTTACATATTTTGCCAATTATGACGCAGGACTTGTGGGCGGAGCTAAAAAGTTGAGTCTCATGGTTCAGGAGATTGATGTGATTTGTGTTATTTATGCTGTATGGGGAGATCTTTGTTCAGAATATCTCCCCTCCAAGTTTCATGTCTGGATAGCTTACAGTGTCTTCTCCACGTCACATTTTGGTCAAAAAGAAGAAGAAAAATGTGAGCAAATACAGTAGGGTTCTAGATCTCACGGTGATTTAACCCCTAAGAACAATAACAATCCACATTAGCTGTATCCTAAAATACTGTAACTGTATCATATCATTGAAACCCTGAATGTTCCATTGTTGCAGTCAGACACCGTTTGAAAAGTAAGGTGCTGCCATATGTGTTTATGGAGAGGAATGCCCGCCGGTCAGAAACAGGGATATCATTTTTCTCGTGAATGCTGAGCTGATGTCCACCCATTCATTCATTTATGCTGAGTGGAGTCGCCGTTTGGCAGCGCTCTCGCGTCTCGCTCATGTTTCAGGAAACAGCTTCAGTTTTTTGGAGCGCTGTGAGATAATGTAATGTACACTGATCTGTAATAAACACTGTCAGTTGAAGTGAGGCGTGCGCCGGACGTGCAGAGGGTTGCTGTTTTTACTGATTTGTTGTCGCCTGCCTTGCTGAGGCCAGAGTTTGTTGATCTATTTACGGCATGGAGATGACTTTACTGGTTTTTTTTCTCTGCCCCTTTGGGTTTTGTCAGCATGTTCTCTCTCTCTCTCTCTCTCTCTCTCTCTCTCTCTCTCTCTCTCTCTCGCTCTCTCTCTTGCGCTCTCTCGCTCCACTCGGCCGGGTGAATATGATGCAGCAGTGCTTTCCAGCTCATGTCAATCACTGCATCTTCTCCTTAGTCGATTTATTCTACCGTGATCACTGCATCCTCTCGCACTCTCACGCTCTCTTCCTCAGAGGTGAGTGTGATCTATCAGTCCCGTAGTTTAATACAGAAAGTAGTTTAGATGTTTCTGACGTAATAAGCACTAAATCGTCGGTGCACGGATGGGATTATTGGTGTTCCTTGAGTGTTTGGTGGGTTATCCACAGCGCTGCTCACTGACGGCTACAGTCGATTATTTTAAATTAAAATTATCATTATTCTGTCATTCACAGGCAGTAGCTGTCTGAGACCTATAATACCAACTCTCTCTCTCTCTCTCTCTCTCTCTCTCTCTCTGTCTCTCTTTCTCTCTCTCTCTCTCTCTTTTCATCTTACATCTTCTCATCCTTTCTTACTCTTTTTCTTTCTGTTCTTTTCTCCTTTTCTCTTTTCCTTCTTTCTCAATCTCTTCTTATCTCTTATTCTCTCTTTGTGTCTTCTATTTCTTTCCTTTCACTGTCTTGTTTCTCACATTATCTCTATCTGTTCATCTCTCACTCTTCTCTTGCTTTCCTACCCCCCAATCTGTTGTGTTGTCAGCTCTTTGTTTGATTGACAGCTCGTGCCGACAGTGCTGTGAATCAGTCTCTCTCTCTCTCTCTCTCTCTCTCTCTCTCTCTCTCACACTCACACACACACACACACACACACACACACTCACACTCACACACACACACACACACACACACACACACACACACACACACACTCCTTTAGCACCTCTGTCAGGCCTTCTTTGACATTTTGCACAGCCTGTGTATCTCACCTTCATGGCGACTAGGGCCGGGTCTAAAATAAGACCAGTGGAAGCACTACAGGTCTGCTTTAGTCCCTCTGTTCTCCTCTGATCAGGCAGCTCTTAATCAGCACACCGCTTGGATTTGCATTTCATTAGTGGTTTCAGGTTCTGATCAGTTAGAGAGCAGATGTGGGCTGATGTTCATTTGTTCCTTTTTCAGTCTTTGCCTCCCTGTCGGTCTCTGGGGAAGCTCATTCCCTTATTTGTCCATTTCTTCCACAGCTTGCCTTTCAAAAAAAAAAGAACACAAAAAGAAAAACCTGTGGAATATCACGGTTATGAGAGAAGTGGCTCATTAAACTGTTTGCTTTGTATTTATTTACTCTGCAGGAGAAGCGTGGGGTGTAAAAAGGAGGAGGGGGGTGTAATGCAGCAGCAGAATCATCACCAGGAACAGAACAGACAGATCTTTCTGGACCTAACGCAGCCTGTTTCATTCTGATGCTGAAATTCTTCACTTACTCTTTAAATTAATGCCATTTACTGCTTGTACGCTAAACACAGAGACAAAGGCCACTTAGCTCCTGCTGTAAGGTTTTTAATGAGGCTGTGGTGCCATTGTCCTGTATGAACAGTGACCGGTCTGAATTTGTGATTTGGCTTTATATTAGAAGCCGCAATCAACAAAGAACAGCAGTTTGTAATCAGCTTGACCCACTTTCAGTGTTAGTGGTCACACTTTCAGCTGCGGTCAGTTTAGGGGCAGTTTGTCAGGTTTCATGAGAATCATAAACCCAATATGGAATGGAAATGTGAGCCGAGTGTATTCTTACACCCTTACCCTTACACCAAATATCAGACATGTTCAATGAAAGTACCAGTTTGGACGCAAGTGACTGAATGTGTCAGAGATGACATGATGTAATACAGAAGTATTGGGATACCTGCTCATTTATTGTTTTTTCCGAAATCAAGGTTATTAAAAAGATTTTAGAACATTGCTGTGAGGATTTGAACTGGAATGTGGGGTTGCATACTGGCCCTTAGGCTTGGACACAATGGTTACTATCAATATGGTGTACGTATACAATATTATTCAATTATATTGTTCAAACCAAAATGCTTTATTTGTAATTACAAATAAAATCCATACTACTAGATGAACTCGGCTTATGTGTTTTTAAATGCACAGAACTGGACAGAGACGGTATTTCGTAAGATTTTCTTTAAGGGTCTAAGAGTGTAGATTTCTGCTCAATTCAAGAAACACTGTTCATGTAATTTGGACAGCCAAACACCAGCCTGAGGTTTCTGATAAATTCTGTCAAGATTATTTATAAAATTTAGTACTGAATGCTTTTCAGTAGTACAGCCGTCTGAGTGTTGGCCATATCGATGGAGAATTGTCAGCTTGTTTCTCTAGATGGTCAAAGTCATATGTCTGTCTGTCCCTAGTTTCTTAGTGTATTAAGGTTGCCAATGTGGATGTCTCTTAGGGCATCTCAAGTCCTGACCAAGGGCAGTCTGGGTTTGCTTTCATTCCATTTGAACTGTGGATCGATTGTGTAGTTTCTATGAGGAGGACAGTTTTTAGCCATGCAGGTGACAAGAGGTATTAACCATGTGACAAAATGAACCAATCAGGCAACCTAGACCAGAGTCCGCTTGAAATGATCTCCAGACTTCCTATATCAGGAGGATCTGTTCTCTGGCCCCCTCCCAGGCTTTCACACTGGGAAAACATGCCGAACTCTTGGAGCAAGCAGTCCCAGGTCCAGTGACATTGCTTTAGCAGCATTTTGAAAAGATGCATTGGTGAAAGCGCATTACCCTAGATGAGTGTCATGGAAAGTCTTTAATTAGTGAGAGGGATCTGAAAATTCCCACTGAAATTTGAACTAGAAGGAATTTGGTTGGTTCCACACAGAGCACTGAGCGAGCCCTAAAAAGAGTTCACTTGATATCATAGTAAGCGGGTCCTGAAAATTTAAGTAAAAGTATTGTCTTAACCCTGCTCTGATCTGACAGCCGCTGGAATGTCGGTGGCAGTGGAGAGCATGTGACAAAGACTGCAAGATGTCTTCATCATGACCTTCAGATAACAGCTCTGTGCTCCCCCCTGTGGAGTGCAATTAAGTTCAAGGTCCAGTGCATCTCTGAAGCTGTTAAGTCTGCAGTAGGGTTAAACCAGGACGACAGCTCTGTTGGAATGGTTGAAAACGGCTGCATGATGATGATGGTGATGATGCCCACTGGGATCATTGGAGATTCTTGTTTTCTTTAACCACTGGCTGTTTTGTTTGGGATTAGAAGGTGGCGATGTACGGCTGTGCCGAGGCCTGGTGGATATGGAGCTCTGGGGCTATGTGTGTATGCAGTGTTGGGTGCGCCAGGGCATGGATCAGCACACGCTCCTGACGCATACGCCTCACCCGGGCAGATTTTTAATGCTGAAACAGAAAGCTGTATCAACACACAAAGCAGCTTCACATCACCGTTTTAGCCCCTCAGAGATGAATATGTTCGCAGCAGTGGGCAAGAAGGCCTGGATTTGGGTGGGATTATGTCTGAGAAATGAAAGTGAGAGTATTTATGTGTAATTATTTGCCTCAAATTTGGTAATAAAGTTGTTCTGTTAATTGTTGAAGTTGTGAGTTTATTTAAAACATAAATATCCATTTTGTGGTTCCTGGTTGGGTTTCATTATTTTATTCATGGCCGACTGAATACTGCATGAATGTGTGTGTACAAGGACAATGAAAAATGAGCTTTTGTGTGTGTGTGTGTGTGTGTGTGTGTGTGTGTGTGTGTGTGTGTGTGTGTGTGTGTGTGTGTGATTTCCATTGAAATACAGCCTTGCTGCACTTGCTTTAGAGAGCTGTTTCAGAAGCTTTACTTAACGAACACTTCATTTCTGTTTGACTGTGATATTTCTCCTCTGCTTTCTGCCAGAGACCTCTGTCACAGACCTGTTTCTGAGCTGTGCCTGCACTTTAAAGTTTCTAAGGGTTTGTTTTTGATCTCTTTTTCTCTAGTCTCCTCCGTGCTCTGTGCAGGGAACAGTATCTGCAGGTGTTTGTTCCCAGTAAACCGCTGGCCTGATTTCTTTAACAAAGACTGCAGCCTAATTAGTGGAGTCAGGCAGTTTAGAATTGGAGCAGTTACTTAAAGACCCTGCGTGCTTTGATTTGAGGAGTTCTCCCCATACAGGTCTAAATTTCTCAAAGTCGAGGCTGCAGGTTAGATAGGAGCTCATTGGTGTATGAAGGCTCCTCTTCAGCACTCTGTCACACACATTCACAATAGCTATAGAAGGCGACGTGACTCCGGTGCTTCTTACCACTTTCTGCCAGTTTTGTTTCACCACATCCCTGACTAACTGAGTACGACTGAAGCTCTTGAATTTATACACCAGGGTACATTTTGGCAGCATTTGAAGGATTGTACCAATGGAAGAGACTCTCTGCAGGGAGACATGCAGTCATTAGTTTTTTACATTTTACTGTAATCCCACGGTTTCTGGGTGGTGCAACAGTCTAAGCACAGGTTGGTACCTAATGAAGATACAGCCTCATATGACCAGAAGTTCAACAGAACATGATTGATTTAACCAGGTTGAGTACGATGGCCCTCCCTCTCCCCTAACTAAGAGCTACACTAGGTAAATGCAGATGTCCGTAAGCTGAAGTAACTGAATTCTCAGTTTTTTGGTGTCCTCCTCTTGGCTTACTCCTCCAGCTGCCCAGTGATGATGTGTTAGTTACAGTTTGAAAGTACTCAGTGGTGGTTCGTATGACTTGAAGGAAGCTCATGCTAGCTTTCCCCCTTCCAGGGCAGTAGCAGTTGGTGGCATCAAAGGATACACCAGTTGGGATGGGTGTGTTTGAAGGATTCTACCAAAGGGACAGACATCAGTGATGTAACAGCAGGGAAACAAGCCTTCCTCAGCTACATGATTAGCCTTTAAACATGTTGTCATTAGTTTTTAAATTTTATTCTGTATGCTTCCTGATTGGTACATATTTTAGGTCAAATAGTTCCAGTTGCCATTTAATTTGTGCAGAACTCTTCTGTGTTTCTACCGGATTTTCAGGCTGAATTAGAGTTTAAACGGATCACCTTCACTGCTTAGCTGCGTCAGAATTCAAAGGTCAAGGTATTTTTGAGAGGGTCTTTTTTTGTGTGTGTGTGTGTGTGATTATCTGTTTTCTGTGCTGCTGCACTCAACTCAGGTTTTATCTCTTTGACCTTTGGTGACAAAGAAGACTTGTTTACTATCTTAACAGCATCTGGACGTGGGTCGGGTCTGCAGATTGAAATGTAAGCAGGGCAGTTGCTCTGACTCTCTCCTTTTTTGGAGGGATGGGGCTACGTGTTCTAAGTCCCCCCCCCCCCCCTCTGGTTTCTGTGAACTTTCCCAAGACGTCACCTGTCCTCTGACGCATCACTCCAGCAAGTTCAGTGTGCTCTGACCTTGTCACTCTGTCTGCTGTCTCCAGTTCGTTGGCTGAGATCACATCACCATGTCCACTCTCACTACTGCCTGAGTGGTCTTATTGATTTGAGAGGGATTTTAACAGCCAGTGGTTTTCCAGTGGTGCACATCTGTATGCCAAAATGACGTCCGAGTTGACATTTCAAGGTTTAGCCCTCAATGGGCAACGGTTCTTACTGTGATTTTGCCTTTTAATGAATATTAAACTGTAATTATCCACAGGTGGATTACTTCACTTGCAGGACCGGATCAGATACAGCAGTGCTGCTGGAGTGTTTAAACCCCTCTGTGTCACTGCTGCACCAAGAACAGTCCACCAGCCAAATATTTAGCCAACAGCATCCTGTGAGCTGCATCTTGTGAGCTCCGCCCTGTGAGCAGCGTCCTGTGAACATGATGAAGCACTATAGGATGACCAACACAAACTGGGCTGCAGCAGATGAGCTTCTGTCACTGACTTTACATCTAAGGTGGATCATCACAGAAGGAGTGGACACACTGTTTAAAACTCCAGCAGCACTTCTGTGTCTTATCCTCTCATGCTTGCTCTACACACACTAGCACACCACCACCATGTCAGTGTCACTTCACTGTTGAGAATGACCATCACAGAAGTAACACCTCCTCTGAGGTGGTCTGGTGGGGTCCTGACCATTGACGAATGATGAGAGGAGACTCATGAAGTATGCAGAGAAACATAAGGACTAGAGTCTGGGGTTTATTAAAATGTGTATGAAGTGTAGAAATAAGGAGGTGGTCATTATAAAGTGAGTTGACCATTTATATTTATACAGTACAGGGACGTACTGGGATTAAATCTAACTGGATCGGCTTTGTAAAGATAAAAATTTATTCCTGCAGTTAAATGAATCAGATATTTTAGTGCAGTAGTTCAGCATCACATCATTTAATCAGCATCATATTCATCATGTTTCAAACATAACATCTACACTTGACACAGCAGCCGAAAGAAGACATTTTACAATTATGGGATGTAAAATTTCTTCTTTCAGCTGCTCCCTTTAGGGGTTGCCGCAGCCGATCATCACATTCATGATCCGCATTATTGTTTTGGCACAAGTTTTATACCGGATGCCCTTCCTGATGCAACTCTCACCAAACTACAGCCCTAATGGCTGGACATCACATAATTATATCAAAAGCTTTCATTATCATTACTAACTGCTGTTCTTTGTATTGAGGGTTTAAGCAAAATATGTGTTTGTTTCTTATTAAATTCGTTTCCCAGATTCCTGTCTCTCCCGTAAGGTATCAGTCTGGAGTACTGTGGCCCCTGCCCCGGAGCTTGTGTTCCTCATGTCTGTGTTCTTGATACTCTGACTTTCACCGCTCGCTTGGAAAAGGAGAGTGTCAGTGAGTCTGCTTTGTAGTTGTGGTTGATGTGTCTGCACTAAAGGATAGCCTTACATGCTCCTGTTGCACTTTTGCCTGACTAATGAGTGCCTGCACTCAGTGGAGTTCTCCTAATGAGAAGCCGAGCTGGAGCTTCCCTCATTGAAAGCCTTAATTCGGTTTTGTCTGCAGCTTGTTAAGCATAAAGTGTCTGAATTAGCAGTGTGTGGGCCTCAGTGAGGAACAGTGCACTCCTGTGTTACGGTCCCTTGTTTGGGTATTGTCAGTTAGGTGGAAATATGGGCTCAGTGATGAGGCTTTAATTGGGGTATTGAATGTGCAGAATGTGCAGAAACACAAAAGCTCCTTTGTGGTGTGAGATCGGGGGTCTGTCTGTGGCCTTGCATGGAGTAAAGATGCAACAGTGTTTAAATTGATAGCAAGTTTCAAATCTTTAGGTAGCTGATTCCAACACTTTGGTTTTGTTTAGGAACATCTTGAAAGGCCATGTTTTAGAGGTGTGAGGCACGGGGGGGGGCTGCCCCCTCACACACTAGGGGGCAGTGAGCACACATGCCGGGAGCAGTGGGCAGCCCTATCTACGGCTCCCGGGGAGCAGCTGGCGAGTTCAGTGCCTTGCTCAAGGGCACTTTAGTCATGTCCTGCAAGTTCAGGGATTTGAACTGGCAACCTTTCAGTCATAAAGCTGGTTGCTCTTAGGGGAGCAGACCAGAGGTGAAAGTGCAGGACAAGCTCCTTGGGAGGAAAAAAGTCACCGCAGCGCCACATAAGTCCATTGGATGTATGAGAGGTGTAGATAGAAGGTATGGAGCAGATGCCTTTAATGGAGGGTTACTACACAGGGGCAGGTAGCAGAAGACCCACGGTCGCCAGTTTTCCATCTACGTCAGGCTGAACAGGTGGGAAGTTGTAAAGAATAACTGGAATTCTGGAGTTCTGTTTGGAGTCTAAAGAAGATCTTCAGAGTGGTTCTGGTGAGCCAGAAGGTGACACAAATAGGAGGACACCCTGAAACAGTGATATCCATCTGCTCCACAGTCAACACAACTGATCACATGCTAGTCATGGCACCAACACTCCTGAAAACCACAGTTGTGTATGGCCATATAGCCCTGTATCTGCATACCATATCTAAAGGGACACATTACATATGTGAAGTAGTCTTCATAAGTCCTTGGTTCCTGGTGAAACAGTGTGGTAGTCAGAGTCATTTTAGCTCGGCTAAAAGCAAAAAGATTTTCCACGCCATCAGAAGACCACTGATACATATTTCAATCAGTACTGTTATAAAAATGCAAGCCCCCCCAGGAACGGTTGACTTCGCAGGCTGCCATCGACAAAACTTCCACCTTTCATTTGAAATGAAATTTGAAAGGAGGAATTGTAATGTGTTGAAACAGAAACCGTTTCTAAAAACTCTCAAAACTCTCAAAACTCAATTATCTGCCCCCAACCAAACGACCCCTGTGTGACGCAAATGTAGACCGTGCGAATGACTGAAAAAATAGAGGAAAGTTCACGTAAGGTCTTGGAATGAGCACAAACTGTCTTCATTATAAAGGTCGCTCAGCGTGTGTCTCCCTCTGGCTAAGCAGCCATGCAAGCATGTGCCATATGCGAGACGAGGCTGTGAATGAACAGTGTCCAGCGTTGTTTTGGAGATGCTTTCTCTGCGATGAATGATTCCATGTTCTGTGAAATCGAGTACTAGAAGGTCTACGTCAGGGCTCTTCAGTTCCTGTTGTGGATGGGTGGTGTCCGCCACAGTTCAACTCATCGTTTAGTCGGTGGGTTTGACTGGCTGCATGTTTCTGGTTGGTGGACTATTCTGAGTCCATTAGTGACACTGAGAGGTTTAAACATGTGTGCAGCACTGACCATTGAAGGTCAGGATGAAAGGAGGATAACAAAGTATGCAGAGAAAAGATGGATTACAGTCTGTAATGATAGAACTACACAGTGCTCCTGTTTGAGAAGTGGAGCTGATTAAAGGAACAGTGAATGTAAAAATGAGGAGGGGGTCATAATGTTATGGTTGATTGGTGTGTACTTTATGTTTTTACAATTTACCAACTTTTCCTATCCTGCACAAAAAGCCTTTTATCTGGCTTCACAGGGTGCATTGTGGAGCTTCAGACATTTTTACATAACCTCACACTCTGAGATTGCAGGATTTTGGTTTCCAGCTGCGGCTGCTTGCTAGGGAGAAAGCAATAAGGAGAACTCGGCAGTGCAAAATATGAAACACTTTGATCTTGATGACAGATGTAGAGTGCTGCTGCAGTAAACTCACCCCACTCTGTAGCACTGCTTAGTCCAGGACCCCCCCCCAGAACCCTGCACTGAAGTGATCTCCAGGAGGGACGTCCTGATCCGATTTTTAAGATCGGTATTGGAGCTGATCAAGGTCGTGTTATTGCTGCATTAAAGCCCAGTCAAATGTGTCATTTCAGGTTCACCTTTTGTGTAAATCACTTTTTCATTTTTAATGTTTTGTATAAATGTCTTCATATTTGAACTAAAAAATGGCAAAGGCAGCTAAGTGCGACATATAAAATCATAAAACATGTTTCAGCTGTAGGTAAGCCTTCTGCCTTCTGTGAACACACTGTCAAAACTAGACCTGATAGATATTTGAACCTCATATTTGAATTGCACAGAAAAGTCATTTTGCTCTTGTTGGAGCCGACCTGAAATACAAAAGTAGAGCATTCAAGAAACCATTACAGACGGCCAAATCAAAAAGGTACTTACCATCACGGCTCCTAGAGAGCTTTGAGTCTTTAACCCTAATTCACTTTCCCCGATCCAAATAATTGCTGTTCGGGTAGCTGAAGGACGTGTGTTACATTCACACAAGCAGGTAAAAGTGGTCCAGATCCCATCTTTCTCATCATGAGTGTGTATGTATGTATGTATGTGAGTGAATGTATATCTATGCCCAGATATGGATTGACACTCTGTCCTAGATAAACCTGCCCAGTGCTTGATACAGTCCTGCAGTCCTGCTTCTGGTAGAGACTGCGCTGTGCACGATTGGCTATCTAGAATTCAAGCACCCTTGGGAATATAGAAAGATGCTATATTTGTGTAGCTTTTTTCATTCATTCATATGCGTATGTCCATTTCATGACAATGCAACTCAGTTTTTTGAATTGCTGAAACTCTTTGATGGCACCTGTAATGCTGGAGAAGGTGAGACTAAATCTTTGGAGTGGACCATTTGTGCATGTGCATCAGTTTAGGAGCTTGAACTGTTCAGACAAATGTTTTATTGATTTGGGCTGCTTTACCTGCTGTGTGAACTTAGCCTTAGATTTGACTTGGAGTTGAAACCTGCAGGGAGGTAGATCTCAAAGAGATCAAAGATCAAAGACAGTAAAAAATTATAATTTACTTTAAAGTGTCAACATCTGAAAACATGCATATAACCCACGAGGTCATCATTACCAGATACTCTGTATTAAATGACTTATATTGAGCTCTCCAGCCCTTGTTCCAGAACTTTTGCAACTCATGCTTCTGACCCTTCAGGAATCTTCTCAGCGTGAGGCTGTCCTGTAGCCACACAGGATCTGTCACTCGCTTGTGATTTGCTGCAGCAGGCGAGAGTAAGGTTGTGTAATCTTGCTCTAAGCAGTGACGATTGAGCACTGAGGAGGATAAATAAAGATGTGCCCATCTTTGAGTCAGAGTGCTGAGACAGAGAGAGATAGGTGGCTCAGTGAACGAGCTTCTGCTGAGTATAAGGCAGAGGAAAATAATTGACAAATCCGAGGATTGCAAGTGAATGAGGAGAGAACATCCCAGATTCTCTCAACAGTCAAACACAGGTGTGGCACACCATGCCAACGTTTGGGTGTTTGTGTTTGTCTGGTGTACATTGGTCTTCAGCAAGCACAAGGAGAAGCTGAGGATAAGACCCTGTGGACCCTGTGGTGGCTGCAGCAGATGTGCTGCTGTCTGAGGGAATCAGTAACGAGCTCGGTGCTGTGTTCTTACTGGCCCTACGATCGCCGGCGCCTGCGAAATAATAATACAAAACACTGAAGTCACTGAAGAAGTATTAATAATATGGCTGATTTGATTGAAACAGTGGTCTAATAATATTATGTAGTTTGCATGGCTGTTTGAACAACTAGGTCTAATTAAGTATGGAAGTTGCAGCGCAGTAGCCTGATAATGGATGTTACATTAACATTAAATCCACGGATGAATACACTGATTATCTTCTTAAAATTGCACCTGTCAAACCGTGCTGATATTAGGCAATAAGGACCAAATTGTGATGACCAGAGCATTTCTATAATGGCAGCTTTTATGGGGTGTTCGCATTATGCAGTGGTTGACACCGAGGGGCATTGGAGGGTAAGGATTGGTGAACCTGCATACCCAGGCCCTGTGTAGAGAGGGGCCCTAATGAGTGGATTGTGGGGAAATGGGTGGAATGAAAGGGGACCATAGGCAAACAAGTGGTGCTATGGCCACTTGGTTATCTGGACCAGTCCTACAAAAGAACTGCTGTAGTACAAATTGCTAAAATGTTGATGCTTCTATGGTAGGTTTCAGAGCATTAGCTACATTACAGCTTGCTGCCTATGGGGCTGCGTAACCTATGACATGTCAGTGCCTATTTCAGTCACTGTCCACTGCTAGAAATGACTATAATGGGCACATGAGAATCAGAATTGGGCATTGGAGCAATTGAAGACGGTGGACTGACCATGGCACCATGGCCCAAAAATTGTACAGGAATGGTTGAAAATGTTGTCTTGTCCTCCAGATTCGCCAGATCTGTCAGATGCGTATCTGTAGAATGTGTTGGAAAACACTCCACTGAGGTGCCAAGTACTTCCTGCTAGATACCACAGGACAATTTCAGAGGTTTTGTGGAAGCCATGCCTTGTTGGATCAGAGCCGTTTTAAGGACACAGTGTAAGGGACCAGTACAATATTAGGTCTCATAAAAATAAGCATGTTTTAGTGAGTTTTGTTACTGGTGCAGGTCTTGTTGTCCATCCTGCTTGACTGACCCCTGCATTAAAGCATACTTGTAGTCTCTCACTGGGAGGCTCATAGCCCAGCAGAGGATGATGGGATTTAGTGCTCAGCTAAGCTCCTTCTTCTATTGTATTCTTGACATGTATGTTCTTTAGTTCTGCAAAGCAACAGCGAGCTGTGGTCTTAATCCAGGCCTGGTACAGTGCATGTCCTCTGCTCAGTCCTTCATCCTTACAGGCAGATTAGACCTAAGCACTCCTTATTTCTGCCAAGCCATTCTTCTCCACATGCAGACCCTGCCGACCCATTCTTAGCGCTTCTTCCTTTTTTATTATTAATTGAGCCTTTCAATTTGCCCCATACCTTTTTCATTTTTGTCCACTCCTGCTCTAAATCTTGTTTTATTGTGTGTGGGATGGTGCCACTAATAACGAGGCCTGGCCGTCGGGATGCGGCACTGTTTTGGTCTGTCTTTCTTTCCCTCAGATATTTGTCGTTCCGGTGATCTCACTCCCGCTGGGAGAGTGAGTAGACTCCGCTGTTCTGCTTACACACAAATCAATGACAATTTAGCTTTCTGCAAAGATCACAGTGACTGCGGCGGAATAGAGAGAATGGACTGCCTGTTGCCTCTGGTGTTTCGCCGTGTTTATTTATGAAGGACAGGTAGAATCGGAATCGACTTGCTGCGGCAAAATCAAAGATGTCAGGTCATGTAGGAGGGAAGCTTTGAGTAAAACTGTCCGCCTATGCCATGTTTACACCACATGCTCTACTGTAGATTCTGTTTGATGATGTGCTGGCCTGTGTTTTGTGTATTTTTACTCCCATTTATAAAATATTCAGGTCCTGAGCATTTTCTGCATATATAATACTGTACCGTCTCACTGTAGTGACTCACTGCTCCTTTAATCCAAAAATAGTTTTAATTAAGCAATCTGCCCAGAATTAAACTCCTCTCTCCACATGCTGCTCACCAAAATAAAGAATTAACTAAAGAAATGGATTTCTAATTAAAAGAAAATATTGGTTGAAGCCACCGTCTCCTCCTAAATTAAGATGTGTGTCTGTGTGCGTATAACCACTGGTCACAAGATGAAATGCTTGAATGTATGTATGGTTCTTGACAAACCTCCCTGAAACCTCTGAATCCTTTTGAATCTTTTTTATTTTTGAGAACGTTGTCCGGAGAGAAGCTTGATGCACAGCACCAGTTTTCTGGTCATGCCAGTGGTCCTCTCAGTCTGTCCATGCCAATGTGTGTGAGTCTGCTAGAAAATCCCAGCTGGGGAGGAGGCCTCTGCTAAATGTCAAAGAGATTCAGAGCTGTGAGTTTTTGGGGGCATACTCAGCCAGCAGCTGTCAAATAAATCATTTTTTTCATCGACAACATCCAAGATTCTGGTCACATAAAAGCAGAGAAAAGTATTTTTGGTTCATGTTAGAAAAGAATTGAAGTGATCAGTTGGAGAGGGGGCAAGGGGGTCTGACACACTTGGCTGGAGTAGTGCGCATGCCATGCCGGAGCAGTTCGTCTTGTTGGACTGCAGTCTTTTGTCCAGAGTTGACAGGATCCTGGATCAAGAGCCTCCCTTAACCCAGGTGCCAATGGAGGCTCTTTAAAGATTTCAGGACCTTGCTGGCATTCAAGCCTACTAATCTCTACCTTCACCCTCAGTCCTCCTCCGTCTGTCTTTACCTTTTATTCTCTCTTTTCTCTCTTTGTGTTTTTGCTGTGAGGCTGAGAGAAAGAATCCTCTAAGAGGTTGTTGGCTTGAGTTCATTGCTGTAACATATAGAACATTGCTGTATTATGAAGGACCTTGAAACTTGAAAAGGTTCTTCTATGGCAGTGTCTTACATCCTTTATTCTGAGGGTCAGTCAGTAAATCAGAGATGGAGTGGGTGTGTTAGCTGGGAATATTAAGGACAAGGATAGCCCACATCCCTTTTATTTTATATATTGCTTTCATTTTGCACTTCTGCTGCATGCAAAGAGGGTTTTGCTCTGAGGTGCTTTGGTTACTGATCAGCTTAAGCTGACCAGACCAGCTTCTGCACCCCGAGAAACATCTAAACCTCTCTCACACCTTGTGATGTATTCTGCCCCTCTTTCATCCTGGCATTTGGGCATAGTGGGTCAGATCAAATCAAAATCCATGAGCTGTCAAGGCCCCGAATCTTGCTCCCCCTGAGGAATGGAGCTTGCTCTGGATGATGAGCTAAAATGAAAGCAGACCCTCGTCCCTCGTCCCATCTTTGGGAATCAGTATTTGTCCTTCAGTTAATTATCAGGCCAGCTGACGTCGCGAAGCCTGCTCACAAGTGCTGAGCTGTCGGATGACGTCTCTAAGTGGCCGAGACACTGCTTCCTCTGCCTCATGGGCTCGGCCTCATCATCCCTACACTGCTGCAGTCTGCTTTTCCTTCCAGCTCTCTCATCCCTTTCCCGACGTCTCACCCTTGCTGCTTCATCCGGATGACTTCACTGCTTATGAACTGTCTCCAAACCTGTTGCATGACTGAAGCTGACTCAAATCAAACTAATTGTTCTCTCCGTTTGCTGGCATTATTTAGCCTGACTAATCACTTGAAAAGGCTGCTTCTTGATTAGGGTTAGCTTGTTACGTAGATCTGGGAGATGGGACTATGTGAAATAGCTGTTTGATTCATGAGTGATGTAACGTGTTTGACCTAGCACACCACGACTAATGGCAAATGAAAAAGCCTTGCAGTAACGCAAGACCTTCAACAGCCAATGATGTGTGTTACATTTCAGGGCTGCTGATTCACAGAGCCCAATATAGTACAGTACCATCTTTTTTCCCTGAGCTGGCACAGCTTTAAGCCTTTGTGTTAAGACTAAGACAGGCCATGATTGTCCTCAGCAGCCTTTAAACTGGTCTCACAGTCTGTCAAGAGGGGCTGCCGGTGCTCTTCTAGACCCAGTCATCTCTTCTTGTGATATTTAAGAAGGCCAAAGTCTTTCAGAGTGCCTTTCACTACTCTGTTCTACTGTAGATGTGCAGTATAGTTTGTGTGCGTGCGTGTGTGTGTGTGTGTGTGTGTGTCTCCTGCAAACCTCAATTCCATAATTCATGGAAGGGTCATGTAGCGGAGGATAGGAGCTCGTTCAAAGCGCTCAACTATTCACATGAATCATTCATTAGCCCATATGAATACAATATCTCTCTCTCGTACTCCCTCTCTCTCTCACTTTCTCCTTCTCGCCCCCTCTCCCAGAGTTAACCCTGGCCCTCTTCAGCAGGCGAGGGATTATGGGTGTAAACAGAAGACACTGCGGCAGCTATAAAAGTCAGCAGCAGAGGAAGAGAGGGAGTTCTCTCCTAATTCCCCACACACAGTTATGGAGCTCATAAAAGCAGTGATTAAAACCCATGTTTTCCTGAGCATAGAGCAGTGCGGTGCGGGAGACGCAGGCCCAGGCTTCTGCTCTCCGTCCCAAGATTCGAGTGCCTCCCCTGCTTGAGTAAACATGACTCACTCTTGCTGCTTTACATGCTGATTAGAAAGACGATGATGATTGCCATCTGGCATAGATCTGACAGTAAAACAAACATTTACAATTAATTGTCTCCCAACGCTCGGAATCTCCTCTCGCGTTTCTAGAACATTTTTCAATTAAGACTGTTCTGGTTGCAGATGGTGGTTGAATTTTCTCTTTACCAAAGAGAAGAAGGGAAGTGGAGCTTCAGGGTGAGGCTGGTGGGCCAGAAGGACAGCAGGCCCATGAAGGCGACAGAAGGATGTGGTACTGGCTTTAATCAAAATTGGCTCCCAGCAGGACCTGTAATTATGTTGTAAACATGTTGCGATGGTCATGTCTTTTCCTCTCTGTTTAGTATCGTCATAGTTTATATGCTGTTATAATAGGCAAAGCTGCCTGATATTTTTTAGGCTTGTGTACCAGCTGACCCATCACCAGTGCTGTGCATTTTCCTTATTTTTCATCACACTTAAAGCAGCATTTTACGAGAGTTGGTGCGTTTTTGCTCCCGGGCTCCCCTTGTAGTCAGGAAATGCAGTTCACTTTTATTCCACTGCAGCACAGCAGCTTATCATGCTATGAGTCTCCCTCATGCATGTTTTACACATGTATTTCTGGACAAGCTGAAAATTATGAGATATGGTACTGAAATGAAAGAACGTTACATAGTTCTGACAAGGAGTCTAATGATTTTAATGGTATTTTTAGGTAAAAATGCTACATAATGTTGCTTTAATTAGTTGACATAGGGTAGCATCATAGCCTCTATCACAGCAGATGTATGCCCTGTCTTAGTAGAATGCCATTAGTAGTGTAGTGTTTTGTTTTTAGTGAGATACCACAACTGCCTTCACCTGTCACTGTAAGATGGTCAGGTAAAGTGTGTGTGTGTGTGTGTGTGTGTGTATGTGTATGTATTAAAAATATTGATGCATAATTCAGTGATTTCTATTAGTTTAAAGCTGCCTTATACTTTGATATGTATTATAATGGGAACTTATGTGAAATAAAGATGCCCTTCATCTTTATTCATCCTCCTGGAAATGAATAATCAGTTGGTCATTAGTGCACTTCTTTCTGTCCAGATTAATGCAGTTAAAATCAAATACAAAATCTGGTTTAGTTTCAGTTCCATTTTATTCCTGCAATGCTTTTCAACACCGCACTGTCACAAAGCAACTTTAGATCCAGTCCCTCCAGCACTGGAACTGTCCACAGCTTTTCTTTACCATTGAGCACCCGATGGGCTGAGTGATCGCTCCTTCTTTCCTCCTCCACAGCGCTCTGTGTTGACGACGTGTCAAAGATGAAGTGGGCGTTGGTCAGTTAGTCAGCCAATGAGCTGAGACAGAGGACTGAGTGTCATTTTGAGCGCGCTCTCTTTCCTGAGTGTTGAGCTGCTGTCAGACGCGCCAGTGCTGAAGACTGTGATTGATAGTTTGGTGACTGTTATTTGTCAGTTGCCATCACTGGATGTGACATTGTGGTGTTTGATTTCGATGCTGCTGAATGATCGAGATAGGTAAGCTCTGGGTTGCCTGTGGTGCAGGAGCTATTTTTACATCAATCAAGAAAGTTTTGGAGAGGGTGGAGGAAGTTTTTGTCCTCTCTCTTTTCTGTCCATTAGCACTGGAGGTCAAGCGTTGGGCCAGTACTGTAATGAGTGATGGTTTTTCTTTGCTTGTCCATAAAGCTAAATGGTTGTTTGCATTACTTAGATACTTAAAGGGTCGTGGTTTGAGAAACATAACCTCTAGCGGTTAAGAGGTGAACACAACATCAGAAACCCTTTTTCCTGTTAGAGCAACCTTCCATTCCTGGCCATGATCACGAAGCACACTTCTAAAATCCACCCCACGTACTCTTTCTTCTGGAAACTGCTGTGACATTTGGCCAGAGTAAACTTCTCCTGTGTCTTGGAGGTGAGATGGTGTTTGAATTTTAAGACGATATGTGTCGTCTCCCACAACTTCTGACCCTTTTGTGTTGTTTCTCTTTTTCTTTTTTCTTTTTAAAGTTTTCAAAAAAATGATAATGTCTTAAAAAGGTGTAACAGCAGAACTCATAGGGTCCTAAACAAGTGTTACTGTGATATACCTGATTAATCATAACATGATGTGCATTTCTGTGTGCATTTGCTTAACACTTGTATTTGAAAACAAAATGCAAGCATATAAACAATCACCAATTTCTAACTCTTTTCAGGGTTTAAAAAAGCAATCAGTCAGTTAATGCAGAATTATTTATTAAATATATTTTATTATTTTACTGACATTCCCTTAAGGGTAATAATAATAATAATAATGTTTTTTTTAATGTCCGTGAAATACTGTTTTCTGTGCTACTCCATGATATTTTAGGAGATAAATTATACCCTGAAAGTTGTTGCAACCTAAATATTTAGCCTCTTGTGAGTGAAATTCTAAAGTCTAAAAACAATTTGCAGATGAAGCCATAGAATAGTGGAGTGAAACGGCTCTGATATTTCTCTCATGCGTCTCTCAACCACTGCCTGTGTGACCTGTGTTGTTTCCCTGAAGTAGGTTCACCCACAGCATGTTTTTTTTGCCCACAGCCAAAATAGGGATCTGACTGGCTTTTCACACATGCATTCTCAAAACAGAGTAATGGGGGGAGTATTGGGGCTTTAAAAAATGGCGAGGGTGGGGCGGGGGGTTCACTGAACTGCTGATGTTTTGTTGTACCTGAAACAGGTGTGTTGGTGAAGGGAGAGCTACCACAGATTATAAGCTGTAGCTGGATCAAAGGTGCCTCTGTGCCATGTTCTCGTGGCAGTGGTAGGAAGGGCATGGTGTCTGTGCCTGGTTCTTGCACCTCTTTGCCAGCTTTCTGATTTGAAGCAGACGTCTGTATGGTTGCAGAGAATTCGGGGGTGTAAGCGCATGCAGCAGCAGAGCTCGGCTAATAGACGCGCTCTGGTGAAAGCCACAGCTTTATCTTCCTCTCGGGGCAATCTGGACTAGAAAGACATTGTTTCTGCATGCTCAGTGAACCAAGATAAAGCAGAGGTCTCTGTCAGCTGAGCCAGTGTCTGTATATCATTTTGCCCTACATATATACAGTATGCGCACTCTCACTGTGCGTCTGCCGTGCTCTCTCTTTCTGCTTTACTCTCTCCATCTGTCTCTCGTTTTTTTATTCCATTCAAATGTAGCTTAATTGAGAATACTTTGCCTGTTTTAGACCACCATTCAGGACGTATCTGCATGATTTACTCCGATGTCGGGAAGTTAACTTGGCCTTCTTTCAGACTTTTTGAATACATCATTCCGGCCGGGCAGGGGGTGCATGTCTTTAATTGATAATCAAGAGGAGAGGTTTCAATTGCATAGTGCACACTAATACTGTAAGGCATGTACTGTGTGCCAGGGTAAAGTAATGCAGTTTGTATCAGATTACTACACACTTCTGTCACTGTTGCTGTTGCACTGGCATCGTTGTCCACCATTTTTCCAGTTTTTCCACTTTTCTATTTTTGGATATACTCAACTTTGACACTTCTGTCTGTATCGCATACTAGGGCATCACCACTGAGTTCCCAAATTGATTCGATTAGGTCTCAATTTGATTCAGTTCCCAGTTGAATTCAATATCGGTTCATTAAGACTTATTTTACTTACAATACAGGTTTTTAATTTCAGCTCCACGAGCTGCACCGCTGAACTATGTTATTGAACTAGCAAGCATGTAAGTTAATCAGCGCCATTACGCTGTTAATTCCTAGTCAAACTGCTCCTCTTTGAGATCAAATCAACTCAAGGAGGTGCTGTTGTGCTGGATGTGCTGTGAGGAGCTGGGTTGTGAGGTGTGGCAGCCTTTATTTAATGAGCTCCAGCTGAGAATTGTGGTCATTGGAGCATGTTTTCTCACTTTATAATCCCCCGGTTAGAGCTGCCACACCATGCTGTTATCATACGAACAGCTGAATTTGGTGGGTCATCAAAGCTTGCACTGTGACTGAGACTGAAGTGTGTCTTTAGTTATTTGTGTTTCTCTCACAACAGTCTAAAAATCAGTCAGTCATTATCTGCTTCATTCTGAATAGGGTCACGGATGATCCAGAGCCCACCTGGAATCACCAGGAGCAGGGCAGGAATCTGACAGGGTGCCAGTCCATTGAGAAGGGTACCACACACACAGTCATACCTAGGGGGCAATCTAGCATGGCCTATTCACCTACCATGTGCATTTTTGGGAGGCGGGAGGAAACCGAAGTACCCTAAGG
Source organism: Acestrorhynchus altus (assembly GCA_034509495.1). NCBI lineage: Eukaryota > Metazoa > Chordata > Actinopteri > Characiformes > Acestrorhynchidae > Acestrorhynchus > Acestrorhynchus altus. The sequence goes on from CM067509.1 coordinate 26,372,387, forward strand.
AAACCCACGCGGACCAAATTCCTCACAGACAGTGATCAGGGCGGGTATTGCTCCCACAACCCCCGGACCCTGGAGCTGTGTGACACACTCACTACTTGTTGCACAATCGTGCCCCCACAATCTAAAAATATATTTCTATATTTGAAAAGTAGTTCAGTGTCTCTGTTCTGTTCATAGTGGTTATTTCGTTTCTAGGACAAAAACACGTGGAGTTATTTAAAGGTTTCAGGGAAAATTGTGTTATATTCCTGCCCTGGAAGTGCCCCGGACTCCAGAGGGTTAAAGATTGATCTTGGCTTTACAGTCTGTATCGGATCATTCCATTTTTCCAAGTATTTGAATTTAAAAAATTTAAAAGTGTTTTAACCCACCCCTATTGCACACGACACAGTAAGTACTGCTTATTGGTATGCAGTTTTGACACATGCCCGGTGCTTTTTCTGATGGTATAGCCTGAACTGAGTGGCCTTTAATTAGAAATGAGTACGGTTGTGATAAGGAGGGTGTGGCCTGTTAGGCGCACAGCGTATACCGTGTGCTGAGCACATGCTGACGTGACTTTAAGGGGGGAATGAAGTACCGGGTGCTGGCTGCCGGCTATGTCTAAGCACATTTTATAAATGCTATTAATTGATTTTAATTATCTTTGTGTTTACACTCAAGGCTTTCCCCTTCGCTGTAGCACTGTGAATTCAGAACACGTTGTACAACTTCTGTTCCAACAGCACGAGTTTAAACAAAGGCTCGACTGCTTCTGAAGGGCAGCTGTCAGACAGAGATACAGCGTATGGCATTGATTCGCTCTAAAAGAGAACGAAACCAATTTTTTTTTTGGCTCAGCATACTGGAGGAATTTCGAATTTCTTGCGTCTCTGTTTCCCTGAGCAAGGGAGAGCTAGAAGAAGAAGAATGAGAGAACAGAGGATGGAGAAGGAGTGGGGGAGGAGATTTTTCTTTCTATAATGCTGAAGCCTTTTGATCAGCCACACTCTAGAAACATGAGCAGTTAATGGTTCTCATCCTGTGGTTGAAGTAAGCAGCGGTGTGGGTTTAAGTGTATTAAGACGGTTTAGACATGAGTAGGGCTGAGTGGTGTTAAAAAATATATCAGATATCATTGCCTTGTCTTTTACACTGTTTATATCTGACAGGAGACAGTAATTGAAAGTAATACATGAGTGTGATGTGCTGGACTGCAAAGGGTTTAAGGCTAACCAAGAAACACTGGTCTAAAAAACATGCACCCATTCAGCAGTGGATTGAGCCTGTTTATTGGCTGGATTATACTTAAATGATCTACATTCTGCATTGCCTGACAAAGTTCATTATATTTCATACTAATTGCATTACATTTAGTTTTCACTGTAAACAATAGTCATTAAGATTGTAACAGTAAACCGAAATTATGTTTGGTTCACACCACAGTCTGAATCTCACGGTTGAGTACATTTTCATTTCATTCGTACAAACAGTTGTGCAGGATACACCATCTTCGTCTAGTCCCCCATAATTTCATGAGTTGAAATGAGATGTTGGAATTACTTGGTTATTTTCAGCCCTCTCACGTCCAAACCGTGAGCGATAAAGAAGAAACTTATGAGTCATGCTCTCTCTCTGCGTGTGTCAGCGAGAGGGAGGAGGAAGCAGGAGTGTGCACATAGTATATTACTTATTTACCTTTTGTACCGTGTGTTCTCCGTGTGACTGTGTGCAGCAAACAATGACATCTGTACCGTCACTGCTATGACATGTACTGTTACACCTCTATAAGATATGATTGTTCCTATTTAACTACCAACCTGTTGTGATTACAGACTTGTTGTTCTGCAGCGTGGTGTCACGTCTAAAATGTACCAACGACAGCATTAAAATGCATACATTAGCCCAGCTGTGCTCCTCCAAACCCCTAACCTTAAACCTCATCATCATCTAAATGTAACTTAACCCATACACTAACCTTAATGATAACCTAACCTGTACCCTAACCTTAATCATAACCTAACCCGAACCCTAACCTTAATCATAACCTAACCCGTACCCTAACCTTAATCATAACCTAACCCGAACCCTAACCTTAATCATAACCTAACCCGTACCCTAACCTTAATCATAACCTAACCCTTACCCTAACCTTAATCATAACCTAACCCGTACCCTAACCTTAATCATAACCTAAATGTAACCTAACCTGTACCCTAACCTTAATGATAACCTCAATGATAACCTAACACATACCCTAACCTTAATGATAACCTAAATGTGACCTAACCCGAACCCTAACCTTAATGATAACCTAAATGTATCCTAACCCTTACCCTAAGGTCAATGGGACAGACAACCCCTCCCCAAATCATCAGTTCTTTGATGGTCAGCTTTTTTCTCTTTTAGAGATTTTATAGAAAAGGGGATGGACCTGGCTCCTGATTAGTGCATGGTTCTTTCTTTCTTTTTTTATACATATTTTAAGGTTCTTTATGCAACAGAATAGTTCTTATTTTGAACCACAATTGGTTCTATGGTATTTCTCAAATGACTCTTTGTGTCACCTTCATTTTTAAGAGTACAGGTTCATTCACGATGTCCAATGATGATGCATTAGCGTCTTCTTTTGACTCGGGGATGGGCTGTTCTAGATTGAACAGGACTGTCTGCAGAAAATGCTCTGTTCTTTTGCATTCGGTTTTCATTCTGAAACAGATGTATGGAATATGGATGGGATCGGTTCGGTTTCATCTCTTGTTTTCTGTAGGTATCAGGATCTCTGGGAGGAGATGAGATGTGCTCGTAGTGCGCTGGTGTCTCTGGCGTATTATCAGTCACTGAAGGGTAATCTAATAACCAAACACAGGCACTTTGCTGCTCATGAATGAATGCATGTGGATGAATGGATGCTTCCTCTGGGCTGCGTAGCCCTTTATGGAAGGTAGACAGCTCAGGGAGATTAAAAAGAGGCACATGAGAGGTAGAGAGAGAAAGAGAGAAGGAGAGCGTGAGAGAGACAGAGCGAGTAAGAGTAAGAAAGAGAAATGCTGATGCCTGGGGAATGTCCGGCAGGTTAGGCTTGCATTGAGAATCTTATTTCCCTCATTCCTCCCTCATCCTCGATCTGTCTTTATCCTCCCTCTGTCTTTCTTGTCCTCCTTTCTTAAAAAGAGTGAAAGGGAGTATTTTCGTCCTGAGGAGAGGGTTGGATGGTGGTGTGTTATTAAACGAGATGGTTCTTGGGGCTGTAAGTAATTCTTAAGTTTTGGTGTGTGTGTGTGTGTGTGTGTGGACCCTATGCTGAAAATGCTTGCACTGAAGAAATTGGTTTATTCAAGAGTGTGGCCACTGAAGCTTTCAACGCACAGCGACCTTTTAGAATCTCTTTGTTGGTTGTAGAGATTTCTTGTAGCTGTTCTCTCTAAAGCCTTGCTGATTTCCCCCAAACGTCTATGGATCACACTAACGTACACAACGTCAACCTGCTGCTGAACATCCCAAAATATGCCTCGCATTAGCTAGAGCAGTGTTTCTCATCCCTGGTCGTGGAGAAACCCCTTTTGTACATATTTTAGAGGTTTCTCTGCTCCCACCACACCTGATTCAACTAAAGATCTGATTTTCAAGTCCTTCAGAGCTGCAGGGGCTGTGTTAAAGACAAAAACGTTCAGGGCAGGGGTGCCTCCAGGTCCAGGGTTGAGAAACACTGACCTAGAAGACTTGCTGCAGTCATTGTTTGTTTGGCTGTTTGCACTTGTTATGTAAAAAATGTGTGTTTGAGAAAGTGTTTGAGGTTGTGGGTGGTGAAGAAAAGCAGCGAGTACTTGAGGCTCCTCTTCGTAGAGTTTCAGTTCCACCTTAAATGGTGCTGCTGTATCGCACACATACTTTCAGTCGCATGAAGCTGCTGCCTCGTTTAAGGTGGAATGTAAAATTATGTGTGAACAATTACATTTTTTTTTTTAATCTACGCACTGTTTACTTTCTGTGCTCAGTTTTCATTGGCTGTTGACAGGCCTCATTCAGATTGAGTCTTCTCGGGATAAATATTGTGTAAGTTCTATTCTATTCTATTCTATTCTATTCTATTTAACCTGTGCAGCTCTGATCAAGCTCATGCTTAATTAAGATACACGTGGTCTATTGAAGCAGTTATGAGGCTGAGGTCTTTCAGATGGAAAGAGAAGAGCTTGTGGGGGTCTTGGGGTCTTTGTACTGTGTCATGGTTTTTGAAGATTGGGTGCAGCAGTGTTACATTTTGCTGCTCCACTGAAAGAGGGCAGCCAGTCAATATTTAATTCCGCCTTTTTTGAATTGAGATCAATACAGTATAGAGCTATTTCAGAGGGGAAGCAGCAGCTGGAGTGTGAGTGTGTGTTTAGCTTGGTCAGGTTTAGTCGTGGACTCGATAAAGTGTGGTGCGGTGGGATGGACGCAGTTATTTAAACTGTCACCGTCTGATCTGTCTGGTATTATAGTAGTCCAATATAAAACGTTTCACCAGTAAGATGTTCTAAGTGGTCTTTAGTGGTGTGTGTTTTCAGAAGTGCACCTCTGAGTGAGAGATATGAGCTGAGATGAGAGCTGGGAAGATGCATTTACAGACGGCGTGCGGGACAAACAGAGAGAACACCGGCCGTACACGTTCTGTCCCTGCATAGCTGAGCTTACTCACAGTAATGAGTTTTTGAAATTCCTCTTCTCTTCTCATCTTTTCTCGTGCCTCACATTTACTTGTTTCTTCTCATGGCTTTTGTGATTCTTTCTTGTCTTGTCCTGTGTCTTCTCCTGTCTCTGATCTGCTCATGTTTCTACTTGTATCTTATCACTTCTTGTGTCTCTGAACATCATTTTTTGTCTCTTATTGTGACTCAGCTCTTTGTGTGTCTTTTTTCTCATGTCTCTTCTTCTGTCTCAGATCTTCTTATCTGTCTCATCTCTTCTCTTGGTTCTTCTCATGTCTCTGACCTCCTTTCCTTATCTCTTCTCCAAGTGTCTCTTTTCATGTCTATGATCTTGTGTTTTGTCTTATATCTTATATCTTCTCATGTCTCTTCTCCTTATGTGACTCTGCTCATAAGTCCATTCTCCTGTCTCTTCTCTTCTCTTCTCTTCTCTTCTCTTCTCTTCTCTTCTCTTCTCATGGCTCTTTTCTTGTCTTCATATGTGTCTTGTCTCATTTTGTGTCCCTGAGCTTCACTTCTTATGTTTTTTTTTTTGCTACTTATGTTGTTTCTCGTGTCTCTTCTTGTTTCTCTTCTTGTGTCTCTTCTCTCTTCAGGTTTCTTCTCATGTCTTTGATCTTCTCCTGTGTATCATGTCTCTGATCTGTTCTCATGTTTCTTCTTTTCTGGTCTCTTTTTGTGTTTCTTCTCGTGTATCTGCTCTTTACAAATCTCTTATTGTGTATCTGAACTTCTCATTTTGTTTCTTCTAATATCTTTGATCTTCTTGTGTCTTGTGTTGTATCCACAATGTTCTCTTCTTAGTGTTTCTTTTCATGTCCCCAATCTTTTTTTGTCTTTGATCTTTTTTGTTCTTGTGTCTGTTGTCATGTCTCTGATCTTCTCATATTTCTTCTCTGTCTTCTTTGTGTGTTATTCCTTCCTTATTGTCTTCCATTCTTCTTTGGTCTTTCTCTTCTCTATCTGTTTCTTCTCATCTTTATTTGTGTCTTAGCTTATGTTCTTTTACCTTTGCTTCCCTCATATATTTCTTTCTCCTGTCCTTGCCTCCTTTCATCTCTGTTGTGTCCTCATCTTGTTTCATTAGTGTGTTATTATTAAGTCTAGTGCTGAGTGTAAATCCTCACCCCTCTCGTCCATATCAGATGTGAAGTGACCAGTCACGACTGCCCCACAACTGAGTGGTTTGTGGCAGAGCTGACATCCTTTGGGAATCTTCTGCTTCATGTGTTACGTAGTAATGGGTGCTGTACACAACCACTACTTGCCTGTGGCCCTTTGTATTATAGGTCCCTCCCCTCCCCCTTCCATTTGGCCCATAGCGGTGAGGGAAGAGGAAACAGTGTCCTCGTTTCCAGCACATCAGGAGCTGTGTTCACTTCCGTTTTCATGGAGCTGCAGAGAAGAGGGGATGACCCATCTGTACATTTTTATTCATTTATGTATTCTTTATATTATACACCAATACAGAAGCATGGAACACAGTCTGATGCTGTAAATCACTTGTAGCAAATTCACATCCCTCTAACCGGGTCCACCATTATCATTCAGCTGCCCTGTGATTTTTCCTGCCTGTTCTTTTTAAACTTGGTTTATATACAAATCTCCATTAGTCAGGTTCTGCTAGTGCTGATACAGGTTCTACTTTGAGTCTGTCTACTCTCTCAGGAATGCACAACATTTCTATTGGTGTGTAAAGTCAGTGTACTCTTTTCTTCTCTTCTCTTCTCTTCTCTTCTCTTCTCTTCTCTTCTCTTCTCTTCTCTTCTCTTCTCCCATTCCTCCCTTTACTTTGTACTCACCTTTCTTCTACTACCGTCTCTTCTCTCTAAAGGAGACAACAATCAGAGACAGAAATGTCAGTACAGCAAAAGCCTATTGCACACAAAAGGTCCAATATTCTGTCCTCTTCTGTTCATCAAAACCTTTTTCTTCTGAAGATGTAAGGTATGGTGAGCATGCCGTGTGAGGGAACAGGCCCTGCAGGCATCAGGATGCAACCTGAGTGGATCCATATGCTAGAAGAGCTGCTGGTTCCCACATGGGGTGACAGCGAAGCTGCAATCCAGATATGGCACGAGAGCCCATCTTGTTTGTTTCCGTGTGTAGATGTGGGTGATTTAGTGATGGGTCAGAAAGAGTGTAATGAGGTCTCTTTCACTATCTGCATCCTTGTCAGTGTTGCTCTCTATTACACAGACATTGTTTCTGTCTGTGTGGGCCGTCCTACTCCACTCTGTCCCAGAGAGTATCTCCCATTGCAGTGTGTGGCTCTGTGGACACATGCTGGGAGATGGATAAAGCTGCAGATTGCTAATGATAACCTCCAGAGGGAACAGTGAGACGAGCGTGACGTGGTATTGACCACATAGAATCAAGGAGTAGCTCCAATTTGTACTGATGTTTGTGTCTGGGTGTGTGGAGCCAGTTGTGGTCTACTGAGAGAAGGCAGCACCTTATCATCAGTCGGGGCCCTGACGGAGCTGGAGTTAATCTGCTAAAAGCACACTGACCCAGGGGAAGGGTTTGCCGTAGTGGAACACAGTTCCAGTTCCAGCATCCCCCTTCACTGCAGAGTATGGTTGAGTGATGTCCCTTCACTGCTATTCCCTGCTTTGGCTCATAAAGGACTTTATAATTAGCAGAGGAGTCGTCTCAGGTGTTTTCGAGCAGAGCAAATGCTAATCTGTCAATCGTGGCGAGGCCTCGAGAGCACTGCCTACAGCTGTGCTGACGGATGACTTGAGAGGTTTACTGACTGATGAGCTGGACGGGCAGCTTTTAATATGGAGTTGTTTCAGATCTAATGAGCGCTTCTGAGTCACGATGGAACGCTTCAACCCGCGGGACCGATCGGCTCTTCACCTCTCGCTTAGTGAAGAGACACTTGGCTTGTGCTCGAGGTTTAATGCATTTCCAACAAGCAGATGAGCTTTGATGAATTGACGCTGTTTGTTTTGAAGTTGAAAAATCCTCACACCTTCATAGTCTTTTATTATCCTCCAGGCAGTGACATTAAACTAATGAGAGTTCTTTTATCACATATTTCTGCAGGGTCATGAGGTACCAAAGCACGCAGCAGAACTTAAATGGCCCTCTGGATGTGTCTGTGTTACGGCTGTTGCGGATCGTATGCTACAATCACTTGTAATGTTTCCATAATATAACTGATCCATGGCAATATGTAATTTGCAGCCAGCATGAAAAGGGATTAAGACGGACTGTGTTCTTTGTTCGAGTTCACCCTGAGTGCTGTGCTTAACTTAATTGCACGTTATCACATGAAAGGAGTCGAGCAGAACCACCTCTTTCCCTCACCTCTTTCCATGTTTTTCATTGCCTCCCTTCTCCGTTAAAGCTGGCCATCCGTCGCATTTTAGCCTGAGCTCCAGTGTTTCTTTTCAGTTAGTTTCATTTCACAGTTGGCGGCTGGCTGGCTTGCTGTGAGTAAATGGCAGCTCACTTCGAATGAGACATGGGCTAATCACTTTCTCTGCTGCATGGATTTCAGCTGGACAGGCCTGGACAGTCTCTGTCTGTATGTCTTTTTATCCCTGTCTCTCTCTGCTTTCATACTTTGCTGTCTCATGCTCTGTCTCTCCAGTGCTCCTGCTCCAGAACACTCACACTCCAGTAGACTCACAAAAACGTTATGAGGAACAACTCTTTATTAGGAGCTCCTTAAATTCCAGCATAGCACTGTAATATTTAGTTTGGGTATCAGAATTAGTACCTTTAACAGCAACAGACAGTGGTCTCAGTCTTGGATACTGATGTCAGTTGCAGGTACCGGTAACTTAAAAAAGGGGTTGCCAAATATTCTGAAGCAGTAAAAATGTGTTGAATCATGCCTCTCTGTCAGTCTAATGGACCAGGTGAACACTACTTATCTCACTCCATTGTGCCAGCTGTAATGTTTGGTTGAGGAGGGATAATGATATGGGGTTGTTCTTCAGGAACTGGCCTGTAAAGTGAAATCTAAGTATGTCAGTGTACCAAGACATTATGGACAGTTATACACTTTCAACTTGTGGACACAGGTTAGGGAAGGCCTTTTATGTCCCAGCATGACTGTGTCCTAGGGCATGAAGCAAGGTCCATAAAGTCATGTTTGGGTGATTCAGGTGTAGAAAAACATAACTGGTCTGCACAGAACCCAGACCTAGAGCTAAAACGGATGACTGGGCAAACATCTCAAACATCGTGATCTACTGTGGTTAAAATTCACCTGGATTACATGGACCAGAGGTATTTGTTTGTTGATCATGTGAATACTTCTCAATAATATTGTTTAGAACTATGGAGCATCTGATATTAGACAGAATACTTTCAGCTCAAATAAAATCAATTTATAGCTCATTGGCTTATCAGACACTTGTTCTTCTCTGATCTTCTTTATCACAATATTACTGTGATGATTATCAAGTGATGTGTTGTTCAGACTCACACCTGAAGATTAGGCAGGCAGGCATTGTTGCTTCATGGCTTGGTGCCTGGTGTTGTGTGGTAAAGGACAACTGGAGCAGGAGAGTGCAAGCTCAGGCAGCTGTGTGCCAGCACCGTGGCACTCACCCACACGGCCAATCAGCTAATTACACTCCATCTGGAGACTCCTCCTTGTCACTAATTCCTCAAATAAACAACACGTTTGTGTGCTCCCACCATACTTCCGGCCTCTGCCTGAGAACCTGATCAGGATCCCAGTGGTTGAACTGCAGCCACTGCATCAGGAGATCCAATCAAAGCTCTTTCTCAAATGGCTGTATTTTGTCTTGAAATCCCCGCAGCTTCTTTGCATGACATTGTCTCATTAAACTGGATCGATGTTTATTTGGATGTGGAGTCTGTCATCTCCACTAAGACCTGCTTTTCCCACCTCTGCTGCTTTATTGCCTCCCAGCTGTCTACCAGGTGAGAACTTTCCATCAAGGCCAATTTGGGTGACTGAACCATTGCTTCAGCCTCCAGAAAATGAGACTGCATACAGTGAGATGAATTCTAATAAAGCCCATGCTCAATTAACCATGCACTATTCCACAATAGGCCACCCCCGCGTCGTTGGAGCGCCATACACAGGCCTCATAGATCATCTTTAACAATCAAACTTCATCTCACTCATTACTGCGGGCTCATACACACATCAGCAACCTCCCTGCCTCACAAGTAGTCAGTGGCAGTTGTGGTTCCTCCTTCTGCAGTAGGATGACGATTGATTCTGCTTCCCATCAGGAGGGGGGCTGGAAAGGAATCCGATCCATTAGTGGCGTGCTGAGGTACTGCTATATGTCTGACTAAAATGTAATTTTGACCGAGTGGAATCATGGGGAAATTGCCCAACCCTGCCCCCAAGCCCTTAGCCCGCAGCTGTAGGGGGAAAATTGAGTGCACTCCTACAGAATTCAATATGACATGCTGGAAATAATGGGCTCCTGTCCCACAGATATCCATCAGGCTGCTCCGACCCCTTGTCGACACTCAACTGCGATGAATTATAAATCGTGTTTGGGTGATATTAATAAGGTCGGTTGAGAGGCAGCTAGTGATTTGACTCCAGCATGGTCGAAGCAACAAGCCAGGGGGCTGCTGCCCCTTTTCTTATAACCTTATCAGGGTCAACACTCATGTCTCAGGGGATCTAAACAGGGCTGGGGTCTTTACTTATTCATTCATTTGTGCAGTGATCGGTTGTTGGTGGTAATGAAAAATGGTGTTTCACTGCCATATTTAAGCACTGATGTGCTGTTTCAGTACCTACGTTGCCAGGTGCCTGCAGACTGGGCTCCTGCTGACTCCGCTGCTTCTCCAAACCAGATCAGGACTCATTAGACTTGTAATGTCTTCATTCCGTACTGTCGAAAGCATGCTGATACAGCAGCCACTTCACCTTCTGACCCATATCACACAGCCGGGATATCAGGGCCCTGTTAGGTTAATGAGCTTATTGTGAGCGCTAGCTGTTTTGGGTGATGGGCAGAATTCTAAGTAATTTCCTCTTTTGAGCTGTGCTTGGTTTGCATTTTCTATTGAAAGCACTTTGCCTCCTTGGTCATTAGATACCGTTTCCATGTAGAACAGTCTGAGAAAGAAAATGGCAATACTATTACACCAGATGATGGAGATGGATTGCAGAGGAATCAAATACACTGCAGCTGTCTTTGTGCATTAGAGCTTGATGCATTGTTATTTATTTTGTTGGCAGAAACTTAAGGAGGGAATTTTTCCTCATTGTGTTACAAGCACAAGGCTTATTTTCATGAACATGACGAATACTGAATCCCAACCTGTAAAAAAAATCTTTTGTGGATGCACAAACAGCGATTAGTTTTGATCAGTGAGTTTATTTTAATCAGTGAATTTATAAAAATAATATATATTTTTAGTAACATTTTTCAACTCAAACGACTGTTTCTCATTATCTCATCATCACATCACTCATAGTCAAAAAAGCTGCACAAGTAGTTGCACCCAGAATTAAGTTTCACAGTGCAATGCTATTCGGAAGAAATATGAAGGTTTCCAGGAACAATAAATGATGAAGTTTGACTGAACACACGGACTCGTTGGTCTTCTCCACCAAGACAGAAGATACCGTCCATAAGGTGACCCACTGCCGTTCAGTCTGGCACGACACCATCGTAGTTGTGCATCGTAATCGGTTGGTTCCTTCTGGGTGTTAAGTGTCTGTTAAGTGTGATGTGCTGAAAACAGCTCTGTTTTGTGCTCATGCTACAAAAACATGTTTTCCTCAAGTTTCCGACATATTACAAGGAAAACATTAAAGTTAAGTGGTCACTCAGGAGTAATACAATACAATACATTACTCTTTTGTAATTAAAATACATTTGTGTAACAAGAACAGATGTTAAAGTGATGAAAATCAGTGTGGAAAATGACAAATAAGCCTGAATAATATTTCATTTTGTTGTAACTTTATACATTTTGTCTTACAATTAAAATTCTCGTCGATCTAAATGTCAGACGTTAGTGTTTTCTATATGATGGCTAGAACACTCAAGACGTGAACATGGTTTACAGCAGTTTGGTGTTGCAGTAGTCTGACTTTAACAGTGCGAGTCATTCATATCCTGTAGACAGTCTGTGGTTCTTTTGTTATAAACTGTGGAGTGTATTTTGAGAGAGCAGCACTGGGCGGCTGATGGGAACGGCAGATGCTGTGGTTTCAAGGCGACTTGCTGGAGAGGTGAAAACGGTTGAACAGAACGAATGCATTTTCTGCTTCTGTTGGCCAGCTCTAGGAGAGACACTTCAGAGGCACTTGAGCTCCTCTTCTGAAGGCCGGGAGATTGTTCCTGAGCTTGGCAGCATGTTGGAGGAAGCATATACCAGGGCTCCTCTGTGAAGTATGTGAGGATTTGTGTGAATGGGGTCCTGAACAGAGGGCTATGGAAGCGTGTGGATGATCTGTTGTGAGTGGAGAGTGTATTTATGTAATGTGAGCGACTTGACAGGAGTTCTCTTGCTCTTACAAAGACGGCTGCCTCCTGCTTCTTTCTTGAAAGGGGAAGGTAAATGCACGTTGATCGTGCAGGATTAAAGGAATGACGTCTGAAGGAATCAAACACATTTGAAGGCCAGATGGGGATTAACTGACACTTTGATATCTGTAGCAAGAGATGCTGATGTGCTAATCTGATTGAACCTCAGTCATGCGTGGATACCTGGTTTCCCTCTCAGACTCTTTCTCAAACACACACACCAGCGCACACACACTTTTGCGCACAGATCTAGAAGTTTTATGGTGTCTGAGCTCTGACCTGGTTCTCATACGTAACCTTATCCTAATCCTGACTGAAGACTCTCTTGCGGGACGTTTCCTTGAGTGCACCTGAGAGCCCCAGGTCCTGGGCCAGACTGAGTCTCGACACACCCCTCTCTCCTTTTTGACAGACGGAGCTGTAATTCAGTCACTGATCTGTGTTTGCTGCCAAAACCTTTTCTCCTTTTTCAACTGCTGTGGCTATTGACATTTCCACAGGAGGCTACAGATGTGAAAAATTGAGCTATTAAGCCGAGCTTTGCTGTGCTGCATTGAGGCAGAAAATAAGGCCATTGTGCGTACCTTTTTTCCCTCTAGTACTTCCTTCACTTTCTTTCTTCTCCGGATGGGGCTGGACCCACTGCAGGTTTCTGCTAACGACTGTTATGCATCAAGGCTGTTTCAACCCCCCATCAGCACTGCAGCTCTGAGACGTCTTAATTAAAGAAAGCCAGTAACAGATATTACTGCCATTAAAATATGCAAGAAACGATTTTGGAGACAAGTCGTGGTTCATTATTGCGAGACAGTTTACATTCGGTAATGCGTGGAGGAGAGGCAGAGAGCGAGAAAGAGAGCGAGAGAGACAAACAGGCTAAGAGTGATATGAAGACGTGAGCTGTTTAATTGAACTGTGCTGTCACTCTCCGTTGGCTTAGCATGACAGAACACACTATTTTTAGACCTCTATGTCTGAGCGAGCATGAAGTCATCTATTTTCAAACCTTTACCGAGTCTCGCTCTCTCTCGATCTCTCTCTCTCTCTCTCTCTCTCTCTCACCCTCTCGTTCTTTCCCCTTTTGCTCTGTTTCCAGCAAACAAGCGATCTGATGGGTTCTAGGACTGTTGATTGGGGTAACTATTTGGACCGATCACTCCAGACAAGCTTAAAAGCCTTCTATGGTGTGGTTGGAAGAGCACAATCCTATAGAACCGAGCTGCACTTAGCATCAATATTTATGTTACGACATCAGGTTAGATAAAGGTTTCAAAACATGCCCTACTTCCTACCACGCAGGGCTTGAAAGCCCTATTTTTGGATCTCATCAGTGATTTGTTTGTAGCTCTCTGGATAAAGGGACTGTGTCTCCTTGCCTCAGCCTAATGATGCGGTTGAACCTCAATCCTCCAGTCCTGTCAGAGCTGTTTAGTGACTATTGTTCTCCTCAGCTCCAATTAAGGTGTAGTGCTTGGTCATTGATGGGTGTGTAATAATCCCTTTACATTTTGTGCTCATTACTTTGCACAGCTTATATATTGTCTGGGAAAACCTTGTATCTCCGTTTTTTTTTTTTTCCGCTTGTTGATGTAAATGTAGCAGAGAATCAGTCTAATAACAGTGGACCAGTAGAAACACTCTTGAATGTATTGCAATGCAATCTTTTTCACGTTGACTTCCAGTGAATGAAGCATTTTTCCTTCTATAAAAATCCTGAGATGAAAAAAACAACAAAAATAGTAAAATAGTTTTCATTCTATAATAAATACTGTTAAGTATTTGTCAAGAACATGTTATTATAAATATTGCCAATCTAATAATTACAAATAACTCATTAAAAGTATTCCATGTTCAGCTTAAAGACACTGTATGATCAATTACAAACAGGATTTCTGAGATATAGTGTTGTTTAGTCCTTATAAGAAAAAACACATACAGATATTTAAATTCTGTTAATATTTACATCTCAAATGAAGATAATTTTGTGTAGATCTAGATCTAAAAACAATATCTGGCATGTCTTTTATTACCACATTATAATTTTTGGGAGAATAAAATTATGAAAAACCTTTAGGTGTAACAGACATATTGTTATAGACATATCTAACGTGTAATAGACATAACCTCCTGCTGAAGTTAAGGTTTGGATGTATTTTTGAGGCTGAAGTAATTAACAAGTAACAGAAGCCACCTCCGTTCAATAGACCAATGAAGATTCATCATTTAGTAGTCGGTGACATGTTATGGGGGTTTCAAAAAATTGCCTCCGTCACTTTCAGTGGAAATGAAATGTTTAGAACCCTGTTTGTCTTGCTTTGTGTACATTTCTCACCTGTGTCTCACTGGATTCTCTGAATTATGAGGTCATGTTAGAGTTGTGATAATAACACTGCAGAAGTTGAAAAACCACTAGAGTTTTTCAAAGTAAGCTAGTAAAGCATTTGAGATTGATGGTTTAACTGGTCTTTCAGTGTGTCCAAGGTGGTCGACCAGTTTGTTCACATTAATGGAAAGGTTGGTAAATAACTGCTTCTCAAATTGAAATTGTTAATACCATTCCACTACACCGGTGCAGCAGGCTGGTTTGAGTGGTTGTTTAAGTTGATGCAATGGCATTAGTTTACGTGCAGTAATATTAATATTACAGCTCTTAAGCTAAATCATACTTTAGTGGATTCAGTACCGTGAACGAGAAAAATGTACTTCTAGAGTTCTGAACATCTTTATTCACCACAGAAAATGATATTTTGAAAACCATATTTATTTCTTGGCTTTAAAAAAATAACAATGCAAGACAAATATGCAGACCTGTGATGCTAAATATGGATATAATGAGGACTACACAATGACGAATGACTTCAGAGCTCTATAATCATCGTGCACTTGTCTCAAACTGTGCTGCGTGAACTCAAAGTTTAGGCTTTTTATAGATAAAGATGCATGACGGTATCTGAAATAGGGCTGGGCGAAATGTATTTTACATAGCGAAATATAATATATGATATATAATGTGAAAAAATTAGGACACCTCATGAAAATCACAGGGGAGCAGAGTAGAGGAGGAGCTAAGAGCAGGGGCAGAGCAATGGAGCAGAAAAGGACACTTTTCGCAAGATAGAAACAGAACATTATTTAAACTCAATATAAACAATATCAGCCCATATCACGTCCTGTTCATATCCCGATATAGATATTAAAATTGATACATCGCCCTGCCCTGTTCATAAACCACATGAAGTCTGTTTAAATGACTTTTAAAGACAGGGATCTAAAACTAAGGTTTCATATGTAGCTTTTTGATTGTGTGATATTTTAAGAATAGTATTATATTCCTATTTGTTTGAATATTGGGTCTCCTGATGAATGAAGTGATAAATAATAAATAATCCACACTTCAACTGCATCCTCTTATTGTGCCCTCCTGTCTCCTTATCTTCATCCTTTCCTGTTGGCACAGACCAGGCTCTTCTTCTGCACTTATCCACATGAGGTCAGCTCCTCCAGGACACCAAGAACATGCTTTTCCCCCTTGGTACACTCTGCTGATCTGGGAGTTGAGTTGAACCCTGTGTATGTACTCTTGCTGCAGGCAGTGCTAGCAACCCCCTCCATTTGTTTTCTGTTTGGTGCTTCTGCCCTGCTGGGCTTGCTGTCCAACATGTGGGGTCACAGAGCTGCCCCCGCCACTCTGCGTCATTAACCAACATGTGCTGTTTACCGAGCTGCCTACAGGGGGGCTTCACTGTAGGCCAGCACCAGTGTCTCCAGCCTGGGCACATTCACTGCCTGCCAGACCCGGGTGGCTGGCTGGAGAGGAAAGTATCGTTATGCTGAGGTTCTCGGGTCATTCATCATGTGAATGAGGGCAGAAATGCTACCCGAGCTGTGATGATTACATGAGCATGATCAAACAGGCCTGTTGTATGGCTCCTACTTGAAACATTGTGGCACACTGGGACCTGCACTGCTGTGTTTATTAGAGACAATGTGGTAGTTTTTTATTTTCAGTGCCAGCTAACACGCTGTTCTCTTTGTGTTCTAGGCAACTGGGTGTGGAGGACTTTGTCAGTGCAATCCAGAGCAAGACCAACAGACGCCTGTGAGCTGTCTGTTTGAACCCTGAGAGACGGTGAGTCAAACTACAACATATGTACACACCAGTTTTTGTGCCTAGTAACAGATTTTGAAAGGTTTTTATTGCATATCCTCAGACTAACTTTAGGTTTGGGTCAGATGGCTCATATGGTAGCTTTTCTCTTTAGAGAAATTAGAAAAAAAAGCCAGTGTGTGGCGAGTTTTCTACAACATTGAAAGACTCTCGGAAACTCAAGGAAACTGAGGAGGTCTGTGACAAGAAGAGCACTCAAACACATTATTTTTAATGTGTGGCCCATTTTCGCTGCATGGAGCTCAGTGGCAGTCTGCTGTGGCAGACGTGCATGGATGTTTAAGAGAAGAGTTAGAGCTGCAGGTTTCACAGATGGAGTGACAGTAAGAAAATCATTACAAGTCTTCTAATACTTTTGACTGGTAGTAAATCTGTTGATACTGATCCATATTTTTATGTGGAGATCAGGAGTCCATCTGGATCTATTTTTCGATAGATTTAATCACTCACCTGCCCCTCACCCCTCACAGAATACCTGCTGAACCCTCACTCTGGGAAAATACTTTCCCCTTCTCAACAACCCTCAGCTCACTGCCTCTCCCCATTGGCTCATTGACTGGCAGCACCAATCTGCCATTCACACACTCCAGCACCCAGCCCCCCTGTTCCAGTCTGTCCTTCACATTGGCCCAGGTGAGGAATCAAGACGAGGAAACCTGTAGGTCCGGATGGCATCAGCACCAGGCTCCTCAAGTCTTGTGCAGAGCAGCTCTTTGGAGTTGTTGAACACATGTTCAACATGACCCTGACGCTGCCTGTGAGTAACACACAGACTGACACACCCCTCCACCAGCGAGTACAGACAAACCCTTCATCACTGAACATCCAGAGAATGGACATTGAGAGTGGGTGTTCACTTTAACAACAAAGTGGACTGGTCATCTATTTTGAATTTAATGCCTGCAACATGTTCCAATAAAATTGGGACATGGGCAACTAAAGACGTGAAGAAGAGGTGAACAGGTTAATTGGAAACAGCTGAGGGTCATTATTGGGTATAAAGGGAGCATCCCCAAAAGGCTCAGTCGTTCGCAAGCAAGGATGGGGCGAGGTTCACCACTTTGTGAACAGCTTCGAGAGTAAATAGTCCAACAGTTCAGGTCCAGCATCTCTCAGCGTGCAACTGCAAAGAATTTAGGGATTTCATCATTTACAGTCCATAATATCATCAAAAGATTCAGAGAATCTGCAGAAATCTATGTAAGTAAGCGGTAAGGACGAAAAGCACCATTGATTGCCCGTGACCTTCGATCCCTCAGACGGCACTGCATTAAAAACCAACATCATTCTGTAATGGATTTTACCGCATGGGTTCAGGAACACTTCAGAAAACCATTGTTGGTGAACACAGTTTGTTACCCCATCTTCAAGTGCAAGTTGACTCTCTACCATGCAAAGCGAAAGCCACAACATCCAGAAATGCCGCCGGTTTCTCTGGGCCTGAGCTCATCTGTGATGGACTGTCCTGTGGAAAAGTGTCCTGTGGTCTGACGAGTCCACTTTTCAAATTGTTTTTGGAAATCATGGATGTTGTGTCCTCCAGGCCACAGAGGAAAAGGACTGTCCGGATTGATATCAGTGCAAAGTTCAAAAGCCAGTATCTCTGATGGTGTACACTTGTACACCTGGGAAGGTACCATTAATACTGAAAGGTACATAAAGTATATAAACATAAACTGCCATCCAAGAAACGTTATTTACCGGGACGTCCCTGCTTACTTCAGCAAGACAGTGCCAAGCCACATTCTGCACATTACAAAAGCGAGGCTCCGTAGTCAAAAGACTGAAGGTACAAGACTGGCCTGCCTGCAGTCCAGACCTGTCTCCCATTGAAAATGTGTGGTGCATTATGAAGCTCAGTCGGGATCTAATACACATTAGTCTTACAAAAAGAAGACAAGGAAATATGGAAATATGAATAATGCTGTACCTGTCTATTAATACATTTCTTTGTTACATAGTTTTCAGATTTGCTATGATTTTGAGAGTGATCTTTTATATTAGCAAGTGGGTCTCTGATAGAAAGCTTAAATGAGCAATGGGAAGTTAGGATCATTTCTCATGGTAATATGAAGCAACTCTTTAAGAATTAAAGGAATTCATTTACTTAACAAGGGCATTATTAATATAGCCTACTTGTCGGATTTCCACTGACAGATGACTTTGTCAGTGATGAAATTACACTGTCTGGAGTTTCATTACCTCTTTACTTTTCAGCACCGATGATGATGATCATGATGATGATGATGATCATGATGATGATGATGATGATGATGATGATGATGATAATGCATGTTTTATAGCTGCTGGTGAAGAGCACTCCGTTTCTGATGCAGCACCACTGTATGTTGTCCAGTATGTGCTATTTGTCTGTGTTGGTGGCATATTTAAAAGCAGAGCAGTGTTTGATCTATCCTCGCTAGTCCTGCTGGAGCACATCCTGCCTCTGCTCAGTGCTATTTTAGGACAGCTGCTGCAGTAGGGGGTCTCCTCTCCTACCTCTCCATTACATCCAAAACACAGGGTTGAATTACGGTTGATTCGTTATGCACTGTTTACTGAGGATTTGCTGCTGTCAGAGGAATCTGTCCAGTTCATTTTGTCAGTTCTTGGGCTGTTAACTGTGTGTGTGTGTGTGTGTGTGTGTGTGTGTGTGTGTGTGTGTGTGTGTGTGTGTGTGTGTGTGTGTGTATGTGTGTGTGTGGGAGGGTCCACTGGCTGTACAGCCATTGGCTGTACTTCTAAGCCAGTGTTTTCTGGTTGAGCACGCCTGCTTGCTTCAATACATAAATATCAAAGCTAAGTAAATGTAACCCCGTTTTATTCAGGGTACACTCTTAAAGAAAGTGGTGGTGGTTCTTTGAGTGATGCCATAGAACAACTCGTTAGGTTCCATTGTGGCTGACACTTTGAATCCCTGCTCATGCTGCTTAGTCATCAGCAGCTGGAGCCAGAGAGGGCACAATTGGCCCTGGGAGGGTAGATGGCACTCTCCCCATCACTCCCACCGTGGTGCTGGTGATTGATGGCTGATGTATCAGAGTTTTCCGCTGAGCTTATTGGCTGCCCAGTGCTTTGGCAGCAGTTCGAAGGCAGTGGCTTCACATGTGTCAGAGGAGGCTTGTGCTTGTCCTCACCCTTGTAGTGCATCCTCAGGGTGAGGCAGTAGTCCATAGTGGGTCAGAAATAGCACTCAGTCCCTAATTCTCACATGTTCATTGTCAGAGAAATGAAAGGCAAAAGCTGGTTTACATTAACAGTTGAGTTTTGTTTTCTTGTGGGCCATAAAGCTCATTGGTTTGTTCAAACTACAGATATTTTTTATAGTAAAAATCAAATCTGCGTCCCTACATGCTTCATTTTCCCTTCATTCACCGCTTTGTACCGATTTACTGAAGGACTCTGTAGCCTTTGCTCATGGGTTTGTTCTGAGGCAGGAGTGGCCTCACAAGGCCGGGGCTTCAGGAGCCAGAGTGTGAGTGCAGGGGAGTGTTCTGGAACAGGGAAATGAGCACCTGCTCCTCTGTCCTCTGCAGGAGCTCTGGAAGAGAGAGAGAGAGTGGGAGAGAGAGAGAGAGAGAGAGAGAGAGAGAGACAGAGAGAGACAGAGAGAGAGAGAGACAGAGACTACGGGCCTGAGGCACTTGCCGCATCACTGCTCACTCCTCTGCATCTTTAGCTCTCTGATCAGGTGCACAAGCTCTTCAGCCATATGCAAGCTGATTGAAACCCTCTTTCTCCATCCCCCACTTTATCTACAGACAGCAGAGGGGTGGCCACGTGCACTAACGTCCATTACCACTGCTTCCTGGATTAGGCTAATTGCTTCAATGCCCAGCAGGGTCGCAGCACTGGGGGTCTGTTTGGCAGAGCGGAAGATGCCTTTTCCCATCTCTGTTACTGCATTAAAGGGTTTACATTTTACGGTTCCAGAGTGTTTTATTATTTTTCCTTCTGAAAGTCCACTTATAAGGGTTCTGCGACTTTTTATGTGACTCCTTTACAACTTCTTGGAATTAATCCGGCTGCTGGAATTGTAACCTTCCTCCAGAATTAAACACTTACAGTACCTCTGAGACTGAGAGCTCACGCTTTTCCCTTCCTTACAGCCTGGGACATTATATCTCTACAGCTCTACAGCTCTACAGCTCTACAGCATGCTCTCTGCAGCAACAACACTGCTTATCACATGTTTGTGTGGGCTGAATGGGGTAAGGTTGAATATATGCACTTTGTCACGCTGTCATACCGATTTAAAATATCGCTGTGGTTTAAAGTGTAATGGGGGGTTGGAGTAGTGCAGATGGTCTGGTGTTTGTGTGGTTTAGTACAATCTCATCATGCATACTTTTATGACCAGAAAACATTGTTTGCTTAAAGGGTGAAAAAGTAACACTCAATTTCAGATTGTGCTAACGGACACAAGTACAATAAAAATTCACGTCTTAGCGCGACAGAAAGGCTAAATCTGACAGTGGCTGTTGTGACTCGTAACTGACTGTCTAAACACCTCAGCATAGACTATGTTCCGGCAAACGTAGGCTTAAATCACAAAGATTTAGAAGATAAACCCTCATACCTGACAGCACAAAATGGAGTGAATGGTCTTAGGAGTGTTTTTGACTTTTTTGCGGCTCATCTTTGCAGACTGGTTCATTCAGATTTACTTGCTGTCCCTTTCACTGAACTCAGTTTGTCATACTCAGTATGACTTTTATACCACCCAACCCTACACATCAGATCTGAAAACTATCCATTTCATGAATAAATGATTAAGCTCTATACATCAATGTATTCGTACAGCTTTTTTCTCCATAAACTGTATCCAATATTTGCGTCAAATTCTTTT
The DNA here is from genome assembly GCA_034509495.1 of Acestrorhynchus altus. Lineage (NCBI taxonomy): Eukaryota > Metazoa > Chordata > Actinopteri > Characiformes > Acestrorhynchidae > Acestrorhynchus > Acestrorhynchus altus. Next base: position 26,393,567 of record CM067509.1, read on the forward strand.
GTTAAAAAGCTTTACTAATTAAGCCGAAGCGAGGTATATCTCAGAAATGAGAGTTTTCATAGTATTTTAAATAAAATCCATTTAAATTATGCCTAATTGAGGTTTATATCAGACTGTGCTGAGCTAAAATCCATGCAAAATGAATTCACCAGTGGACTGAAGTGTAAATTCAATTTGATTAATACGTCTTACCTGAGACATCAGATGACGGGAGACTGCTGCTTTGATTGTGTTCTCCTTGCGTGCTGAGATGATATCTGAAATGGGAATTTTCTCACTGTCTAGGTGTCTGGTACCGAAGTGAGAGTGATTTAATCGTGGTCTGAACAGTTAGTGATTACTGAAGGAGATAGTTTCTGTCTTTGGACCTTATCGCTTAAATGCTGCACCTTCTTCAAATAGAGCCTAAGGCTCTGCTCTGGGTATTGACTCCTGTTCCATCTCCTGCTGACCTGCTTTGTGCCTCAGCCTCCTCAGGAGTTGACTTACACTGTGTTTTTGCTGCTCTGGTCACTCCTTTCTCTTTTGCACTGATGTGATTTATCACTCCCTGGAAACACAAGGGATCTGTGTACCGGAATGCAGTTTACTGTTGAGAATGATATTTATCTGTTTGTTTCTTGTCGTTGCTAACTTACTCAAACCGATATGTCTTTCCTCACAGGTGTCCTACATTACATTGAGAAACGATCTTTAATTTGCAGTGATATTAAAATAATTCTTAATTCATATGCAGGTAGTGGACCGTTAAAACTTATAATAGAGTAATACTTTGTTTATGTCAGATACAGCAATATGGAAAAACAGGGACCATCTATCATTTCAGAGAGAAGACAGAGCCGAGCAAGAGAGTACGAGAAGAAAAAGGCGTATTGCAGCATTTTCACTTTTAGCACAATTGCTTTCTTCTCCTCTGACCTCTAAGACTGAGCCATTTTTCCGATGCATATATTCCCTGAATCCATTACTGGTGAGAGATAAGAGGATCCGAGGCCTTTTTAAACACAGTCCGGTGAAAGCTTTTGTGTTGCGAATGCAGCGACTGCAATGTGGCATTAACTGAGTGGCCTTAAAGGAAAACCTAGTGATGGATCTAAAAGCAAGCAACGTATGGAAAGATGTGGTTCTTGCATTAAGAGCGTTAAGTGATCATTGAGGATCGGCTCTCTCTGATCTCTAAATTGATAGAACCGCAGTGCACAGGATTGTGCATAAATGGGAATTGTGGGCCACTTTTTAGTTCTAATATTGTTCATGTGTACGTACACTACCAGTGAAAGTAGAACTTCAAATTCAAAGAATTTCAAAGCTTAATTTACTTCAATTCTTACAGACCAAATGTAAGATGTTAACCAGTGACAGTTCTCTAATAGGACCCTTTTTTATTTATTGATGCATTTTACAATTTACATCTGCTTAGTTAATTTCCCCAAAACCCTGTCAGTTTCGTGCTTAACATTTTCAGGTTATTTTCTGGAAAAATTGGGGGTGTTTTAAAACTTTTGGCTGGTTGTTTAGACCGAAAAATGAACTAATGTATTAATTAATGTATTATAAAAAAAAAGCTGAATAATCAGACCTCTCAGAACCAGCTTGATTTATGGGGTGCTCCAGGACAGCAGAGGTGAGTACCATGAAGTGGTAGTAGGGTGTTTAGTACCCAAAGCTCACTGAGGTGTCAGAGCAGCAAAAATGACTCCATCTGGTCCAAGCAAACAGATGGGCTAATGGGGCACAAGTCCCAGAACTGTTTAATGATGGATATGTTTAATGGTGATTGTGTTCACCATTGAAAGCAAATACAATGCATATGCACAAGGAAATAGAGTGTGAAACAGTGGAAGACAGTTGCCTGCTCCTGTTTATATTACTTCATGCGGGTGATCAGGTGCATGTGTGGATGTACTAGAACAAGCCCAGTGCTTGGCAGCTCCACTGTGAAACCGGTGGATTTTTAAAAGGATCTGCTACTAAAATGTTTACTCCAACAGCATTTTAACCAGGTGGGAATAATTTTTTGATTAATCTGTATCTGCTGTTGCCAATACATAAGCTTTAATGAAATGTATAAACTGGGACTAACTCGAGCTTGATTAGCATTACAGAGTAATACAAACTTGCAGGTTTGTATTACTCCAAAATGATACCTTTACTGGGGAAAAAAAAGATATACAAATAATCCGTTTCATGTTGGGCCAATCATTTGATATAAGTGAGGACGGGCTGTACCTGACTGACTTTATAAGGTTGTTCTCTATTCTGACTCGTGCTGTTGTGTTGGTAGCGTCCTTTTCAGGCGACATGCCTTGGATAAGAGTTCAAAAGCAATTCAAGCAGTAAGGAGGGATCACAGCATAGGGCTTCAGGAAGCAGGATGTATTCATCAATGTATTGCATGCCAAACTGGTAGTGCAGCCACAACTTCTGACATTCAGTGAGCAGTGATGCCCTCCATGAGTCATCCTGTTAGTGCCACACCATTGGCAGACGGCTGCATGACGCAGGACTGCATGCATGCAGACCATTTCAATGATTGCCCTTACACCATGTCAACATCACCAAAGACTGCAATGATGTTGTGTCAGACTGTCATGAACTTTTTCAGAATCTTCAGTGATGAGTCCTGATTTTGTCTTTGTGGAGACCACCAACAAATCAGTGTGTGTGCTGTTCCAACACCCGACAGAACTCTTTGCTTTTGGACGCGTTATCAACACTTCATTCCATACTGCAAAATCTGCAGGAACTGAGTATGAATGCTCAAGCTCTATGGGATGGATTATCATTGGACACCATTCGAAAACTTTAAGACTCCATTCCAAGACGTCCGTCGTGTTGCTTTATAGCCGACATCATGCTGAGAGACACTACATCTGTGTGTGTAGCTCAATAAACATTGCTCATATCAGTCTATATTTTTAATATTGTATTGTTATAGCTTTATCTTCCTTCCCAATAGCACTGCAATCTGACACTTCGTCCTGGCTCTACTGAAGGGTAGTAAATACAGAATGTACCGCAAATGGTAGATATTAGCTTATATTTAAATGTTCGGTTTGAAACTGTACATCCTTACTGCACACCACAGCTGAACTGTGTTTTATGTTTCTCTGTCCCCTCTCTCTGTGTGTGTGTGCTCGCTTGTGTCTAATGCATGAATGGCACCTCAGAGGCTTCTGGTCTCGGCATCAGTTTCACTGGAACGCTGACGTGAGTGTGTCGTCAGCAGGGAATGGCCTTTCAGTGAAAGTAGCTGTTAAGGCTCTGAGTGCAGCAGCTCAGCCGTCTCCTCCCATAATGCAGAGTGTGGCTGAAGCCCTGGAGGTTTGGGTCAGCGCTAAGACAGATTCTCTCTCTCTTGCTCTCTCTCATCTGCTCTCTCTCTCTCTCTCTCTCTCTCTCTCTCTCTCTCTCTCTCTCTCTCTCTCTGCTCATGTAACAGCTAGTGTCTGCAAGCAAGTCAATATCTCCAATTATGTAGATGTGCGTGATTTAGGTATTGGGTTCAGACCAGATTAAGAAAAACCAATACCCGTTCCATCAAACATTTAGGTCCACACGCTGACTGGATGATTGCTTTTGAAAATCAAACGTTTGGTTTCATGTGGTATTTCCTGCCCATTGCTATTTTTTCTATTTTTGGTCAGATATATGAAACTAGGAAGCAGAGCAGTTTCACGTAGATGGAGTATTTCATATCAAAGCCTTGTGCTCAAACTTGCGACGGTAATAACTATTATGTCATCTGGCCGAGAGAGCAGTAGTGAGGTTCTTTGTTATTGAAGAGTTTAACCAGAGAAAATGGTCTCTGCACAGTGTTCCCTTATCTGACCTGTTTAAGGCAGATGTTTGCTGTGAGCTGAGTGAGATCACTTACACAAGCAGTGTTCATACACACATGTAGGCACGAGTCTGTAGACTTACTGTATCTGCTATCCTGTAGCCAGAGAAAACACTGTTGTTTATTTATTTATTTATTTATTTATTTATTTATATATTATAGACACATTCCATATTCTTTTGTAAGCCTTCTGAACCAGAAACAGGGGTCACCCATGCTGGAAAGTCTGGAAAACACTGAGTTTTAGTAAGGCTGGACGAGATATTTATATCCATATCTGCATAGAAACAGTGCAATATGGTCTGAGGTGATATTGTTTATATTGAGAGTTAAAGTTATAAAAGAACATTCTGTTTCAGGATGCAGAAATGTTTTTTTCTACTCCCTCGCTTTGCTCCACCCCCTGCTCTCAGCTCCTCCTCTGCTCTGGTCCTCTCCACCTCCATTCGTGCTCTTGCATACACACTATGGAGGGGGCATAAGATTTGGTGTGTATAAAGAAGAAATGAAGATCAAATTTCAGTGTTTAAATATGGAAACACCAGAAGACTGAGATAATTGCTAAGTATGCCTTGGAAATGTTCGTGAGATGCTGGAAAAGTTATTGAGAAAATGAAAGTGCAGATTTTAGCTACTGATTTAGACAAAATTTGTAAAATATACAAATGGGAGTTTTTGGATGAGGATATGGTATCAGATATGGAATGATTGCCCTATAAAAAGTCAACTTTTGGGTAGTGTACCTCTTGGCAAAGATTGTTGACTGCTAAACATTCCTCTTTGACACATTCAAATACATTCTGCCCGTTTGAGTCTTTGAGAGGGGCCACAATATTGGACTGAGGGAAATATGATAGTCACTTCAACAAATTGACCACCATCTAGGCCATTCTCACCAAGCCACTGTTGACCTGACCAGTATGGACTGGAACCATATCGTCTTTAGAGACAAATCCAGGTTCTCTTTGAAACCCAGTGACAGTTGGGTTTAAGTATGGAGTTTCACACACCAACAAGGGTTAGTTAGTGACAGTAGGTGATTAACTGATCAGAGGTACGCACAGCTGATCTTGTGGCCACAGGACTTTCAGCACCATTGCATCAAACAGTATCTCATTGTTTCCAGGCTACAGGCGCAGTAAGGTACTGGACCCTCTTTTCAATTCTATAGTTTTCCCCAAAAGAAATGATCTTTTATCTATCATCATTACATTCACACGTTTCGCTGAATTCCAACAGCTCAGTTAGTCAGTCAGTCAGTGTACATGGAATTCATGGAAAATGTTTTAAAATGAGATTTGGAATGCTCTGGAGATACAGTAGACTTCTTACTAGGGATGTGACGGAGCTGAGGAAAATTCGCAACCTTCGGATTTGACGGATTTGTAGCTAAAAAATTTGAATGCGAATGCGGTTTTGGAAAACACAGGGCCAAGAACACCCGATAAACCCTGATAAGTCCATTTGTGCATGTATTTTTGTATTTTTTCAACATAAATACATGATGCTTAAACAGGCCATCATCCACAGGTAGTCACGGACTCACAGTGTCCTGTAAACTAGTCATCATTCAATCATTTATTATCATGTAATTAACTAATTATGCATTCTTACACAAAGAAACATATCAATTAGTAGTGTAGAACTGTTCGTGTTTAATACTGTTTTGTGTTTTACACTTGTTTTCTTACCACATTTGGCCATTTTCATTATTTATTTATGTAAAGTGGAAATATAAAGTAAACAACATTCACCATTAAATTCAGATGAACATTGGTGGTTTTTAAAGATGACCTGCAGGGTGGAAATCAACGTGTGTCATGCACCCCTCAGTCTCTCAAGACTCCAATTCCCAGAATCCTTCAGTTTGTCACCTGACTGATCATGTGACTCACTCGCGTTCTGATCGCCGGAGTTCTGATTGTATTCACCTGGAGTGTTTAAACCAGCCTATCAGCCCTTAACGCGCTACCCATGTTTATCGTTATCAGCCGTTTCCTGATTTCTGCCTTTCGTCTCGTCCTGTATTTATTCTACCGGTTATTGATATTCGCCTGTTTTTCGACTTCGTCCCTGGTTTATCCATTCTTGTGTTGTCTCGCCTGTCTGTTATTGACCTGGACTGTTTGACTCTGTTTATCGCTTTTGTCCCATTAAAGTGCTGTGTTTATATCTGTGTCTGTCTCGCTCTGTCCAGTCCTGACGGTATGAGTTGTTCTGTTTTATATACCGGCGGCGATTTCAAATCCGCAGTCGATGAAAATTGGCCCTAAAACATCCGGCGAATTCGAAGTTGCTAAAAATGGTCGAAGTTCGAATGTCCTCTAATACGAACTTGGTCACATCCCTACTTCTTACAGTGTTTTCTGTCGAGCTAAATCATTAAAGAAAATGCTAAATAAACCTATCCCTAAATAAACTGATGAACTGACTGAGGACTCCGGGCTGTGTCTATGTTTTTTTGCTTTTGAAGAAGGAAAGCTCAGGTGGTGGTGGAAGAAGAGTTGCTTGATTTGTGGCCAGTGACTCGGGAGCACAGCTGTGCTGCACAATGCGCTGCTCTGTACAATGGGGTTAATGTATGTGGCACATGCTTATAACGTGCATGTGTGTGTGAAAAGGATGAAGGCAGCCAGCTGGCTGTCAAAATGGAAGGCTGAAAATAGCAAGTGAGGTTGTCTTTGCCTTTGCGCCCTGGGCAACCAGAGGCGAGCAGGGTAACCCCACCCCAGGTGAAAATGTTGTAAACTGTACTGGTGAATGCAGTGATATGGGAATTGTGGCCCAATGCCAATATTCTATTTTTCATTTACATTTCTGCTGATGCTGATAATAAAATAATGTGATTTCTGTATATTTTAGCTGTAGAAATTGGGGCTGCATTCACCAGGATCAGCATTACATAGATATAAACATTTATTTTATTATTTCTTTCTTTTTTATTGAATAGAATGCAGACATTTGCAGTATTTGGGTGTCAACTATAACTGTGCTCTTCCACAGTATGTAGACACATTGTTGTGGTATATAATCACGCAATATCCTTGGATCTCACTGTTCACTTTTTCACATATTCCTGGTACTCGTGACAGTGCGGATCGAGGAATGTTAAAGGCCCACAGAACTTCGGAAATGGAACGTCTCATCCATCTGGCCCCCACTATCACTCTTCTCTCAAACTTCAAGAATTCATTTTGCCTTGCAATGAGCAAGTTGGTCAGGGATTAACGTCACTCACACAGTAACACCTCACAACTTATACAGGTGCAGACGGTCTGAAGCTGTCCTGTGAGGTACCACTTCATGATCAATTTACGTACCGATCTCCCATGACTTGGTATGTCAGTGTATTTTGAACTTAGCAGCTGTCAGAGTGTCATGGCACAGTCAGTACAGCTCACACCAGAAGAAATAGTTCAAAAGGACTTTCACAGCTTCCACTGAAAATGAAGAATTCAAGAATTGTTCGACTGCACAGTGGTGATCAACCATGCTCCTTTAGACTCTCCATGACCTTATCTGACCCGTCTAATCCCTGCCTTGAGAAGTCCTTGATTATCTGAAGGAGGAGTTGTATTTGTGTTGGTTGTGAAGCCTGTGGAAAAGCATGTCTCCAGGATCTAAAGCAGTAGGCCTCCAGATTGCTAGTGAGTTAGTATTGTATTATACATCAAAGCTCCTGGCCACGCCTTCCACAGCCACCACTCTGTAATGCTGTCCACAGCTTTGGTTCTGTTCAGGTCTTCTGGCCCTCTGTGTATGAAACAGCTTTTCTAGGCTTTGCTAAATGTAGATAAGCTCCCTCATCTTTCACACTTAGAGGAGTTTTCTCACATCCAGATTCAACCTCATTTCAACAAGTCGTTTAGATCATTGTATTGTATTTCAAGTTATTTGATTGAAAACGTACAGCAGTGTTATGTTTCATAAAAATGCCAGGAGACTGGAGAGTCAGTAGCTTTGCTGTATTTAAGAGGGTGGGATTTTTGCTTTATGTATAGTTTCTGGAAGCCTACATGACATTCTGTTTTGACCTTGGGGAGACTTTTCTCTTCTTGCTCCGCCTCCTCTTATCTGCTCTACCCCCTAAAAAGATGGAAGAAAGATTTCATGGGGTGTCCTATGTTTTTTATATTGTATTTGTCACATCATATATAGTATCGAATATCACCATTGAGCTAAAATATATTGGGATATGATCTTTTGTCTGTATTGCCCAGCCATGCCATGAATGTATGTAGTATGTGAAGAAATGCCGTGATTCATGATTCTGCTGTTTTTCATCACCTGCTTTGAACTTCTCCATACTCCAACCACCTTATTCATGCAGATTATCTGCAGACATGCTCTCTGTGATGGCATGCAGAATCGCCGCTGTTCACGCCTGTTTGTTTGTAATCAGAAATGTGTGTTTATTTTTGCTGGATTCCTGTTCCTCCCTCCATCCCTGAACACCATGCTGGTGGACTGATTGCATCACAGCGTTCAGAAATCAGATTAAACGTTGGAGGTAGCATAATTACAGGTTTAACTGATTAATATGGCTGGTGTAATGAGAGAGGGAGAGGGAGAGGGAGATGGAGAGAGAGAGAGAGAGAGAGAGAGAGAGAGAGAGAGAGAGAGCTGAAGAGCACTGGCTTCTTACACCTGCAGCCCAAGTGAATTCTGCACACTATATGTAGTGAGTATGGCTGCATGTATGCGGCTTGTTTTGGTCTGTATTTCAGTTTCTACTCTTGTTTGATGTTTTATGAGTGTTGTAGTTTATTGCCACTGTAGTGAAGATAAGCTGTAGCTGACACACCAGACTGTTAAGGTAATTATTATCAGAGGGATTCATTTACTTAATTGCAACAATATGAGGATATTGCAGAAAAGTGAAGACTTGCAGTATAATACCAGCCTGTACACTGAGTTATGAGTTTGGGATTACGGGCTTGTTGTTCTCATCAGGAGGGAGGGACTGAACATTCTGCCTTTTATTTAAATGCGTGTTTGCAGATATTTGGGCTCTGACTTTCACTGATGTAATCGTGTCTTTCATTTTTTACAGCTTGTCGGTTTACGTGAACGGCTCCAGGTGCTCTTTGAAGAAGCTACGTTTTCTCAGGTAGGTTTACATTTAGATTTGAATAGATTTTGTTGTTTGCCGCTTACAAAAGTGTGATATGGCTGTTCGTGTTTGGGCTGAGTGTAGACATGGAACAAGCTTCAGGGGAACATGCTGCTCCCCTCACAGAACAAAAAGTCATTCAGATTGGATTTTCCATTGACGTACATACTGTGAAGTCCTCTGTTCACCAGTGAGGGTGACATTAATCACAGCTCATCTCTCATAACAAATTCCACTTATTACCATAGCAAAGCAGAATTCAGAATTTCTACTATTACTACTACTGTTACTACGACTATTACTACTGTTACTACTACTACTGTTACTACTACTACTGTCATTACTACTGTTATCACGACTACTATTATTATTAATACTACTACTATCATTACTGTTAAAACTGCGAAATGCTTAATTTGAATATTAATATTTATTATCTAATAAATACTAAAATTAAACACACACATACACACTAGTGAGTTCACACTATAGGGGGCATTGAGCACACATGCCTGGAGTGGTGGGCAGTCCTATCCACACTGCCCGGAAGGCAGCTGGAGAGTTAAGTGCCTGGAAATGCCTGGAAGTGCCTGGAATAGAACCAGCAACAAAAACCGTGTTGAAAACAAAAATATGGACAGAAATGGAGATACATGGTGTTGATTGGACAGCAGTTATATTATGAAATAATTCACCCATAATAATATCAATTGACACCCATTAAAATCAAGCCCTTTTTATTGAAAATCATATGATGTGTAAAATCTGTGTCCCTAAACTTTAGACACAGCATGTATACACCTGTATCTACTCTGAATGCATAGCTGAACATTGATGTGGTGAACCTTATTCCAAGCGTATACTGCTGCCACCAAGCCCAGCCAGGGCATGTATCCAAGTGCACCCTCTCACTGTGTGGGGTCATATGTCAGGGTTGCAGGAAGGGTCAGATTGGTGGCTCTGGGCCTGAAGTGGCTGTGGTTGATGTGTCTGGGTGTGAAGCGATAGTTTCCATCTCTGCAGCTGCATCCGTCGTCACTCATATCGACCTGTGCTGCAGGGTGGGAAGTGTGCAGCACACGGCCTCTCTTCACATGTCGACACAAACACTGGACCACCCCCTCTCTTTCCCTCTTTGAGGGATTATAACAGGGAAAAGTGATCGTTAGAAAAAAGAAATCTAATCTTAAAGAAATCTTAATCTGAGTTTACAGAAAAAAATGAAATGAGGTGCTGTCTTTTTTAACTGAGCTTGTGACATGTTATGATAAGACCCGGGCTGGGTGATGTGGACAAAAATCATACCCCGATATATTTGAGCTGAATGGCGATATACAATATATGATACATGATATGAATTAATTAGGAAACCCCATGAAATTGAATCATTTATGCCCCCTTCATGTTGTGTGAGAGAAAGTGAATGGGGGTGGAGGTGGGCAGAATAGAGGAGGAGCTGAGAGCAGAATGCAGTTTTCCACAAGTTTGAAAGAGAACGTTATTTAAAAACTATAAAACCCAGCTCAGCCCTACTTAAGACACAAGCAGGACATATTGCACCTCACACAAAACAAAACGGTGATGTCAGTGGATTTGCATCTGGAAATATTACTTATAGACCCATACCTATATGACAAACTGCTCAACCAGTGGGCTTCTAATCTCATACTGTAGTCCAGCTTCATCATCTTCACATTCATTATTATGTCACTTTCTCCCAAACAGAAAAGAGCATTAATGTTTGTCCCAAACAGTGTAACTAAGCCCAACCAGTTTTAGCCAGTCGTGATAAAATAGAGTCAAAGTGAATGACATGAGGTATTGTTGTGGAAAATGTTTGGAAGTTGCACTTTTGTACTTTACCACCTTAATATCGCTCTGCCAAAGAAAGGAGTGGGGACATTGGACCCCACAACAGTTATACACAATCCCGTCACCAGTCCATTGGTCCTATCCACGCTTTCGTCGATCCATCTATCCATTTATTCTGTCTGCCCAGCCACCCATTCTCTCTATCCACACATCCATCATATCTCCAATCTCTTTCCATTATTTATGGGTGGGTCATGTAGCGGAGGATAGGATCTCCAAAGTGTTCGACCCCTCACTGATCCTTCCTGTGAATCATTAATCAGCTCATAAGAACACAGTCTCTCACTCTTGCTCTCTTGCTCACACTCTCTCTCTCTCCCTCTCCTACAGTGTTCTACAGTAATCGTTTTTTTTGACTTCTGCTTGCACCTCGTGGCAGCCAAAGTTTATAATCTCCTGAAAAGACAAAGGATCAATAGACTGAGATTTTTTCCTTCTTGCTCAGCTGAGCACATGTTTCTGCATGTTTGAATGAACTCCCTCTGCTGTAGTTCTGTACAGGTCTTGTAGGGCCTTCTCTATGGTCCCAGTGTTGATTCAGTGTTGGCTTAATGAATTCCTGGGGAGTGTTCTGCCGCTCTGTGTGTGAGGAGGATTTCTGTTTCTTTAGGGGATTTGTAGCACTTTGATGCTTGAGACTCACTTCAAATACACTTTCTGATAGTAAGTGGCATCAGCAGCTTGGACAGGATGGTGTGGGGTTTGGTAGGGAAGCACCAGCTCTCTCAGTTTGGATGGTAAGATTTTTGTGTCACTGATACCAACGCAGAGATCAAAAGCAATGTATTAGGATTATTATTATTCATTCATTTATTTATTTATAAATTATTTTTGCCTCTTTAAAAGGAATGTAGTCCATGTTAGAGATGACAGTTATGTAAATCAACGTGTATTATATATGCAGATATTCTACATTATTTAGAAGAGTTCCAGAGCTGAAGTTAGTTTATACAGAGTCTTGCTGATGCATTCTTGTGTGTGGGTTTATGCTCATCAAAAAATACTTGCACCCAGAAGGAAGTGTCTGATTGCAGTGCTATTGGGAAAGAAGATAAAGGTGACCAGGATCAATAAATGATTAAGACATAATTTAGACTGATATGGATAATATTTATTGAGCTACACATACAGCTGTAGTGTCTCCCAGTATGGTGTTGGGTTTAATGCAACATGCCACATGTCTCAGAATGGAGTTGCAATGGTGTCCTGTGATCATCCATCCCAAGCATCTTGAATATTCTCACTTAGTTCCTGCAGATTTTGCAGTAGGGGTGGAGTGTTGATTGTCCAATAGCATTCCACACATTTTCAAATGGGGAAAGGTGTGCCAATGCAGGGGTTGGAAGGGCACACATGCTGATGCATTGAAGATGATCTGCTGCCATTTAAAGTGACTGTGACAGGGTGGCATGACACAATTGCAGTCTTTGGCAATGGTTGACGTGGTGTTATGGGTGGTTGTAATGGTCTGTGTGCATGTAGTCCTGATTTGTGCAGCTGTCTGCCTGTCATCATAGCACGTACATCACATAAATGCCAAGAAGTTAAGGCATCACTTCTTGCTGAATGTCTGCAATCGTGGCTGTTGTGTCTCTCCATAAATGTTGGACAATCCGTCAGTCCTCCCTCTCTGTGGTTTGTGTAGGTCTCTCAGATTCTTCATGTTGTTGGTGTCTGCCTTCTTCTATCCACTGCTTGCTCAGTCACAAGCTTAGAACGGGGTATTAATTTATGGGTTGTATGTCAGTAGTAATTCTGATAAAACAGCATTCAGGCAGAAGCTTTACCGGTCACCTGCACCCCTGCACAGCATCACTGGAAAGAGAAGGTGGTCCAGAAGGCACTGCTCAGCAGGAAGACCAGGCCAGGCTTCTGTCAACCTAATTCACTTCACAGCCAGACAATCAAATGCACACTTTTCAAGTACACACTTTCACTCCTACCTCTGAGTCCTTTCACTAATCAGGAGCAGACCTGAACTGGCAGGTCATGACTTGCAAGGCACTGAATTCCCCAACTGCTCCCTGGGCACCGAGGATAGGGCTGCCCACTGCTCCGGGCGTGTGTGCTCACTGCCCCATGGTGTGTGAATTCACCACTGTGTATGTGTGTGTCACTGTGTGTGGATGGGTAAAATGCAGAGGTCTAATTCCTGTTTGTGCACAACACAGTGGGTCAAATGAGTATAATTACTTACTTACTTACTTAATCAGTGATAATAATAGCTTATTTCTATTATTTCTTTCATTACCTGTATTTGTTTGCTTTGATGGAATATAGCATTACGTTGCCGAACTATCCCTCTCATTTACTGCAGAACTGGAGTGCTGAGCAGGATCTTTACAGAAGGAATCATTAAGGATGCATAATTAATAGCTATGCAACTGAAATCGTGGCCTGCAATATCTTAATTACCAAACATTGCTGTTAAAGATTTTAATTTTCTAGTGGAGATGCTCACATCTAAATGATCAGTTATTCTCCGTTGCACCATATTTGCTCCGGCATATTTGCCTGGAAAGGCAGAATTCTGAAAACTTTAGTGGTTTACAATTACCTCTAATTACTCCCCATTTTTTATATTTTAATAACTCCAGCAAATTGCTGTGCATGTTAAAAGAGTCTGTGAAGGTAATGTCAATTTGTTTGTGCTCCCAGCTGGGTGTGAATGCCTGAGCTGTGCCACATGTGTGTATGGTTTTCCTATTCGGATCATGAAGTTTTTATAGGAGGAGCATGGCATTCTGAAAACCTTGATGTTTTCACATCAAATCAGTATGCTAACATTTAATTATGCCTTTTATGTGAGGAAAGGGTGTTTTATGTTCTTCTCTCACTACATACAGACTTTCTGACAGGACTGAGAGGGGGAGGGAAGACATAAGCCAACAAGATGCTGCACTGGTTTATTGCTGGGAGCCAAACTCCAGTATTAGAGTGCAGCAGTACACAGCTACCCTTTTTCTCACAATAAGCAATGGGGATTATCTTTGCGCAGGGCTTCCCAGTTGTTTGTTCCAGAGCGGTTTGATGGTTTTTACACCGATCATTTCATTTCTGCAGTTTGCTGAGATTAATTAGACTCATCGGCCAAAGCAGGAGAAGCAGGTAGGCAATAACCAAACTATGCAGGAGATCAGCTCATCATGACTGATATTAAACGGTTATTTGATTCTTCCTCGTCTAATTTTGACATTTTTCACCTATAAACCCTGAACAGGCTCCAGTAGTTTTAAATGGTGTTACATGATGCTTTGCTCACTATTAGGACACTCTTCTCAAGTGTCAGGTTTCCTAAAATCAAAAGGTGCAGCTGTGAGGGAGGTGTAATATTTTATATAGTATTATAGCAGATTTTAGTCTTCAGTGAAGACATCATATCAGTCATTTTGGCTCATTTATTTACAGATGCTGAAGATGGACTTAAACTCCTAAAGTTGAAAGTAGTAAGACATGTACTGGAATAACTAAAATAGTGACTGACGGACGTTTTGGGACATGCTTTTTAATATACAGATCTTCCACAGCTCATAGTCCATGCAGACTGATTGTAAACATTAGACATTCTGTGCTAACATTACTTCAGTCCAATTCTGCCAGAATCATACTGCAGTCTATAAACTTGTAAATATTGGAGTGGCACTGTGGCAGTGTGGAAGCTTTCCAGCATTGTTAGAGGAATTGCTGATTACTGTTAATTAGCCTTTATTTACACCATATGGGCAAATGTATCGGAACATCTCCTCATTCATTGTTTATTCTATTTCTTTTTATTTATTTATTCTGTTTTTAAAAGTGTATTAAAATAGTTTATTGTTCTGATCTTGGAGTGAATGCCTTTACTGTCCAGTGAGGGCATTTTACTAGGTTTTAGAGCATTGCTGAGAGGGTTTGATTGCATTCTGTGACAAAGCGTGTGTAAGGAGAGGATGTTGGATCATCACTGCCTCACCTCATCCCCACCTCACCATCTCATCTCATCCCAGAACTACCGAATGGTGCAGAGAACACAGATCCACTGCTTCACAGCTCAATGCTGGAGGGCTTTGTACTAATCTAACCTATGCTTGGAGTTAGTCATGATGCCAACAGGTTAATGTTTATCTGCTCCAGTGAGTCTTATTCTGTTCTATACTTTTCTACAGTGACTAGACAAGTTCTGTGTGTGCATTTGGAAATGGGAGTGACTTACAGTAGCTGAATGGATTCATTAGAAGGAGTGTCCACACACATATGGATGTATAGTGAATGTAAATTACATTCATTGAAATATTAAACAAATATTGGCCCTTTAGCAGCACATTTGTTGTGAATTTACACAAGCCTAATATTAATCATATTGATTAACGTTTTCAGTCAAACGCTGTACTTCTGCTGGGCTCTAGTGTAAACAGAGACAGTTGACCGGTAATGCTCTACACACTCATGAGGCTGCATTAATTCATTAATAAACAGAAGAGATTACTCTTGTGGTTTCAAACTATCCAAAGGCAATGAATCTTCACACCAGCCAAAGAGTGGACTCGTGTCTGTTTAGCTTTGTTTTTGTGCAAATATGGAAATATTGAGTGGCTGTGTTAACGTGGTCCTTTCTGGAATCCCTCTTATGCTGGGACACTTTTGCATTCTCCTTCTGATATTTCCCAGGAAGAAGCTGTTGAGCCTAGTCGCTGGTCAGGCAAGACTGCACATGTGGGTCAGCACACTGTAAGCTGTGTTAGCTGAGAGTGGGCACACTGGTGAGTCTGAGTGTGGTGATGCAGGCTGTGCTGGAGCTTGGCATGGCCTCGCTGCTCTGCATAGAACAGATGGGGATTAAGTGAGGACCATTTGGAGGCTCATGAGGATCGGATGAAACATGCAGCTCTTTCCCTTCTTGTTTTGTTTTCTGGCCGTGCAGACTGTTAGCCGGGTTTGGACCATACAAAGAGGTAGAACGAGTGAACATGTCTGTGCCCTGAATATTGTTAAATATCCTGTTTACATTTATAGTTCACCTCAAATAACCTTGCAGATTGACAGGAAAGTCAAATGTCTCACAGAACATGAATATACTTAAGTGTCCTTAAATGTGTCTTTATTTGCACAATTTTAAGCACTAATTTCATACTAATTGGGGAACGCTGGAAATACAGCCATGGCATACAGGCAGTTGAATTGAAATTTAATTAATATATACTCATCATCAAATTAGAAATGTTCAATGATCTGAGGAAAGCAGATTCGAATCCTGAATTATGCTGCTTGCCATTGCCAGCCGGAGTGAGAGCGGAATTGGCCTGCTCTCCCTCTCTGGCTGGGTAGATGGCGCTCTCTCCCCACATTACACTCAATGTGATGCAGCATAATTCATCACTAAAAGTGCCATTCGGGGTGATGCAGGTGATGATGTGGTAGTAAGGGCAGTTGTTTTAAATGCATGCACATAGTCCTGTGTTGAGCGGCCATCTGCAAATGATACAGGCACTAACAGGAGGACTAGTGGAGGGCATCACTGTTCCCTGAATGTCTGCACTCATTAGTTTTGGGTCACTCTGCTATGTCAGACAATCCATCAATTCTCCCTCACCGTGATTTGTGCAGGTCTCCCAGATCCTTCATGTTACTGGTGTTTGCCTCCTTCTATCCACCGGCACCAAGAGCATGTATACTTGAAAAGCCATAGGATGCAACCCCTCTCTAACTCTACCAACTGCTCAAATTGCATTTGAACGAGGCATATTTTGCAAAGGATGCTACCATGACAACAACATGAGTCAGAATGAAAAGCATCAGCAAAGGGATGACCTTATATAGTCAATCAAGTACAACAATAAGGCCTGTCCTTGACTGCATCATGTGCAACCAAACAACCTGTCATTTCTGTCAGTTGGTTCCTTCTGGGTGCAACTGATTTTTTGGCAATGAATATATAAAACAACTCACAGATTCATATTATGTCAAAAAATGGAAGAAAAAAGCAACAACGGGGAGATTTTTGCCTGACGACAAAGCAGCAGCCACGTGCCACAGATAGTTTAATATGATCACAGGTGACATAGGGACTCGTCTCGACATCTCTGCAGCTTTCCAGGCTTCACTGCCCTACTGACCGCTGTTATAATGCATTCAGCCAAGCTTAATCCCAGTTCAGCACCACATGTAATGAAGGCACAAGCCCACATTATGCTTTAGAGTCCACTGAGCGTGTTTCTGACACACAATGGCAGCTAGAAATAGGAGGCTTTAATTATTAAAGTTAGTGTACTGGTGAGCTAAGGTCAGCTTTAACTTTCCAGGTCGTAATGAATGCAATTATATGGGAAAGATTGTGTTCTCTTTATAACTCTCTCTCATTCTCTAGAGACAGCTAAGTATGGCCCAGTGGTTTTTGAAGTAGTGGCTCTGCTGAGCCATCGAATACAAACTTGCTTCACGGCTGCTTCAGTAAGTGATACTCAGGGTTATAGAGAGGCCCCTTGGAGTGTTAGTGTGGAGCCAGCAGACACAGGAGGCCACAAAGCGCTTTTTTCTTCCTCGCAGGCAGAGGAGGTGGAGGAGGCAGTGCAAGGAAAGCACTTTCACACTCTTCTGCAGAGTCATGTGTCTCACTCAGGAGAAGTAAGACTCAGCCCTGCTCAGAGCTTGTCCTGGGTAAGTCCTGTCCTGATGGAACCCTGGATGCTATGAAGACGTCTTACTTTAGCTCGCCATTGTCTCTCTCCCTCCCTTGCAGCACTGCTGAACATAATAGCTGTCAAAAAGGAAAACAAGCTATATAGCTACACACAGAGTTGGTGACAAACAGAGTCCTTGTAATTGGGCACTTTACGTAATGCACCAAAAATGCCGACTTAAATAGCAGGGATCAGTGGGGCGGGAGGGACCAGGCATGTCAAATCATTTTAATAGAAGATTATTTTCCTCCCACCGGACGTCAGGCTTAATTCCGAATGGGGCTAAGTGGCTGATGGGAGCAAATTACCCTTATTGTTCCCATGATTATTCCAAACAACATCTCCTTTGTAGTACCTTCTTCTAATCTGGGCTCTTTCACAGGGATGAAAAGGAGATCAGGCCTGAGTCAAGACAAGCGTGTAAAGACCAAGCGCAGGCCCTTAAACTGTGAGGATGCTAAAGCATGTATGGTTGTGGATCAGTTCCCCAGCTGAGTCTTCATATTTTACTCGCTGATGTTTGGACCTGGTTGATTGAATATGTGTACTGCATTAATTGGGAATGTAGGGCAGGCTAGCTGGATAATAGCTGCAGGGCAGACTCACAGGCTGTGCGATGCCACACTGCCAGCCACCACATCAATACCCAGGTCGATATGGCACTCTGCACTGGATTTTTGGAAGCAGTGTGTCATGAACAATAAGTCACATAGTTGTAGACATGAGTGTTTGTGCTGTAGGGCAGTAGAGGGTGCGTTTCTGAACAGGATATTTGTGTGGTTTGTTTCTTAAATCTGTTTAAGACTCAAGATTCCACGTTTCGAGTGACTAACGCTGATGTCTGTGAACTGACTGCAGTCGTATTTGCTTGCATTGCCACGTCAGTTGTTATAGTAGCAATGCACAGTGACGGGGGGGTCAATAAGCCTATATGTTGATGTGCAGTGACTATAGTGGACAGAACAATCATGATATATTTCACAACAGTGCTTTGTTCATTCTGCATCAGCCCCAGCATGAACAGAACAGGACATTAGTGCAGGCTGACCTGGTCAGTAGATGATGTTGGCTAACAGGCTAATATGTTATTTCAGTTCTTGTCAGAGATGGGTTCGAGCACACACTGTAAATGTAAATTACAGGGCTGCACATCAGAAGCAATGTGATTATTTTTTCTTTATTGTGATAAATGTTATCAGAATGCACAAACTCTTTTCATATGGTCAGTGCTTCAAAAACCCTGACCACCTCTCATGTCCTTTTAAAGAGTGTAATTAGTTCTGCTTAACTGCATGAATTTGCTACTGGAGTTGGATTAGCTGCTTAAACTAGTTGCCCACCTGTCATAACTGACTGTAGAAATGGACATTGACCAGAATTGTCTGATAATGTTGCTCTTATGATCATTATCAAACTAGCAGCATTACTTCAGTAGATGTGAATGCTACATCAGACATATGGAAGGGTCTGGACGATGTGTCAATATTTATATCTTTATCAGGATATAAACATGTGGTGAGGTGAAATAGTTTATACTGAGTTTTAAAGATTATAAACAATGTTCTGTTTAAATCTTTGGGTTCCATAAAGAACCATGTTTGTTATAGAGGTACATCAGTGTAAAGAATATTTAAATTAGCAAAGATCCTTTCCTTCAGGGTTCTTAAAAGTGGCCCAAATCTGATCTTTTGCCATATTTGACCTAAATTGTTTGAATCTAACGTTCATTCCGATTTGGCCCATTTTTATATATGGTTTTGAAAATCTGATCTATATTGGATTTGTAGCTGCTGTCTATGAGGTGCCTCATAGGTGCCTGACCTCAACATCCAGGTTTATGGCCTTCCATTATAAACCATACTTAAGGGTCAGAGCTGCTCAGTGGTCTAATTCGAGGGTTACCACTTCAAATCCTGGATCATGGGGCTTGCCAGTCTAAGAATGCAACTGGTGGGGTCGACAGGTTGGACCCTGGCGCTTTCTTCCAACCACACACTCAGACGTAAAGCAACGCTGGTCCTGGAAGCACACGTGCCTTTATGTGAAAGTGCCAATCCCCTAATTCCACTAGGACTCACATTGGATACTTCTGACACTCGGAGGATTTGCAGCAACACATCCGTCTGACTAGCCAGATCGGAATTCATGCGAGTTTTAAATCAGTCTGACTCGCAGGAGAAGGTAAATGGATGACAACAGTGAGGGAGGTGTGTGTTTAAAGAAACCAAAGAAGCAGCCTGGTAACATCTGCAGCTCTGTGATTGTTCCTGTAATGCTGCCGCAAATGAAAGTAAACCTCTGGGAGTGGACCTGTTACACATGTATAATTCAGTTTGGCAGCGTGAACTGTTCCGACGAATGTCAGATAAAAGTCACTTAAGGGAGTGTAAGCAGCATGAAAAAGACTGGATTTGGGCTCCTTTTCCTGTTGTGTGAACTTAGATCTCTACTAAAACATTTCTCTGATGACGATATTTCTGAACCACTTCTCTGCCATTATTGATGTCATTCTGATGTCATGCAGGCATTCTTTCAGTATCGGTACCAGTGATAAGAAACAGAAGGCCAGAGAGAAGCGAGACGTGCCTGCAGACTGAATCAGTGAGAGTGTGTGTTGGTGTGTTAAGAGCTAAACCCCAGATATTAACTGAAGCCTTGACCAGCTGTTTATACCAAAATATTCAGAACGCAGTCTGTTTATAAGACTGGAATGATGTAGTAACCTCTATCTTTCATTCCAGCCTGGAAGCGAGATCTTTTTCAGCCGCAACCTGTGCACTGGCTGCTCCGTCACACTCCGTCTCCTCCTCACTGGCACACACTAATTGACAGAGTTAAAAAGAGGAAAAAAGAAGCCAGTCCCAGACTGCCAGGCTGTTTTCACTGGCAATCTGAGACACGTCTGAGAATAGCCTTGTCCCCCCCCCCCCCCTCCTCTTTTTCATAAACACCACCTCCTACACACCATGGCAACACGCAGTGCTAATAACAGAGCTCCAGCAGCTTATCAACATCAGGCTAGCATTTACACATTTGCCATGTTTTTCCCATCTCTGTCTGCTCGTGCTGAGCATATGCAAATGCTGTAGTCGCTTCTAAATGAGCAGCGCGCATCGAAAATAACCCCTCCATGTAGCCGCATTTAATAGAAAGCATGAAGAAACACAGAGTGGCATGTGTAATGGAACAGCTAAGCTTTGTGGCTGGTGATGGCAAAAGGGGTGTACTTTGTTTTGTCCCCTAGAGCTTCATAAAACGGCTTTGCCACTTTGATAGTGTAAAAGGAACAGCTACATGTGTAGCATATAAAAGGACTGTTAATGCACTGCTTTTGCTGCTTGTAAGTCTACTGGAAGTGCATTTATGTTGTGTGTCGGCTCAGATGCATCGAGTGTCGGCTGTTCTACGCTTTCACTGTCTGTCCGTCCTCTGACAGCTGCTTATAGGCACTCATCACTGCTTCCCAGGAGCAGCCCCATAAGCATTGCTGTTTCAGAGATGCTCCTATGCAGTCATCTGCCCATGACATTTTCACCTTAGCTGAGTCTCTGTTAAAAGTACAAGATCTTTGAGGAACTTTTGGCAGGTCTTCAATTTGAAACGGTGGAGGAACATCTTAAGGTGCTTCAAGGAACCGTTAGTAAAAGAACAAAGTTCTGGAAGGTTCTTTGAAGCATATGAAGACGTTCCTCCACAGTTCCAAATTGAAGAATTTCCAAAAGTTTAGGTACAGTGCTCCTCCTACTCATCCAGTACCAAATATACAGATATTCTTCAGTGTGTAAAGCATGAAAACTCATAAATGGTGGAACATGACAAAAAAGTGCAATGTTATTGCCTTATATCCAGCACTATCCCATCTTCCATCCACATGCAGTTCCTTGCTTTCCTTTGTAAAATCTGAAGCGTTTGTCAATCCAGGACCGAGCCAATGTGGCTAGGATCTACTTTTAATGCTGTTAGATTGTAAACTAGATGCACAAATTATGCTGTGAACTATGTGTGCTGGTATCCATAGTGATTTCTAACACCACATGAGGAACGAGTGGAGTCATGCAAGCTGTATTTTTTGGGAACTCATAGAAGGGTGTCTGTGTTTGAACAAGGATCTGTTCGTGAATCAAAACATTCCTAAACAATCAGTTTTATCCACAATAATTCACTAACTTACAATCACCCTTCACTTTACTGACCACCCGTTCCCCCCAACCCCTGATCTACACCAGGTAACACAGAGATAGTGTCCATTGTATGAGATCATCTCTGTCATCCAACCGTTTAACAGCTCAGTCATTTCAGTGAATTCTGTCTTTTTTCTGCTACGTCTATACTTCCTTTCAGGCAGCCAGACTTGCTGGCTCAGATGCAGAAAGACCCTTAGATATCATCTCTCTTGTCAGACAGCCTGAAAAGGCTTTTTAGATTGAACAGAGCGAAAGCCATCAGGGTTCGCCTTTACTAAAGCTTTGTAACAAAGCGGACACCATTATATGTGTGTGTGTGAGTATTCTTCCCTGTATTACAGTGATCACTGTCTGCTATGATTTTAGGAAATGAAGCCTAGTACTGTCATGGAATACTGTCTGAAAGTACTGCTTGTCATATGCTAAAGACAGACAGCCACTAAGCTGACTGCTGACAGTGGAAGCAGGATGTTTCTTATATACTTGAATCTAATATTAAACGGTTTATTCTTATGTATTAGCAGCTCTAAAGCTAAATTAACCCTTGAGATCCATTTTTGAAAATAACCGAATCAGTGAAATTTGTTGAGGTCACATGTCCATACATTCTCACAGTGTCTTGTGTTGCGTCCAGGATTTTCAGTATATGTAACTTCATGGGCTAGAGTGAAGGACACAGAGCTGTACAGAACCTTCCACATCTTGTGAAGGCTCTGTGACACATGTGCCATGTAGGGGTTAAATTGGTTAAACCCGTAAAGCCAGAGTCGGGACAAACTCAGTTTCTACTGTGATTTGAATGAATGAATGAAGTTACGCTTAAATAATGCCTTTCGGGCTTCACACTCAGCCCTCAGCCAACACACACCAATGACTCCTGGAGGTGTATTCCCAGGCATGTGACAATCCATATCAGGGCATGTAGACATACATTCACTCAGACATTCACACACACTGACCAGAGCAGTTTGGAATATTTGTCACAATTATTGAACTGTGGAGGAACCCCACGCAGACACAGGGAGAACATGGTAGGTGTGGTGCACACCGTGTGGGAGACTGGGGTTCGATTTCCAGTCTGGGTAACTATGCTGTACTATAAATATAAATCTAAATGTCCACCCAGGCCTTGAATCCAAGACATTCCCTGATGTATGCATACAGCATGACCAGGGATTTGAATCTGCGATCCTCGGATCATAGAGCATTGTTTTCTGTTTGCTCACTTTTTAAAATTTGTATGAACGAAATGGAATTTTTTGCTACTGGAAACAACTCTTTTGTGGTGGTGATGGTTTTCAGTAGTCTGTTTCTGTGCATATTCTGTGTTACATAGTGCTCTCTAACAAAATATTCAGGGCCTTTCTCTGCAGATACTGTTGCTTCCCCCCTGCAGCGGTTATTCTTCGTTGTATTGCGTCTCACTGAACTTGCGGTGCCCTAATGAAATCAATGTGTGTATGGGGCACTGACTCTTTGTACACGTGCACACACACACACACACACACACACACACACACACACACACACACACACACACACACACACACTCACTTTCTCTCGTTCTCTTGTCTTTTCCTCCCTCCCTCCTCTCATGCCTCCTCTACAGGCCAGTTAGCTTCTCGTTTGTTTGCGGATGCACATCTTGTCCTGCTGAAGCTGGTAGTAGTGCACTAGTGAGTGCGCTCCCCCTCTGTAGTGGAGGCAGGTGAAAGGACCTGGAAGCGTAAGCGGAAAGACTCCCTGTTAAGAGGATTAGTCGTTAACGCTTTCACTGTGCTAGTCTCCCACAGAGTGTGCCGGGCAAACACACTGCTGACCAATAAACAAGAGGAACATGACCTCACTGTCTATTTATATCTAACACTGGCCTCACCTGAACCATGCTTCTGTGTTTTATCCACTGCTTGTTGGGCTTTGCACAGGTTTATGGTGCTGGATGGAGGAAAGCATTCATGATTTATTAGATCAGCATCCATACATACAGCTGGTTCACTTGATCTCACTGCATAGATAGAGAGAGAGAGACAAAGTGTGTGAGATAGAGAAGTAGAAAGCCTGAGGCGTATGTTTTTCCCTTTCACAAAGGAATATTTCAAACACACATGCTATTCATTTTTTATGAGCTGCTATTAACAATTTATGTGCTTTTATTGATGACACGGCGGCCTGAGCTTGCTGAAATAAAAACCTTGGAGAGTGATTTGCGGGAGTGTATTGTGTACATGAATCAGAAATAAATTTGCTGTTAGTTGTTTATGTTGTGGACTTCATGCACAGTTTACCTGGAATTTCATGGCACGCCTGCCAAGGGTCGAATTCCCGTTTAAGTGCTGCATGTGTGAATGACGTGAATCCGCCCATTTCCAGTAAAAGTGGGCCGGTAATGTCTCTGGTTTTAAATGTAAAAAGGGCTACAGATAGAAAAACAAACATGTAGATATATCCGCTTGTTGCTGATGCTGGTTTTGCTACCATTTGCACTGCCATAGTTAATACGAAATGGTGAAACACCTTTGGGTGATTCATTTTTAAGAGTAGGTGGTTATTTTTAGAGTATATATTGTACAGGCACTTCTCAGCACTGCCCCAAAGACTGCGGCCGAGAGCACTAAACCAGCACACACTCCGCCTGACTGAGAATCGGGGTTATGAATGCAGTGTAAGCCTGGCTTTAGGCTGTCTGGATGTCTGTGGTCTCTCTTATCAAGACAGTGGGAAAAAGCTTTCAGATGGAACAGGACCTGTGGCATAACTAAATTGTTTGTGTTTGGTTTTCAGCCCCATTTCCACCATTAACCAACAGGTTGAGTGTGGTTTAATCTAGATACTTACTTGTAACATTCACTTTAATTTCTCCTAAAAAGAAATAAATTGTCATGCATATATATATATATATATGTATATTTAATTTTGAGACATTGCACAAGTGTGACTATTGCACAAGCACACAGTTTAATAGGGAAACTGTTATTGGAGACCACACTATTTTAATTTCAACCATAGATCCATCCACTTGCCATGTTTTGAGGTTCCATCAGTATCATGCCCTTGAGGAACCTTTGGGGTTCAAGTATCTAAAATGGAAGGAAGTGGAAAATATACCTCCACTATTTAGCATTATGCATGTTCTGACACTGTATGATATACTGTTGTGTAGGAAGTGGCCCACACTTAACCAGTCCTGGGTTTTTAAAAAGTACCTTTGTTCAGACACTGCTTACTGCTTATGGCTGCAGCTCTGTCCAGTTTAAGACTTTTCTTCTCCTTTTCCTCTGAGGGACAGTTGTGCACTCTCACAGCTGTCGCAGCACAGCCTAACCTCTTCTGTCCGTGTGCATGAGCGCTCTGTGATTCATGGAGCAGGAGTGATGGAGCCCACATGCCCAGCTTTGTTGTTGCTGATGCCTGGAGGGTGATTGGAAGCTTGTTGGTCAGAGGCAGACTGTCAGAGATGTGTATGTTTGCGATGGTGTGAGTGGTATGACAGTGTCCTATTTCCCTGCTGGGAGAGGAGACTGGAGGAACTTGTGGAGTTGAACTGACTGGGACGCTGGTTTGGGTGAGTGTGAAAGGGCTTTTTCATGACTCTCAGTGTGCTAAATCCCGGGGCAGTGCCTTTGGGCTAAACGTTCTTGGGCAGCCAAAAGGCATGATTGCCTCTTTCCCACCCAAGAACCCTATACTGGTGTGAAATGTAGAACTTATACATGATATATACAGGGTGTTTCTCTACCTTGTTCCTGGTGGAAACCCTTCCCTGAACATTTTAGCTTTAACACACCACATGCAGGGTCCCCAAATAATTTAGATGGATGGCGATGTATGATACACGACACATTCTGATTACTTTAAAAAAAAGTTTTACATTTTAAATATATTTATACTCCATTAAAACAGGGGTGGAGGAGAGCAGAGGAGAGGAGCAGGTGAGAGAAGGGGGCGGAGCTGAGCGAGGGAATAGAAAAAACGTTTTCTGCAAGATTGAAACATTTAAAATCATTTAAAAAATTGTCTCAGTCCATATCGAGCTGGTTTTATATCCTGATATTGATATAAATATTGATATATCATCTAGCCCTAGTCCAGCCTTTTGCATATTTACTGATTAATTACAGTACATACTAAATTACATAGTAAATACGTCAATAAAGAAATACATAGATGCGACTGATTAGTTGTTTTAATAGTGTTTGGGGTTTGTGGTACAGTGAGGGAGTTCGGGGGGTTTGGAGAGGTCATTTGAATATGCTGTATATGCTGATTTTGAAATATGCAATTCATAAAAAGGGCTTAATTGTCTGAATGTTTTTTCCCTCTCGACACATGACTGTGTTGTGTCTGAAAAGCTTCTGCTCACTTATGATCATCTCACTGTTATTAGTCGACTCCCATTCATGTGTGATCCAGTTGTCATTGAAAGCCATTGGAAATCTACCTAAAATGTCTTGTGCCCCATTGGAGTGTGCCGCTGGGGCTCCAAATTACCCCACCACAGCTGCCGCTGTTCTGCATGACTGACCCCCTGGAGAGCCCCGACTGAATTGATTAGAGCCTCTTACAGGAATGATGATGTGTTTAAGGAGAGATGATGGAGCATGCTTCTGAAATGGATTATTCTGCCAATCTGTTGATAATGCCTTGCGTGCGGAATGGGAGCAGTGTGAACAAATGGAGAGCAGTGTGTTGTTGTGTGAAGTCCCCTGAGAGGGATCTTCAATCAAAGAGGCCTTGGCCTTTGGGATTTTGCCTGTCAAAAATAAAGGTGTTGGTATTGATTTCCATGTTACACAGGGTTGGTGCTGATGTTCATGTAGATGGATCTCATGGTGTTTGCAAACCAACAGATTGAGTGTTTAGAGAATTGATTAGCATGTTTGCCTTTGATTTTGAAGATGATGATGGTTATGAAAGCCTTCTTTAAAAATTTGTTTTATTTCTTGTTGAAAAAATCTAATCCAACACATTCAAATAGAGCAATGTCTTAAAGACAGTGTGCATGATTCTAGAAAACGACTATTGAAGAACTGTTGATATTTGAATTCAGCAACACCACAACCACACCCCTTCCTTCAGTGGCCCTTCAAAAGCTCCACCCCCCAAATTCATGGACGCATGTCACCAAGGAAATGATGTTGGCTTCCAGACGAAAAAAGTTTTTGATATGGTCTGACCTTTTCCTCTTCAGCTGTTTCTCTGCCATCTTTTCTTGTGTGTACAATGTGTTTTCTTGTACATGCTCCTTCTCCCTCTTTTTCCACCTGTGCATGAGCAGGAATGCCCCCTGCTGGAATAGTTAGGTCATGGCACTTTTTTCCATTGTACTAACAGACTGGAGTTAGGAAACCTTCACCGTTTTTACTAAAGTGCAATGAATTGAAATCCTGCACATTACCTTTATGTGGAGACCATTAAAGCCACTTTATAATTTCTTTATTTCTCATGGTTACAAACAGCAGATGATGCGTTTAACCTTGGAAAGTGGATTTGTGAAATCCGGCAACTGTCAGCAAGTTGCTGTCAGAATGGATTACTTTGCTTCTCGTGTCCTTTTCTCTTTGTCAGACCATCATAAGCTCTCTGCATTTGTGCCTCCTTCCTCTCGCCTCTCCCAGACAATATGAAAATGCCATGCATGGACACTCTTGGCCACACGACAGCAGATGCCCGGCTATGTAGTGCACAACTGTAGGTCTCTTGTGCAGTCCTGTCCCTTCGGCTTGGTGTGGCCACTTTTGGGCCGTTTTGAAGTTGGACCAAGAAAATGGCATTTCCGCTCTCGGTTGGCTCAGTGTGCTTCTGATTATTTCAGTACATTTTGAGAGTAGAAGAGGCATGATTTGGACGGGCAGTAACACACAAATGTACGAGTTTGTTCGATGACTGCTTAGGGGTGATGGAGCTGACGGAGAGACTCTGTGTTTGAACAGACCGTGCTGAGTCCCTTACCCCGTTTGCACCAAAACGTGTGCTTGTATAGAAGAATAAACACCCGTGCTGAGAATAAATATTGCCACAGTGTGAACACACCCCAGCCTCCATTGTCTCACAGCAGTTTTGTGGCAGACATTCAAAATCCTAAACATTAAACACTCCGACCTTACATGGACTTCATGAAGGTTTTATTGAATGACTTATGCCTGCCAGGCTCTGATCCTTAGACCCATTTGCAGCAAGGCCAGAGGTTCCCGCTGAGATCCATACGCAGCAATTTAGCACCTCCGGCTCTTTCCCGCGGCCTGTGCGGGTCACTGCGTTACAGGTGCGGTTAATGAGCTTCTCTCCGAGTGTAATTGCTTTGTAATGATATACAGCGGCTCAGATGAACTCTGACTGACCGCCTGCCTCGCCTGATACACATGCAGACAGACACGCAGACTTGGCTTGTATGAGCCTGGCCTGATGTGGACAGCTGGCCAGATGTTGTGCTGTGTGGGGAGATAAGGGAGAGGCTGGCTGTTGATGTTGGCGGCAGAGGAAAATGCTGCTTAGCTGGCCGAGCTAAACTTGAGCAGACGGGACTGAGAATGCTCCCATTATTCCAGTGCCCAGTCTGTGGCCCCTGGACTGCTCCCACCACCCACCCGCATACTGTTCTTGCTATTACTGCTGCTGATGGGGAATGCACAGCAAGCTTCTGCTCCATGGCCAGCGGAAGCAGCGCTGTTTGGTTTGGATCGTGCCCTCTGATGAAGAGATGGCAAAGCAGTCGCTCTCACATCATTGCTGGCTTAGAGAAACAGTAGGTTCACATAGAGGGAAGAGCACACACTCTTCTTTGTTAAGTGTAATCTCAAGTGTTACTCAATTTCTATAATCTCAAGTTCTGTAATTACAGACTGTTGTCCATCCCTTTCTCTGCATACTTTAACCCTTTTTTCATGGTGATTTTCAATGACTCGTACCCCACAGGACCACCACAGAGCAGGGATTACGTGGGTCATTCTCAGCACTGCAGTGCTCTGTGTTGAGCTGGTACGAGTGGATCAGATACAGCAGTGCTGCTGGAGTGTTTAAACCCCTCAGTGTCACTGCTGGGCTGAAAATAGTCCACCAACCAGAAATATCAAGCTATCTGTGTCCCATGGGCAGCGTCCTGTGAGCACCGATGGAGGACTAGAGGGCGACCAACACGAACTGTGTAGAAACAGATGAGCTTCTGTCTCTGATGTCGCATCTACAAGGTGGAGCAACAAGATAACAGTGTTTAAAAGAGTGGACAGTGAGTGGACACAATGTTTTAACACTCCAGCAACACTGCTGTGTC
Source organism: Acestrorhynchus altus (assembly GCA_034509495.1). Taxonomy (NCBI): domain Eukaryota; kingdom Metazoa; phylum Chordata; class Actinopteri; order Characiformes; family Acestrorhynchidae; genus Acestrorhynchus; species Acestrorhynchus altus. The sequence goes on from CM067509.1 coordinate 26,422,500, forward strand.
TAATCCACCCCAGCACACATGTCAGTGTCACTGCAGTGCTGAGAATGACCCACCACCCACATAATGCCTGCTCTGTGGTGGTCCTGCAGGGTCCATTGAAGATCAGTGTGAAATGAGGTTAGCAAAGTATGCAGAAAAACAGATGGTCTGTAATTATAGAACTATAAAGTGCTCCAGTTTGGTAAGAGGAGCTGATAAAACGAACAGTGAATGTAGAAATAGTCTCGTTATAGTTGATTTGTCTATATCTTTGTCAAACATCATGATTTCATTTGCAACATTCCCATGTACCTGCAATAATCAAGTGGGGTTATGTACCAGAGTTAAACAGCATATAGGATATTTTAAGACCACCATTGTCTGTTGTGTTAGTTGTTAGTTGTGTAGGGTCTTGATACAAACACTGCACATCATGTGACCTGTATAGTGGCCAGTCAGCATGTCTTTGTCAGAACGAATAACCAAATAACTACTGAAAGAAAGCCAGAAGATATGGTTGACCTGCAGTGCCATGCAGGACCTCTGCATCTAGGGCAGATGGAACATGATCCTTACTGTAACCTGACAGGGAAGCACAGCATACAATCTCTCTCTCTCTCTCTCTCTCTCTCTCTCTCTCTCTCTCTCTCTCTCCTGTCCTACTTAACATCCGTGTTGTAACAGTATCCAGGTTGTGGATGGCCTGTGCGTGGGAACGAGATCAGCAGTATTGTTGCTGTGCAGGGGTGTTGAGGACTGAGATTGTTTTTTTTTTCTGAGACTTGTATTGTGAGTTGTGAAAGTTGTCTGTTTGGTCCCGGGGCAATGCCAGCGCAGTGTCCTTTAACTCTTTAGTATGTAAGCCCTCACTTCACGTCATAACATCAGTTTTTATGCCCTAAAATGGAACATTTTGGGACACAGCTGTTCTTTGATTGGCCATAAAGTACTGTACATGGTAATTTTCCACCAATGCGGAATAGGTTCCATTCCCTTTTATGAGCCTAGTTTTGAACCGTTCAGTGCATTTCCACCAACAAAAATAGGTTCCAAAACCTGAAAAGTTAGTTTGCCGTGGGAACCCATGATTAGTAGGTTTTCAGAGCAAACTGCTGTGGGTGTGTCTACTTATACAGGAGCATGGAGCAAAGACACACCATTCATCTCACATGTTGCCAAAAGTTGATCCAGTGTCCATTTGTAACAGCACAAACGCTCGCAGGTAGTCTATATGTTCCACCATCTTCAAGAACCAGAGGTCGTTTGGTGGAAAAGGCCTATATGTGGCTCAGCAGTTTAATGCACTTTGATCCGAGGATCGCAGGTTCAAATCCTGGTTCATGCTACTTGCCATCGGCGGCTGGGGTCTCAAAGTGCTCTCCCTGTGTGTAGAGGGTTCAGTCCCTCCACATCAGCACAGGCATCCATTAGCCATTGTATCAGAGCTGGGGACACAGTGTTTGTGTCCCCGAGCACGTTGGTTACCCAGCAATGTTGCAACGGCAACACCTATATCGGAGGAACCATGTGATTGTCTTCACATTTTTCTAGTGTCAGGAGCATTGTGTGTGAAAGCGGCAGGAGCAGTGTATGTCATTGGCATTTCCAAATTGGGTAGGAAAATAATAAAGCATATGGCAACCAGAAAGTAGTGTCTCATTTGCATATTGCACTTCACTGTTTGTACCATAAAGCCAATATTGCGATATTGATTGATGAACCAATGATGCCTGCTGCCCTAACAAACATAGTCATGGTCACACCATCATTGATCTCCCACTAACGTACAAAATACAGCCCTTTTGCTTTTCTGGTCTGCGGCATATTTTCATGAGGTTGCTCCCCAAGGGTCTCATCAGTGCCCAGGTGGCGGGATGGGTACCTGCCCTTAGCCCTGGTGCAGCATGTCACCTGGTAGGCTTCATGAGCTCCAGCTGTGCTGGCCAGCTGGCCTTTGCTGCACCACCCACTCATCTCTCCAGAGAGCAGACCCAGATAGCAGGCCCTGGGGAGCAGAGAACTGCACACCATTGCAAACAAACAACCCCAATCTGTCAGGCGCAGGTGACTGCTGAGGAGCGATGGCCCAGGATTTTTTAGCTCTTGGGGGGAAAAGGAGAGGCAGCGTCATGCGCCTGCTGTGAGGATTTTCAGTGATGATCTGTTGCCGTAGGGCCAGCAAGGGAGAGAGTGACTTTGCAGAGCTCAGGCAGGAACAGACCACATTTGAACCCGAGATCTAGGTGATCAATCTTATCAGGATGTGTTATTTCTAGTCATGCAATATCATTAATTATCAGTGATGATACATTTCTAAATCTGATCTGATCAGCTGAACACTGCAGAGGATTTGTGGCCATTTTGTCAGAATTTGTTCTTTTCAGATGTTTGTTCTTTCTGCTCTCAGTAACATAGTTCTTCTCAGTTCAATGGTTGACCTGTTCCAGAAGTGATTAGTATGGGATCATAACACAATCTGGGTGAAGTTTGCAATAGCCATAAACCAGTCTGATATTTCCCTGCAAAAACATACTGAAACACTTTGTTTTCATACTGACTCTGAAATCCACCAGCAGACCATCACCTTCTCATTACATTTAAACACTTTGAAACTGCTGCAACTCAATGGTGATTGTTCCACGCTTGTGTCAAACCACACTTTCCTTATGGCTTCAGTTATGGTGTGTTTTTCAAAATTTCATTCTAAAAGGTAAACTGTCACATGTTATATATATTGTATATTATTATATTAATAATGGTGAAATATAGTGAAATATTTCAAGCCTTTTTTGTTTTATTAATATGACACGTCTTTATGAAAACCAGAAATCCAGTTTCTCAAATTATTAGAATATTTCATTTTGAGTAAATTATTATTCAAACAGTATAAATACTGTGTCCAGCAGACACAACCGTAATCATAGGAAAGACTGCTGACCTGACACAGGCACAAACAGTGTAACCCACAGAAGGCCATTGCTGGCTGTTCTCTGAGTGCTGTATCAAATCATATTAATGGGACGTTCACTGTTAGGGGAAAACATGGTGGAAAACGGTGCATGGGCAACAGGAATGACCACAACCTTGACAGGGTAGTCAAGAAAAGTTGATTTAAGAACTTGGGAGAGCTTCAATGAGTGCACCAAGAACCACCACACACAGATGTCTCCAGTAAAGGGGCTCCAACTGCAGATTTTCTAATATCAATCCCCTCCTGAAGCAGAGACAGTGTCCGAAGCGTCTTACCTGGGCTAAGGAGAAAAAGAACTGGACTGTTGCTCTTTGCTCCAATGTCTTCTTTTCAGAACAGACTACATTTTGCATTTCATTCGGAAATCAAGAATACTAGACTCTCAACTCCAGCTCCTAGAGTCTGGATGAAGAGTGGAATGGCTCAGAATCCAAGGTCTGAAGTCCATGAAATGCTTGAGATTCCGATTTACTTTTCCAGCAGGACTCAGCACCTGCTCACAGTATCAAGACATATTATATAGCTGATTAAATTACTAAAATAAACTTCCTTTGAGGATTAAGAACTAGAGTGTTAAGCTCTGCAATGGTATGACTAAAGTTCTTTTAGATTTCTCTGCTGAAGTAGTCGACTGAAGCAGCTGTGTTTCGTGGTTTAATACTTTTGCTGCCCCAGATGTGTACTGTTGTTTTATTTGTTATATCTGTTGGTGTGGGTGGGTATCAGTGTCAGGCAGTTATCAGCAGAACATTCTGGGTCAGATACTGAGGGGGAAAACCAATGATTGTGATCTGATCCTGTAACAAATCTTGCCTGAAATAGCGTCCACTTACACTGTGTAATGCGATTTTGGCTCTACGTTTCATGTGACATAGTAGTGCTTATATAGGCATCTTAAGTGAAGTACTTTCATTAAATGTACCCCATTTCAAAGCTTATTTGTTATTATATCAGCTTGAAATCATAATACGTTCCTAGGAAGTTTCAATATTGGTGCCATAAAAAGTGAAACTGTTCCATCTCTGCCTTTATTGCTCAGGCCACTGTTCCACTGCTCTGACCACCCCAGTTTTCCCAAGAGCACAGTAGCTCTGAGGCCTCTTTGAACTCATTCCCTCTGACTGTTTAGATCGTCTTAACTCTGCCACTCTGGAGAGTCGTGTACCCTGCTCTGTTCGAGGAAATGTAAGCCCCCTCACCACAGTCCCGGACGCCTTTCAGTAGTCACTGCAGTTGACCCAGGTGGCCAGTTGAGCTATTTTGCCTGTCCTCGCTCATCAGTCCACAGCAGAGCCGGTTGTTTCCAGAGAACAGAGCAGGGCATTGTTTTCCTGCCCAGCCCGCCGGTGGCATGCAGTCAAAGCCAGCTCAGCAGCACGTCCACGCTGCGCACACTCACCCACCCACACATACACATGCACCACCCATATGGCTCAGCTCAGGCTGTTGGGATTGAGGGAGATCGCATAATTCGAGGGGCTGTTTGCAGTTTATTTTCTTCTTTGCTTCTTAACACACCCCAAGCAGAGCTCTGGCTCCCTGAGGGGCTGCGCTGATACCATTTCCAACACCCCTTCTGTATCCGCTGCTGTTAAATGGGAGCAGGCCCCCGTTCTCTGCCTCTTTGATGGAGTTTGTGTGTTTTAGTGTCAATGTATGCTTGTTTTTGTATATTTTATGGACTGTAATGCATGGACGTTTTATTGGAAGCCAGAACAAAAAAATGCCTGGAAGGGATAAATACATTGGTATATATATGGAACATGACCTCATGTACAAACAGTCTTATGAAAACAAGTGTGTATGTGGAAGTGAATGTTCCCCTTCCGTTCTAAGCTAGCACATTTGCACACTGACTTGTGTTAATGACGCTCACTAATGACCTGCTGCTTCCTGAACCAGTCCTGATGCTGGAGATGGAGAAAGGAACTGTATATTTGAGGCGAACATTTTGTTTCCTGCTTGGCTCTCTGTAAGTGCCAGTTCGCAGACACACACACACACACACACACACACACACACACACACACACACACACACACACACACACTTTGCCTCAGAGCTATTTGCGTTTGTCCATAAGTCAGATTTTTATAGTTGGAGCCATTCAATGCAGAACAGTGGCTCATTTCTGGCAGGAGCTGCAGGTAAACATGCACAGAGGTTTATGGATTTATTATATGTGTCTGGTTCTGGTGTGCTTTATCTGCATGTGGTATACCACTGCCTGTTCTTAGAGGACAGTTTGTGTGTGTGTGTATGGCTAGCGGTGGAACAAGAAGATCTCTGCAGTGCTGAATATTTAAAAATCTGCAACCGAGAAGGAGAGAGTGAGGGTGAGTGAGCTGCCTGATGGCTGGAGCCCAGGCTACAGGGGATATATTCACCAGCCATCTTTTAAATAAATCTAATATCCTACCAACTTTCCTGTCGGAAGTTCACACTCAGGGCAGCTGCAGTAATTTTCCCCCCGTGTCCTTTTCCACTGTCTAATGGCTCAATATTTCCAGCCCAATCCTCCAGCGGAGCTGCTGTCTCTGGCTTTGAAGAAAAGTGCTGGTGAATATGCTGCAGCCCAGAGGGACAGCACCGCTCCACCTTGGAGAGACATTAACCAGCAATGTCGTATTAGTAACATAGACGCATGAGTCAGAAAGTGTATTAACCTCTGCCACAATAAGCACGGTCGAAAAGGCATTTTCACAGCCAAGGGAGCTTCTGTGAATCCATTCATTTACCACTATTCCATTCTGGCTGCTGATGAATAATAGGCAGTCCAGTCCAGACACAGTTGATGTTTTTCACAAGCAGACAACACCCTTACTCCAAGTTTAGTCAGTCATTCAAGACATAATTGGTGTCCAGAGTTTGCTTTTATAGTTCCGCACCGGACCTGTGAGTCTAAAGTAGTTTCTACCATTAAAGTAGTGGCTGTTAAGTCTTTAAAGAGCAACACCAGCAGACTTTTAGCCCCACCTCTTTTCTCTGCATCCCTTCGGGCTTCTCGATGAAAGGCAGCTGGTCACCGTGGTGTACACACCCCCTCTGAAAGGGGAACAGTGAGGTCAATCCTTTTTTTTTTTTTTTATATAGACTAAAAACATTTGGGTTTTACATTAAAAGATGAATATAAGACAATAGATCAACAGTTCAGCTTTTATGTCCAGGTATTTACATCTGGATCTGATACACAGTTCAGGACCACCTTTTGTGTGAACCCACCTATTCTAAACCCACCCTTATCTGAATTCAGCCATTCTAAACCCACCTTTATCTGAACCCACCTTTATCTGAACTCACCCATTCTAAACCCACCTTTATCTGAACTCACCCATTCTAAACCCACCTTTATCTAAACCCACCTTTATCTGAACTCACCCATTCTAAACCCACCTTTATCTCAACCCACCTTTATCTGAACTCACCCATTCTAAACCCACCTTTATCTGAACTCACCCATTCTAAACCCACCTTTATCTCAACCCACCTTTATCTGAATTCACCCATTCTAAACCCACCTTTATCTCAACCCACCTTTATCTGAACTCACCCATTCTAAACCCACCTTTATCTCAACCCACCCATTCTAAACCCACCTTTATCTCAACCCACCTTTATCTGAACCCACCCATTTTCTTTACAAAAATTAAATGATTGGTCTCGTTGTTCCAATACTTTGGAGGGGTGTGTTTTCATGGGCAGGTCATTTATGGAAAGAAAATAAACAAACAGCACATTAGCTAATGTTCAGTGGTGTACCGTGACAGCAGCTTAGATCAGTGTTGCATTTCTTAACACCACGGGTTCCCAGTGCACCTGATATGGGCCTCATCCAATATTGCTACCGTAGCAGTAGCACACCAGCTTCCAGCCTCGTCCAGTATGGCCAGAGTTTCATTAGAACAACACTGGAAATTCTCGTCCAACATGAACACTATAGTGTCAGCATGCTGTCCTTGTTTCTTAGATTTGCTGGCTGTAATTCCAGTAATGTCGCTCTTTAAATAGTGTGAATGTTCACTCTCATTAGAATATGATTTCGAAACCAAACAGAATGTAGTGTTGAATATTAAATACATGACAAATTGGTGAAATCTCTAGTTACTGTGGCAGAGACAGCCAGTAACGTGCTTCTCTTGGGTGATGTCAAGCTCAGCTGTCCCTCACTCAGTGGACAAGAGAGGGAGCAATCATTTGATGCGTCAACAGAAATATCAGGCTAGTGGTGGAGGGATTTGGGACTTATAATAATAGATATTATAAGAAGCTTTATAATAGATAAAGCTTCTTGTTTGGTTTATGCAGCATATTTTAAAGTACTGGACTTTAGGACGCCATACTGACACTTTAGATGTCAAGGTTTCCTTTATATTGAAATATTTTAATATAGACTTATAAAATAAATATTAAAGTCTGTGGGCTACAGTGGACCTACAGTACTCTCTCTGGTCTTGTTTTGAACTTGTTTCTTGCTTAAACCATTGTGTGTGTGTGTGTGTGTGTGTGTGTGTGTGTGTGTGTGTGTGTGTGTGTGTGTGTGTGTGTGCTTGTGCCACTCGGAAGCCCCTGTCCCCGGTCATTCCTTAGCTTGGCAGTTCTCGCTGTGTGAGACGTGTTGGTGGCTCGTCTGATGACATCAAAAGCTCCTCTGTTCTCATCTGCTCTGCATTCCTCCTTCACCCCACCATAGCCCCTTACACTACCTAATCTCTGGCGCCTGCAGTCGAGCTCCCGCACTCTTGTCTTCTGTTGCACAGGGGGCTGCATGCTAGTGTTAGTGCCCCCATTGGCCAGAGAGGGTACTGTACCTTGAGGTTCTGTCCAACCATCACAAGTTTGGACGGTCAAACAGAGGTTTTCTAAACTCTTCTGGTCACTTCAGCCGCAGTCACATAGTGTAGATGCTGCACACAGACTACCAGGACTCATTTTTTTGTCCTTGAGCTCTGTCTGCTCTGTCAGGAGGTGTGATTTATGAATTCACTTATTGCCTTATAAAGGTCCTGCCCTTTATTTCATGCACTTTGTTTGGGCTGAATATGGTCAAGGTGTTTATACCGCAGGCTGATCTGTGTAAAGTCTTTCACAGCCAGCCTTTGGAGGAGTTCTGCTCTGCTGGCTCAGCGAAGAAAGGGCTGCAGGGGACGAAGAGAACCAGAGCAGGTGTTTTTCTTAAGGTGTGGCTGTTTATTCTGTAACCCTCCACTCGGTGACTTTACCCTCTGAAGAGGAGAAGACGAAACCTACGGGTGGGACAAATCTTATTAACACCTCTCACTATGAGCGAGTGATGACACGCACACGTGGAAAAAAAAGTGTGCTCTCCTTACATCCATAATTGGAAAGTGTCAGCTGCTCATAAGTTCAATGATGAATGGATCATTGGAAAAGCTCCAAAGATACTTGGAATGAAATCTCTTTACTTTGACTTGCATTGAAGGTTAAGATTGTTTGTTTTTCTCTTGTAATAATTTCATAATTACAGACTGTAGTCTGTCTATTTCTCTGCTTACTTTATTACCCTCCTTTCACCACCATAGAGCAGATATCATCATCCTCAATCCTTATCACCGCAGTGACTCTCACCTGGTGGTGGTGTGTTAGTGTGTGTTGCACTGGTGTGATTGGATGAGAGACAACAGTGCTGCTGGTGTGTTTAAACAGTGTCCTTTCAGTATTAGACATTCCTACCTAGTTGTCCCACCATGCAGATGTAAAGTCAGAGACAGAAGCGTGTTTGTTGGTCATCCTCTGGTCCTTCATCAGAGGACGCTGCTGGCTGGATATTTCTGGCTTGGGGACTTTTCTCAGTCCCGCAGTGACCCTGAGGAATTAAACACTCCAGCAGCTCTGCTGTCTGATCTACTCGTACCCGTACCAGCACAACACTGCAGTGTCACCGTGTTGATAATTACCCACCATCGAAATAATACCTGCTCTGTGGTGGTCAGGTTGAAAGGACGCTAACAAAGTATGCTGAGAAGCAGATGGACTACAGTCTATAATTATAGAACAAAGTGCTCCTGCATGGTAAGAGGAGCTGACATGGACAGTGACTGTAGAAACAAGCATAAACATAATGTTACGGTAGATCAGTGTATGTGTCTTGTGCTACGTCAAGCCTGCGCATGTATCTTTAATAGTCTGCGTAAGTTCATGCATAATATGCATAAAGGGGAAGCAATGTCTGATCTCTCATTATTTAAGATATTGGTCAATATCAGTATCAGAAAGGAATTAGCAGAATCGTATCTAGGTGTGTTGCAGTGTTTACTTAGCAGTGCTGTTCCGCGAGGTGATACAGTGTGGATGAGAAGAACTTGCTGTTGTGGCGAGATAACAGCACAGTTCGAATGCTTGTCAACCAATCAGCTGGTGTGGCTGGAACTAACTGATGTATAACAAGCAGTAAAATGTTAGAATGTTGTGCTTTACATGCATAGCCTATAACTAAAAGCCAGCACACTGTCCTCGTCCGACCCACTACTCGCTCTCTGGGGTTGTTGTATTTAACTTGAAACCAAGCATTTACCCACGTAGCTGATCTGAAAGAAGCAGAGGAGTGTTCTCGTGTGTGTGAACTATTTACATACGCCATAGTCAGACGCCAATCAGTGAGAGCAAAGTGGAGCCTGGATAAATACTTATTCATTAATGACTTATGAGTTTCAGATTCATATCATTCTTCAGTCTGTGCACACAGGCAAACACATATTTTCTATATGACTGCATGCACCAGATCACAACGTCTGTAACATCACCATTCGGGGTGATTCATATCGCTCCATCACTTATTAATACGGTTTTCTTTCTCAGTGAAGTCAAGCCTAGGTTTCCGTTTCCTCCGCATCCCTTCCAGCAGTACTGAGAACTTCACCGCCTGTCTTTCGCAAACATTTCCTCTTGAATGGCTTCACTTGATCTTACACAGTAGCACTTAATACAGATTGCAGTCACACACACTCTTCCTCTGAGACACTTCCGCCGCTCCTGTTCGGCTTCCCCTTCTTCTCATCTTTCATAGGCCACCCCCCAAGTGTGTTTAGCCCCTTGGATCTCCAGCCCGCAGGCTGTTGTCCAGCCATCAAACACTATTTACTCCAGTGCAGATAAACATGGCCTTGATGAGGAAGCTGCAAAAGTCTCTCGGACAGCTGAACACATTATCCCCCATTGTCCCGGCCACAGAGGAGGCAGATTTGGGCAGCGTTAACAGGCTCTAGGCTGGACCGTGACCCATCCATCCCTCTCCACTGTCAGACTGGCTCATTCAACGAGTGAATTAGAATCAGCCCTGATTTTGATAATGCAGAGCCACCATTTGGGAATACGCTGAGCAGAAGGCTAATTGTCGTGTAATGAGTTAAAAGCCTGTTGTTCTGACTTGTCTGGTGCACAAGCAGGGTGGTATAAATGAAGCTGACTAAAGGATGGAAAAAAGGGGAACAGTGCCTCCTTCAGGTTTTCAAAAGCACTACAATAGTCATTCTGTAATTACAGACTTCATTTTTTAAATCAATACATTTTGTTGATTGATTTTTAACTCTAACTGCCTTAGGCATTAGTAATATGACATTACTCTGCTGCATTACAAGATCTGTCATTCCTTTTTTGTAAATATTTATTATTTTATGTGTAAATGTATATATCTAAATATGTATGTACAGGGGTTGTACAATGAAACTGAAACACCTGTCATTTTAGTCTGGGAGGATTTGTGGCTAAATTGGAGCAGCCTGGTGGCCAATCTTCATTAATTGTTCATTGCACCAGTAAGAGCAGAGTGTGAAGGTTCAATTAGCAGGTAAGAGCACAGTTCTGCTCAAAATATTGCAATGAACACAACATTATGGGGGACATACCAGAGTTCAAAAGAGGACAAATTGTTGGTGCACGTCTTGCTGGTGCATCTGTGACCAAGACAGCAAGTCTTTGTGATGTATCAAGAGCCACGGTATCCAGGGTAATGTCAGCACCACCAAGAAGGACCAACCACATCCAACAGGATTTACTGTGGACACAAGAGGAAGCTGTCTGAAAGGGATGTTCGGGTTCTAACCCGGATTGTATCCAAAAATGTCATTCCCAAGATGAACTGACGCTGTATTGGCCGCAAAAGGAGGCCTTAGTACACCATACTAATCAATTATTGTGATCTAAAACCAGGTGTTTCAGTTTCATTGTCCAACCCCTGTAATAATGAATGTGAAAATGATGAAGCTGGACTACATATGAGATTAGAAGTCCATTGGTTAAGCATTAACATTACCAGTCCGACCAAAACCCCTGTATATAGTCACCTCACTTTTCATCTATGTATTTATCCACTGAATCTTTAAATAGACCAAGTTAAAGTCCTTGTTTTTGCTATACAGTTAAAATGTATAGCTGAGTTGCAGTATATAACAATCACAGTGCATTTATACTACTAATCAAATTATGGAACTGCTTTAGGATTAATGTCCTTAATACAGTAAATCACATATGGTTGAGTATCTGGAAGAAAATGTATATAATTAGTCTAATATGCTCACAATTTACAAATGTGAAAATTAAAACGTAAATAAATGTTAAAAATGTGCTGCAGAACATCAAGGTTAAAGATATACTACATTTTAATGATCTTAAATTGTTACAGTAATTATCAGATATTTCTTAGTTCTTAAGTTCTTATTGTGTTAAATTATTATCTTTTGAATTAAATATTAATGTTTCTGAACAAAAATGAGCTTTTCTTATTATTTAAAACTAAATTATGTATTTTAATGACACACTAACACTATTGCAGACTCTCAGACAGGAGTGTTTACTTGCTTAGACAGTTATTTTTTAATGATTGTCTGCCACATATAAAATTGATATCTCAGTAATATGCAGACTTGACATCTTAGTTTCTGTCTTATTAGAAGACAGAACCTGAGAGGTTGTGTTTTCTCGGGGTGAAGGCACTGACACAGCTTCCCAGTTTCTGCCTGCAGGAGATAACCGGGGAGTGTAGAAACTGCGAGTGGCCCGAAGCCAAGTTGTCTGGTCAGATGCTGTTGTTGTCGGCTCTCTGTGTGAGGGAGAGACATGGAGCATTCTCACAGCAAGCTCTTAATGAGGACAGTCCTGTGTCCCCCCCGCAGGACCCCTCAGGTTAAAGCAACCTGCTGCTGCTGCCTCTAGCAGTAGACTGACCAGTGTACGGCCAGCGTACACTGCTGCTTTGAATCAGCCGCTGGTTTAGCGAATGATTTCTTCATCTGTACGATGGTCACGTCACGTCATACGCGTCACGTCCCAGAACAATGGAACAGAATATCTCTACAGATTTAGAGGCTGCGCAGAATTTTGTGGGCGCTGTTCAGAGCTTAGTTTGATTGTATGCAGCAATGATGAATATTGGCTATAAATTTCCAAGCGACACACTGGGTTGAATGAACACAGCTGGTAGATGGTTGGGCTTCTTCCAGGGGTCTGTCATTTGCTGCTGTTTATGGAAAGACATTGTCAGCGGTCAGGACGAGGCCTCTGGGTGCCTCCTGTCAGAGTGAACTAAGAGCTTGATCACCCTGATGCTCAAATGTCTGCACTTTTCAAATTCCAGTGTCTGAGATGTGAGCAGAGCAGCCCGCAGAATGAAAATACTCATGGAGACAGTCAAAGACAGTCTCCTCCTCTGCTTTTTAGGAATAGAGAGAGCGCCCCCTGGAGGCTAGCAGTGAGCAGTAATTATGATGAATGAAATTGATGTTGGTGTAAGATGTTAGGAATATGTAGTAGAGAATTCTCTCCTCATCTTGCTTTCACATCTTTCATTTTTCATCTTCTCTTTTCTCTTATTCTCTTGCTTTGTTTTTGATTTTTTTTTTCTTTTTGTCTAATAGTTTTTTTTTACGGTCTTCTTTTCTTTTCATCTCTCTTCCCCTCTTCTTTTCTGATTAATTTCTTGATTCTCCTCTTTGGTCCTTCTCTTCTCTTCTCTTCTCTTCTCTTCTCTTCTTAGTTTCTTTTCTCTCTGCTCTGCTCTTCTATTGTCTTCTCAGTTTCTCTTTTCACTTCTCTTTTCTTCTCACTTTCTGTCTTCTCAGCTTCTCTTCTCTGCTCTTCTCTTCTCATTTTCTCTTTTCTTCTCTTCTGTTCTCAGTTTCTTGTTTCTTCACTTCACTTCTCTAGTACATTTTCTCTTTGCTTCTCAGTTTCTCTTTTCTTCATTTCACTTCTCTTTTTCCTTCTCAGTTTCTGTCTTCACTTGTCAGTTTCTCTCCTCTTCTCTGCTCTTCTCTTCTCATCTTCTCTTCTCTTCTCTTCTCTTCTCTTCTCTTCTCTTCTCTTCTCTTCTCTTCTCTTCTCTTCTCTTCTCTGAATCTTCTCCAACTGTGCTTTTGGAAAGGAGGACTTGTTATTTTTGTTCTTCACATAAAAAGTTTTTAATGCATTCTCCTGCTTTTATGTGGGCTTTGAAGCATGCATTTCCTCAGACAAGTGGCCACGCTGGCTTGAAGACAGATCCAGAGGGAGAACTGATTCGCTTGTTGCGCCCAACTCACAGGCCACAATTCTGCTAGCAGTATTTTATTTGTCTGCTTGTTAATTCTAACTCTCTCTGACAGTGAGATTCTAATCCCACATGGGCTTTAATGCATCAGAGACTTGCTGATTGCTGTGGCCTTGTAGCTATAGCTCCACAGAAGTAGAGATCTGTGTCACATTTCAGCACAGGAGTAGAACAGTGTTAGTGCCCTCATGGCAGGCCATCGTCTTGAAGCAGCGATGGTCTGGTGGATCAGGTGGCTCTTCCAAAGCCTGTTTGAGATCCTGCCAGAATGCCCTGAGCCAATGTTGACCTGCACTTTCTCTCTTCTCAGACAGGTCCGCTGATCCAGGAAAAGTCTGGCGCTAACAGCTAGTGGAGACCCAGGTGTGTAGATCCTCTCTTTCATTTCAATCCATCTTTCTTAGTCAGTCACTCCATCGCTGGTTGTTTTCTCTCAAACCTGTTGTCGTGAAATAAGCCTCCCTCCATCACTCCCGTCAGGCCGTAATTTAATTTTTTTGCTCCTTAACTTATTTAGTCAGTGAGTGTGTGAATCGGTAAGTCCAGGCTGCTTTGACATTCAGGGGAAGGCTTTTCCGATCAATGTTAAGCATGAAGGACATTCAGTGGAGAATCATTGGTCATTTAAGAAATCGAGCCAGTATCTCTATGCAATTGACTGAACTGATTCAAAGGGGTTTGAGAAATAAACCTCTGAAGTCATGTCGGCATTCTGTGGATGCTCAGTGGTATTCCTCTGTGGGATCAGTGACAGATTTGAAACTCACTGGTGGTAAACAGAGTTCTTCTAAACCTGAAACATTCAGTAGTTTATATATGTCCCTCTGAATATCATTGAATTCTTTGACCTCAGCATCCAGGGACTAATCAAAGGTTAGATCCCTTGCTTAAGGGCATCTCAGTCCAGGTGTCCCAAGTCACACTGGTTTTTCAAATGCCAAATTATATTTCATTGAGTTTTGTGACAGAATTTCTGGCTTCTGGGCAAATAAAATTTGCCTTCCAACTTTCACACCAAGATTTTGGATAATTGGTCTCTGAACAGCAGTGCTGCTTCTCAGGTTGTGTGACTGATGACAAGTTCTTTACTGTCTCTGCTCTGTCGGAGCAAACGTGGAAGAAGCTTATAAAAACATTTCTTGTGCAAATGATCGAATTCAAGGGAAGTGAGACAGCATGTGCATAACATTGACAGAATAATCGACATCCTTACGGGTCTCTTTCTTTTCACATCATCTACTATACAAGAGACAAAGCTCTGCCCCTGAGTTGTAAAGATGGCTGTGATTAGACATTGATTGTATTTCAGAGTGAATGTAGGATCATTGAAGGCAAAATGAAATGTTGTCTTCTTTCTTCTTCATCTAGCAGCAGCTCACAGATCTGCACACCACCACATCATTCTCTTTTTTCTCCGTCTGAAAGCAGATTACAGCATTTGAAATATGCTGTAGTGTTTCTGTTTACTTTCTGGGGCACTAATGATCACTCAGCGATATATGCAGAGTGTGCTGTAGCAGTACGCTGCCTACACCCGCTCCACATAAACATGTAGGGTATGTAAGGTAATAGTGCACTACCTTTTTTGACCAGAAGAGGGCTGAGCTCAAGCTTTAATAGGTTACATCCAGAGCTTATAAGATTAGTGCGTGTAAAGGTAGATGCCAGTTTTATGAAGTATAATGGAGACTAAATGTCTGAATTCATGTGTGAGGGGTTTGATGATGAGCAGACGTGCTGCAGTGGAGAGATTAGAACACAATGGGAATTGGAGTGTCAGCTGTGGAGCCAGCGGGTTAAATATTATTTGCTACTTTACTCATTTAAGTACCATGTAGTACTGGTTAGAACAAGTAGTGTGTTCAGGTTGCCTTTTTTTGGAGAAACTCCCGTAACATTCATTAGCACATGAATGATGTACAGAATGAGCAGTGCCTCAAACGAGACCCTGACAGTAATTAGGACAAAAGATTTTAAAATTCACTGTTTTTGTAGGTGCTACAAAAGGTTCTTTCAGCAGTGCCATTGCAGAATGATGTAAAGGAGATGTGAGTGTGAAGAACCTTTAAACTGGTGAATTATTTCATCAAATTCTGTAAACCTTTAAAAGATTCTTTACAAATACAAACAGGGTTTTATTTACTATGACTGAACACATCTGATGTCAGGTCCCCTTTAGATTAGATAAGATAATCCTTTATTAGTCCAGCAGTTTAACAGCAACTTTATTACTTTTAAAGTGATTTATTCCTATATATTTGACAGTGATTATTGATTCTGTATTTCTGGTTGTCATGAACTATACATTTTTTGAGATGCACTAGTGTGTGTGTGTGTGTGTGTGTGTGTGTGTGTGTGTGTGTGTGTGTGTGTAAAGTATAAAAAAATCATTGCTAAATTATTATTAATTACAAGTTCATTTGCCTTTAAAATAGTGGAATTGCATTATTATTCTGTGTATCAGTGGCATAACATAATCTTGAAATGGCAATTATATTGTTTATTGCCATTTTTTGGGGACAAAATAAATTGTAAAAAATAATTGTTATGACAGGCCTAACACCGCCACTGACATTTAACAGAGAAAAAAAAACTGTTTTGTCTGAAATGGAGAATGCAAGCTAAGCTTTGGGCAAAAGCTGAGTGAAAAATATCTAAAACATTGAATATGTTCAGATAAAACATAGCCTGATCTGTGTGAAACGCAACTCTTTCACTTCTATTCTTTTTTCAGTTTATAATTTAAACACATCATTTCTATTACTTTGCTGTTCATGTTGCCACAGAAGTCATAGATTTGTTAGACATGCAGAATGTTGACCACTTTGGCTGCAGCATGAAGAGTAGAGTAGTAAAGGAATCTAGTGAGACTAGTGCATAAAGTATGATTTGAAACACAAAACGTATGTTCTTATGTTTAAATGTTATGTTGGAGGTGTTATTTCGTCCCGTTTTGGTGACCGGCAGGGTGCAGTGTCTTGCATTAAGCAAAAGATGGCAGCAGAGTTATGCTTTTGAGTGAAGGTGGCTGCGACGCAGTACAACTGTAACCGACCAAGCATATAAGCTTGCTTAAAGAATGACTCTGGAACAGGTTTAATAGGGGTTTTATTGCTGTTTTTACAGGCCGTGGCCTCTTTGTGCCTGGCCTTGGACACCACTGATACAGAACAGAGCCTGTTCTCATAGTGGATGAAGAATGGCAAGCACTGGCTGTGAATTCTGTGTGACAGCAGAGGGAATACATCACCATGTTTTAATTATTATATTGACAGTGTGGAAATGTATGGAATGATTTTCTGTGTAAAATCATTGTAATGAAGTAGGGTACACCCTTATTCATCACTATCTAAAGGCTGTATGTACTTACAGTAGGGCAAGAAAGTATTGATTGTGCAAGTTCTCCTACTAATTTTCATCATATGTACACTCCAGCTATGAGAGACAAACTTTATTTGTAAATTATGGTGGAAGTACCATAACTTCAACCATGGTTTGGTCACCCAAACCTGCTGGCTCTCACAGACCTGTAACTTCTTCTTTAAGAAGCTCTTCTATCCTCCACTCATTTCCTCATTTTAATGGCACCTGTTTGACCTTGTTATTTGTATGAAAGACACCTGTCCACAGCCTCAAACAGTCAGACTCAGCTATGGCTGAGACCAAAGAGCTGGAAGACAACACCAGGAAGACAATTGTTGACCTGCACCATGCTTGGAAGAGTGAATCTGCAGTAGACAAGCAGGTTGGTGTGAATAAATCAAGGGTGGGAGCAATTGTAAGACAATGGAAGACATACCATTGATCATCTCCCTCGATCTGGGGTCTCATCTCATCTCATGGGGTCAAAATGATCATGAGAACGGTGAGCAAAAATCCCAGAATTACACGTAGGGATCTGATGCAGAGAGCTGGGATCTGAGTGATGTGAAGGAGCACCACAAACATCACAGTTTACCAAAATCTGGAAGGTTATTCCAGAGCTGGGAAGCTTAGTAAGAAAAGGCTCTTTCCATTGCTGAAGCATTCTGAATTCTGGGAACTTGTAGGAAGCCAGCTCCCTGTGATCTGAGTGACCGTGATGGCTCAGTGAGGAGAAAAAGCATTTTATAAACAATATGGAATTTGACCAGAAGCCAGTGCAGCGCTGGTTGATGTGGTTAAATTTGCTGCAGCATTCTGAACTAACTGAAGTCTGTTTAGGTTCCTACTTGAACAACCTGACAAGAGTGCATTGCAATAATCTAACCTTGAGGTGATTAAAACATGCACTAGTTTTTCAGCATCGTGCAAGGAAGAGGGAATTCTTCATTTGGAAATACTGTGAAGATGAAGAAAAGCTGTGCTTATTAATATGTGTTGGTCAAATGATAAATCTGAATGAATTATGAAGATTTTTTGCTGCTGAACCAGGAATAACAGAGGAATCAGCCTATAATAGAGAAATTAACCCGTGAATTAAACTGGGATAAGCACGCATGTAAATCCAGATATATAAGTAGGTCTGGGAGCAGCCGTGGCCCGGTGGTTAGGGAACCAGCCTTGTGACTGAATCCCTGAGCTGGCAGAACATGACTGAAGTGCCCTTGAGCAAGGCACTGAACTCCCCAGCTGCTTCCCGGGCTGGATAGGGCTGGCCACCATTCACTGCCCCTGGTGTGTAAATTGACTGGTGTGTATGTGTGTATCACTGTGTGTGGATGGGTTAAATGTGGAGGATTAATTTAGGAAATACTTAAAGTATAATTACTTACTTATAATGTGGGACTGATTGGTTTAACTAGATAAAGTATTGCCCTTGTTTAACCCACAGAAACATTAGTCTGTTCCAAGTGGAGGGGTCAATCAACCTAGGTAAACGATTGGAAGAGGTCTATATGACTTTGCGGTCATTGATCTGTTTCTCTCTTTGTAGAGTTTTTGTTTCTTTTTTTTTAACGTCAGTACGTGAGCTTGTAAATAACTTCTTGTTGGTGTGTAAATAAATGGTGACGGATAAAAGGATACCTGCCTGCCTATTCCGCTTTATGCCCTACCTCCTACCCTCCTGCACTACCCATAGGGTGTGTTTCCTACCTTTTAAGGTGTGGGAGTGCGCTTTGTCACAGTCGTCTGATATCTTTATATTCTGAAGCTCTGGCTTTGGTGTTTAGTGTATAATGATGTGTATAATTTTGTTTTGAAGCTTTCAGGATATTGAGTCATTCTTTCACATTTTGCTCTCGGTCTCAATATGAAGCTCCAGCATTGAGTGAATTTCTTCGCTGAATTGAAGGGCTTTGTGTGAGCAACACTGAAGAGCACCAGCATACACACTCAGTGTGAGTGTGTGCACTGCACTGAAGCAGTTTGGAGCTGAGATGTATTCCTTTTTCAAAGAGAATGTAATATGGAAGTCTCCAGCAGCAGCTGTGCTGAGACTCTCCTTTAGTACACTTGAACTTTTCATAGAAACGGTTTGTGTTTGTATTCGAGAAAAGTCTGGACAGCAGCTTGGTTAGAGGTCCAGTTTGTGATAACACAACACTCTGGGAATGTTGTTCAGTGGTGAATACATAAAATATGCCAAACGGTGAAAGATACACCGATACATCGGTGAAAGAAGAGCACGTTGTGACAAAATAAACAGTAGAGTTGATCTGTGCTGTGATCTTTAGAGAAAAAAGAACGTTTGAGCAAATTTATTGTGCAAATGTGAAGAACCTTTTTACCGTTTTCAGCAGTTAAAGGTCTTTATTAGATCTAGATCTTATGTATATGAACCTCGAACCATTAAGGGCCTGCTGAGGAATCTTTCTTTTAAATAACCGAGATAGTCCGTCTGTAACAACACATGCTCGCAGGTTGTCTTTGCATGCTGCCATCCTCTCACTTCTGTTTACTGATGCTGGGAAACGCCCTCTATTGATGATGCATTCTGTGACGGAGTCTTTCAAGGCATTCCCTGTGACATTTACCTAAATGTCATGGTGTCTTTCAGGGCTGTAGTGAGACATAGTGTTCCCCTGAATCATGGTATCTTTCATGGTTCTACGACATATGTTGGTCCCTGTAGTTTTATGTCATATGGTCTTCCAAGGTTCTAGGAGACATTGTGTTCTCCATAATTCTAAGAAATTTGAAATTCCCTATTTTTTAGGAACTGTGGTCTAAAACATGAAACATGTCTTCTGAAACATGAAACACATGTTCTCCATAATTCTCCACAATTAGTTTTACAAGTCCTGCTGTCTGAAGTTCTAAAACTGCTGCTGCTGATGCTGCTCTCTTAATCCTAATATACATGCCTTTCAATGATGTTTTCCCTTTATGAGACGTTCTTGGAGAGATGGTGTCCACTGTGGCTCTTAGAGACATTATGTCTAGGATTCTAGGAGGGACAGTGTTGTCTGTGATTTTTAGACGAGATGGTGTTCTTTCTTTGTGGTTTTAAAAGAGATGATGTTCTCTGTGGTTCTTAGGAATGGTGATGTTCCATATGGTTTTTGGGAGCAGTTGTGTGTGATACATGAGTTGCTCTGTGTTTGTAGTAAATTGTTCTCTGTGGCTCCAGGACAGACCGGCCTGTCATTCCTTCACAGATTACTGGAGCTTAACTGGACTCAGTGGAGCTTAGAGGACATCAGAGAGACTCTCCATAGAGCGCAATGCCAACCAGTAACTGTTAAAGAGCACATCAGAACACACACACACACACACACACACACACACACAAACACAATGAAGCTGTTTCATCTGACATTACAAACATTTCTGCAGCGTGAGGGTTGACGGGAGTCACTGTCATGAGAAAAGCTAGTCTTTTTTATTTATTATCCAAAAGAAATCAATAAATATGTCAATAATTAGTGACAAATGGGGAGATGCATCATGTTACAAGGTTACAAGGTTTCCTGAGGATATCTGTTAATGGTGTAAGTAGTTGAGGGTAGTGTAAGGTTTACTGAAGTGCTATGAAAGCTTAAGGAGCTGATGTTGGCTGAGCTGCGGTTGAGCTTCTGTTGACGGTGCCTGAATTGAAAAAATAAAATAAAATACAGTAAGACTAGAGACATGGTGGACTCTCTTGCTTATTTTTATGCTTTTTCCATTGTAGAAGGGCAAGATTTGTTCTGAAAGTAATGTTTGAACAAATGCAGGTGTGCTAGCTCAAGTGAAGAACCCTCAATTGGGCTCCGACAACCTCTAATCATCTAATCCAATGTCTACTCCTCGAAGATTGATGGAATTGAAATGTTGTTAATCATTATCAGACATATCACATGACCTTTGTCCTTTAAAAATGATATCCACCCTCAGTAACAGTGCATATTCTGCTCTGTCAGCATGATTTTAAAATGTACATTAGGCGGTCATAATGAACGCTTTTCTATGTCGGATGTTGCCCTGACATCCCATGAGGCATTACCAGTCACAAGGATACCTTCATTATTTTGGCCTCAACCGAGGCGGAGTTACTGATGTAACAGCTGGATTTTCAACCACAATCTCCTGTTGGGTGAATGCGTCTCACACGGCCGGGTCATTTTTTTATGTGTATAAATGAAGGTTCATTTACAGTTACAGTACATACAGGAATTGTGAGCATGGCCTTTTGTGCCCATACTGCTGCGTGGTGTGCATGCATGTGGAGGGGAATCGGACTTCGGCAGAACGCTGGTTCCTTTTCGCCTTCTGTTGTTTAATGTGTGACGGTAGCCAGCCTCAGTTTTCCATGGTCCAAAGATCTGAACCACCATCACCAAACCAGATTCAGTAGATCTGAGACCACCTCCCTAGCTTAGATCAATTATTTGCTTAGATCCTGCTATTGGTCCTGCTGTTTTTGGACCAAACTGAAAGGTAGGTGTGAAAGTGCACCGATATATCGGTAGAAAACAGCTTTGATGAATTTGATTGACAAACCACTTGATTGTCCAATTGTTTATTTTACTCTCAATTTAATGCTACCGTGAGTAATTGGCCATTTGTTCCTGTTTAATCTTTCTTAAAGAAAGTAAGTAAGCAGTGTGAATCTTGTTTCTCAGATGAAATGAATCAATAGTCAGCCCTAAGCAGTGAATACACCACTAAAGGTAGCGTGGTGTGCCTTCTATAAACAAAACACTGTAAGCAGTTCACCATGCCCACTGCAAATGTGTGCACATACTAAACCCCAGGGATGGGGATGTCAGTTTTACAGAAGGGCTGAATTTATCTTCTTTCTTGTTAGCTTGAACCCCTTCAGATCAACCCCAGGCTGTAGAGCAGCAAGGAGTGTAGAGATGGAGAGGGAACATTCCAGTCCCTCCCCTCTGAGCCTAGCCATGAACACTCCGAGCAGTCTGTTCTCGCTCTGCCTGCCTTTTGATTCCTCCGCTTAGTGAGTGCTGAGTGGATAGGAGGGAGAGCAGCAGACCACGTGTGTGAGTGTGTGTGTGTATGCTTTTGTGCTTGAGCACACGTGTGTGTGTGTGTGTGTGTGTGTGTGTGTGTGTGTGTATTGGTAAGAAACGCGCTGGGAGAGAGGGGTTGCTCACACCTTCAGTGAAAACAGGACAGGATAGAGCAGAGCAGAGCAGCAGAGGAAGCTGGTGTTGGTGTGTCAGAGCCAGTCACTCATGGCTCTGCTACTGGACTGCCCGCCCTGCATGGGTGCCTACTACTGCCTGATGAGGACCAGGGTCAAGAGGAGGCGCAAGAAACGCTCCGAGCGCAAAGGTCAGACACTCAGGCAGCAGGGCACTGGAGAGACTGTCCTCCTGTATTAATCCTCATTGACGCTGTGGCTGTTCTGAAAGCTGGGGAGGCTGTGAGGTGATGGGGGTGTGTGTGTGCAGTGTGGTTTGAAGATAAAGTGTGTTAAGGGGTTGCATTGCATGCTGCTGGAATTCATTCACTGTCCCTGGCTGTATTAGATGTGCCTGAAAGAAAGTGATGGTTTGGGATTTTGAAATGTTGTGTGTTTAACGGGGGCAGATCCATCAGCGTAGGCTGTTGGTTAAATTATAGGCCTTTGAAGACTTTTAACAACCCTGTGTTAAGATGGAATGACTGGCTTGACTTGAACTCCTAACTCCTGTGTAAAGAGTAAAATAAATGACACAAATAAGTCTTTATATATATATATATATATATATATATATATATATATATATAATTATTATTTTTTTTATGTATTATTTTTTTCCCCCAATTTATTTATTTATTTATTTATTTATTTTATTTAATTTTTTTTTTCCTGATAATCTGAAGTTTTATAAGAAGTGAGTTCTGTATGTTAGGTTTGACTGTAGATACAAAATGATCACATTTTTTAGTATTGTATCAAACATGAACAAATAAACAGCAGATGAATTTTATTCATTATTCATTATATTAATCATATAAAAATGATTATAATACAATCTTGATTTCTCTGCATACTGTTTTCCTCCTTTCCCCCTGATCTTCAATGGTGAGCACCCCACAGAACCACCACAGAACAGGCATCATGTGGGTGGTGGGTCATTCTCTGCACTGCAGTGACACTGACATGGTGGCTTTGCTGGTACGAGTGGAAAGAATCAGCAGTGCTGCTGGAGTGTTTAAACCCCTTATCATTACTGCTGAATATTCCACCAACCAGAAATATCCAACCTATATCGTCCTGTGGGCAGCATTCCGGGACCACTGATGGATGTTGGAGGATGACCAACACAAACTGTACAGAAACAGATGAGCTTCTGTCCCTGATTTTACATCTACGAGGTGGAACAACTAGGTATGAGTGTTTAAACACTCCAGCAGCACTGCTGTGTCTGATCCACTCGTACCAGCTCAACACACACTAACACACCACCACCACGTCAGAGCTGAGAATGACCCACCGCTCACATAATACCTACTTTGTGGTGGTCCTGTTGGCTCCTGACCATTGAAGGTCAGGGTGGAAGGAGGCTGAGTGTGCAGAGATGGGTTCCAGTCTGTAATTATAGAACTACAAAGTGCTCCTGTATGGTAAGAGGAGCTGAGGAACATTTTATCATCATTCTTAAACACCTATTTGTATCTGTGGTGGTAAACAATTGCAAATCCACTGTGGTGTTTTAGGTTTACATGCTACTATAAAAGTATATCACTGATCAAATATATTTTGTGTGTGTGAGATTGTTTTCTTGTTTGTTTGTGTGTTTCTACTTCCTGCCTATAAATCCTCAATCCCCTGGGTTATGCATTCAACAGAGCTCATTCTCTGATTTGCTATATGATCTTTGTAACTTGGTGCTGTACAGCACTCGCTGTGATATTCTAAAACAGAATTCATTTGCTGCAGTGTCTGGGCTCTCGGCGCAGTCAGTCATGGGACAGGCATTAAATGTACTTGTGGCTGATGAATCGCCCTGGGAAAAACTCAAGTGACAGCCTTACCTGTGCTTGAGCTGCCTTCAAAGCCATTAGACGACATGAGAACACTTGCATTTCCAGGTACACACTATGATTTATACATCAACATGGCGTTCTGGGTCTGACTGGGTGCTTCGCTTTAGTGTGGAATAAAGTGGATATTTTGTTCACTGGTTGACTGACTGAGTTTTAAATAAAGTGCTGGAGCACACACACACACACACACACACACACACACATATGTATGTATATATATATATATATATATATAATCGTATATGGACCAAAATATCGGGATACATTATTCATTATTTCTTCTAATATCAAGCATTAAAACGAGTTTATCCTGTTATTGTTGGAGTAACTATCTCCACTGTCCAGGAAAGGCTTTCTACTACATTTTGGAGCATTGCCAAGCATTCATGAGGTCAGGATGTTGGATGATCACCACCCCAACTTCTCCCCAACTCCCCAACTCATTGGGGAGCACCACCATTCCAGAGAACACAGTTCCACTGCTCTATAGCGCACTGACAAGGGCTTTATTTACATGTAGCCCAAGCTTAGTGTATTAATAATGTTACCAAAAGTTTCATATTTATCTGCAACACAGAATCCTATTCTGTTGACAGTACTTCTCCTCAAGGTGTGTGTACAGATTTGTGTATATATTTGCAGTATATTCTGTGTGTTATGGTCAAAAATGCAGATTATGGATTTAACCAGGCTCCTGTTCTTGATATGTGAATTTTCAAACGGTGGTTTTATTTGCTTCTATAAAATGCATAAGTGAGGTCATGAAGGTGTTGTCAGTGCCTTAATGGCTTTTGAAACCAAAGCAAAGTTAAAGTGGACTAAAAATACTTGGACCTGTTATGTTCGGCAGCAAATATGGATTTGCGTGATTTTTGTTTGTTTGTTTTGGTTATATTTTGTTTATATAGAAATTTAGTTTTATCCTAAACTTTGGACCATTTGCCTTTTGGACCAACTTTCGAGTAGGGCATCTATTCTTCCCAATTCCCTGTGTTTCCCAGACTGTCCCTTCATGCCTATTAGAATATTAGGATTTTGTGCAAACCCATAAATCATAGTGGAAGTTGTGTAGTCTGTGTAGGTACTGGTCAGATGGCGAGATCATTTTATCATCCTGTTGGCTGATGCACTGCAGGGTCGGTTGGGCCTCTCAGAGTGTTTGTGGCTGTGTGGGATTAGCGGAGAGCGCCGCAGAGGCTGCAGGCAGTGAGCTGTTCTTTTAGAAAAGTGTTTACTGCACGTTAGCCATTTACCTTCCCACACACAGCCTCTCTGCAGCAGCCTCTCTAAAAATCCTGAGGTGCTGAAATAGCGTTTTGAGCCCAGCTTG
This sequence comes from Acestrorhynchus altus, assembly GCA_034509495.1. Lineage (NCBI taxonomy): Eukaryota > Metazoa > Chordata > Actinopteri > Characiformes > Acestrorhynchidae > Acestrorhynchus > Acestrorhynchus altus. The sequence continues at coordinate 26,447,721 of CM067509.1, forward strand.
CAGTCCTAATACCGCATGGCAACTTAAGAGCACGGTCACAGATGGTGCTGCACATTCTGCCTGTTCTATCAGCTCATGGCAGGACACCGGAGCACAGACACTTCCCTTAATGTGATTCAGTCAAACAGTCTTGTCTCACTGTAATTCTCGTACAGACGTGACAGGACGACAGTGTGTATCAGAATCCTGTCGTTCAGCTCTGCTGTCTTTTGCGTCTTTCTGGGTTTTGTGTCAGTCAGATTTATATTACATTGAAGGTTCCTAAATAGAATGGATGCACAGTTCTAGGGGGACGAATTGTTCTGTGGAGGTTTTTCACGCTTGCACATCTCTTGGATCTCAGGAGAGGTCCTCAAACATATCTCAGGGACCCCCAGCCTGTCCATATTTTAAGGTGATTTGTTGCAAAGTTAAGGCCTGTCAGTGGGTCCCTAAAGTCTGGTTTGAGAGTCACTGCTTTAACCATTTAGCCCAAAAGTGTCTTTAGGCCAGTGAGTTCTTTAAGGATCATTAAGGTGCCGTCAGGCAGTTCTCACTGTGTTCTTTTCCAGTATGTTTGGAGTTGAAATCAAGCAAAAATATGCATACTTAAGGAGATCCTGAAGATCTTCATTGAAAGGTTCTTAAGATCAGTGGTCCTGAAACCAGCCCTCAGGACTTCTGAGACAGTCTACAGTTTTGTTCTGTCTGTGTTTGAAGTGGATTTGTTCAAAAAGGGGCTAATGACTGGTCTGGAAACCATTACTTTAATGAACCATATAGTAAAAGGCTCTTTAGGCCTGTGAATCTCAAATGTTACTGAAGACCTGATCAGATATACTTCATAGAACTCAATGAAGTATAAGTTGAGGTTGAACGAGTCACTAAGGACTTGGTTATTTGGGCTGGTGGTCTCCAAACTGGTCCTTTGGAGACAGAAATGTGGCTCTTTGTGTTTGAATTTGGGTCCAACCAGTATTCAGAAACTCTCCCACCTTTATTTTCAAGAGTTCAGGCCCCAAGAATGTTGGCCGGAGGGCTGTTTATTTTTTAGCTGTACCCTAAATTGAAGGAATGGATAAACAACCTCCTTGATTACACATGGACAACATATTCCAATCAAAAAAGCAGTGCATGCAGCATGTCTCATCGTGCCTGGAGAGGGGCTGCGGAGTTGGATGCCTCTCCATTGGGCCGCTGATGACATGTGAAATGAAGAGCAGGGCCTGTTTCTGCACAGCCAGCAGAATAGTGGAAATGAGCTATTTCAGGCAGACTAGATATTAAATGTGACATTGCTTTCTCTGTCAACAAGCATCTCCAAGCACACGTTACATTGTCTAAAATTTCAAGGTTCATTTCAGAAATTCAGTTTATTGATTTCAACACTTTTGCAAAGATTATGAAAATCTAGGGGCCCTAATGAGCAAACTGGGGGAAATACAACCTGGAGAAGAATGAGGATGAAAGACTGAGAGGAACTAGGCCTCGAAAGGAGAACCCATGTGCCTCTGGGTCTTAACAGAAAGGTTATGATAAGCAAATGAGCGTTATGACTAAACAAATGAGATAAACAAAGTCTGCGGGATCAGACCCAGGAGAGATCCATCATGACTTATGTTTATAAAAGAGAGCCTGAAAAGATCTGTTGGAATAATAATTGTGTTAAATATATACACTATAATACTACATATGAATACACACACCATAAAGCAGCTCGGTATAGTGTAAAGAATATGTACAACGCCCAGAAACACAGGACTCAAACTTCAAGTACAAAGACTGGCATCATTAATATTCTGCTTTCTTTTTTGACTGAGTTGTGAAATGAAGAGTGGGTGAATTTCCCTAATGAAGCAGCTTGAGAATTCACTCACAGCTTGAGTGTTTCATCTCTTCCAGGGATGAATTTTAGAATAGGTGATTGTTTCTGTCAGTCGGGTATTCTTAGGCAGTGGGAAGTATCCAAAGGCCTTGATCTGGCATTTTGTGTTTGTTTCCCGTCTTTAGTGCAGGTTTGTCGTGAACCTGAAGCTGAAACATAAAAGTTTTATGACTTGTATTTTACTAATTATAATTTCTAAATATTTCACTTATTTGTTAATTGTTTATTAATTCTCAAGTCATTATCACTATTGTGTCACTCTGCGTGATGTGGTTTGGGCATATCTCACTCTGTGCCCCCCTGAAAGAGACATCTGAATATTGGTCAGGGCAGACAACGGCAGCCCTCTTTGTTGATTAAGACGACTGGGTTATTGTGTTCCTGTCATCTTGCGGGCAAGTGCTGAACAATGCAGCACTGCTCTGTTGTAGTAGGGAATTAGTTGGGTCACACGAGCACAGCATTAACAGGGCCTAATTAAACTTGATTAGCATGCTGCATAAAGGAGGCTGGGTGGTGCAGGGACTATTGTAGTGGAACAGTCCTGAGAGAGTATGTGTGTGTGTGTGTGTATGTGTGTGTGTGTGTGTGTGTGTGTGTGTGTGTGTGTGTGTGTGTGTGTGTGTGTGTGAGAGAGAGAGAGAGAGAGGGAGATCCGCCCTTGGAGGAGGATGCGACGTGTTGCTGGCAGCCTCATTAAGCACACAGCCTGCGTGGTCTGAATGGCCTCTAATGTGTCCGATGGGTAAATAACTCCTTCGCAAACAAAGCATCCCATCTTACCCTCGATAATGACAGTGGTCTCCTCTCACACCTCCTCACAACCTTCTGAGATCAACCACAGGGTGACTCTTAACTTCTCATCTATTGCTTTAGGGCTGTGATATAGATCTCTCTCTCTGTCTCTCTGTCTCTCTCTCTCTCTCTCTCTCTCTCTCTCTCTCTCTCTCTCTCTCTCTCTCTCTGACTTTTTCATTAGTAAATGTAAACCAATATGTAAATGTACAGTTTTTATCCTTATTAACTTAGGACTTATTAACAGGACTAAGAAAGGTGGCCATGTTAATTTTTTGTCATAGCAAATTTGCTAAATTACCATTTACTATTGAACAGTACTATTAAACTAGTACTAACAGTTACTATTCACTTACTATCCACATATCTGAGGGAATTACTGGTTCCCTGTGCTTGACAAAATGACCCTATAATTGTCACGCCACAGAATAGCGTTTACATTACAAATCTTAATTCACTCTGTTTGCTATTATACAGTTAATTTTAGAGTTATTTGTGCATTTTAAAGCCTAATATTCCTAAACTATATATATATAAAATACAATAATGCCAAAATAATATGTAAACAATGTTACAGTGTTCTTGTATTTAGTGAAAAGTGGGAGGGAGGCTTCTTCATACCCTTGATTTCAGAAAAAACATTGGAAGAGCAGGTGTGTGTGTGTGTGTGTGTGTGTGTGTGTGTGTGTGTGTGTGTGTGTGTGTGTGTGTGTTGCCCTCCTTATCTCTGTTTGACCTTTTAGATCTTTCATGCACCTGCCTGTCTATCAATATTACCTTCAAACCTGCTAATAGCCCGGCCACAGGGTGTGAAATTCAGTGTACACACACACACACACACACACACACACACACACACACACACACACACACACACCGTTCTCCTGGTGTGAGGATTTTAGAGGAACTGACCTGGCCTTGAATGTGAAGTGCAGTGATAGTCATCTGTTGTGAATGGTGGGTGCACTGAGGCAGAGAGAGAGAGCGCGCGAGTGAGCGAGAGAGAATGACGGATACATAGTGTTGAAGCTGTCAGTCCCTCTCTGTTTACTGTGAGAAGGCAGAGAAAGCCAGAGATTCAGGGCCTACAAGCACTCCTTTACACTAATTTTGACACGGACACCAGCCCTTCACACTGTGGACTGTGAACCTCATTACAAAGCTTTGTAGTCATTTGTCAGCCAGCCAAGGCAACAGCCTGCTTTCTGACAGAGGGAGAATGCTGCCCTTCACATTTCTGTGTTCAGCACTAGTGGATCTGCTACCTTTCCTTTCATCTTCTCAAAGAAAAAGCTGTATATATAGTTGGAACTGAAATTAAATATGTTACAGAAAAAAAATAGAATGTGTATTAAAATTGTTTTTAACAGATAAACATCTGAAAAAATGTCTTTAAAACATATATTCTTTTATGTACTTAATATAATTGCAATTTAATAATAGGGTCTGGTGCAACACATCAGTTGCAGGTGATTAGAACATGGTTAGAGAAGATTTTGGAGGAGCCTGTTTTATTTAAATCTCAGACATTACTTTGGATTGCTCTTGATTGTTCTAAGTGGTATCACCATGGCCAGATCCAAATAGCTGTCCAATCAGTTATGTTAGCCCCAGCCATACACACACACATTCCACACGCCGGACGTCCGTATCCTTCTGTCCGAACCAGACCGGATTTTAATAGTGTAGATTGTCAGGACGTATAAGGTTTGAAGGCTGTTTGTAAGCAGTTTGTAGCAGTTCCTGAGAATGATCAGAGGACATGCGACCAGCGCAAATGTCCTTGAGGAAAAAAGTAAAAGATTTCTATTGGCTCAGCACAACCCCATCTCTGCTGACCTTCCCCATAGACCTCATCAGTGAGCTGCTTCCCGCACACTGGTTTTCATCCCTGGACAGTCGCTTTTTTGCTGCTCAGATTCAGACTGAAAACGTCACCTGTTTTTTGAAGTGGGATGTTTACTATGCAGAGGACCGGTGCTGTATTAATGTAAAGAATGATTTTGAAAGCATTTTTCAAATCAAATACTTAAATCACATTACACAGGAGTTTATACACACACAGGGGTTGGACAATGAAACTGAAACATGTGTCATTGTAGTGTGGGAGTTTTCATGGCTAAATTGGAGCAGCCCGGTGGTCTCCAGCCTTCATTAATTCATTGCACCAGTTAGAGCAGAATGTGAAGGTTCAATTAGCAGGTTTTGCTCAAAATATTGCAAAGCACACAACATTATGGGGGACATACCAGAGTTCAAAAGAGGACAAATTGTTGGTGCACGTCTTGCTGGCGCATCTGTGACCAAGACAGCAAGTCTTTGTAATGTATCAAGAGCCACAGTATCCAGAGTAATGTCAGCACCACCAAGAAGGACCAACCACATCCAACAGGATTAACTGTGGACACAAGAGGAAGTCTTCGGGTTCTAACCCGGATTATATCCAAAAAATGTCATTCCCAAGAGGAATTGACGCTGTATTGGCCACAAAAGGAGGCCCTAGTACACCATACTAATCAATTATTGTGATCTAAAACTTGGTGTTTCAGTTTCATTGTCCAACCCCTGTATACTGCTTACTTACACCATGCATACACTACACATACAATCTGTCACTTTTCTGTGTATATACAAGCTATTGAATATATGTTTACATTATGTTCACATCTATACTGGGTATAGAATTAAATGAAGTTGTCGTGTGAGAATCTTTGGTGGGTGCAGTGGGAGGGTCTTGGGTTGATATAGTGTAACTGAGCAGCTAGTTGCTGTTCCAGTAGTGAGTAAAGTGCAGGTGCAGAAAGAGTTTATGTGGTGTGAAGGTGATGGTGTAATGAGACATGCGAGATGAGTTGTGACTGGCTATGGACTGGAACACTATCCTACTGACTGTTTAGCAGCCTGGTGGCCTGGGGGAAGAAGCTGGTTCCATCAACACATACTAACAGATGGGTAAAAATACGATTTAATAGTTATGATGCTTGACTTGGAAACACGTTGCCTGATTAAAGAAAAAGGCATTACGGTTTAAACTGACTTTAAAATGGATTAAGTTACAGCATCAGTCAGGACCTTCCAAGTCAGCAAAGGTTGCTCATAGTCTCCCATAAACCCCATGTTTGCAGCTCAACTGTTTTTTTTTGTTTTTTGTTGTTTTTTTTTCTCGAGTGAAACTTGAGTCCTTTCGACTCATGTTTGTTCAGAATTGCAGTACCACTGTCTTTTCATGTCTGTTACAGATGACAAATGTAGATCTTTGCTGACCTTCAGGGAATTAAACTGCAGTTAAGCAGTTTGGAAATTGGACTCTTTTAAGTGCACTGAGTTCACCTAAAGTTCACATATGATCTGCACTAAGTTTCTAGGCTAATGCTGAACTTCTAAGCAACTTCTTGTAGTCCAAGCAACTAAGACGAGACCAGGCTGAGGCCAGGAAAGGTCATTACTTTGTTTACTACTATGAAAAGAGACCGTTTACTTCTGAGAAAAAGAGCACAAATGGTACTCTTGCTAAATCCCCCACTTTCCCCTCACTGCGGTTCTGTAAATGTCCCTCCATCCTTGTCATTTATTAAGCAGACGTTTCTGTGTGTGTAGTGATTAGTCGCTGTTGCCCTCTCCTGATGGTCTTTCGGAGGGAAGGCAGCAGCAGGGTGCTGCCACAGCAGCCTGTTCTTCTCTCCTTTTTTCCTGCCACTCATTTATCAAGCGTTAGGAATCAGCATCCACTTTATCAAAGTGTCCTGTCGCCCGCTTTTGTGCAGGGGAAACACCTAAATGCATTTGAAGTCTAAAAAACCTGCAATTTGCCGCGAGGTGAAATCGGTGTTGGCAGACTAATTCAGATCCGTTATTGGCCATTAAAGTGCAGAAATTGAATAATGGAGCTGGAGGTTTTTGGCGGCGGGCGGCTTGTGCACTGCCAGCCAGGCGGGGTAGGGCAGGGGGTGGCCACGCTCGTCTCCCCCACACACCCGGCCCATCAGTTTTAATCTGGCGGAGCGACAGGCAGCCCTGTCCACCGGGAGCCCTCTCCATTAGGCGCTCGGCCAGCCAACGTCCCCCGCACGTGTGGCCCATTAAGGATCATTACCTGGGCTCAGGCACCGCACAGAGCTGCATTGCAGCACCGGCCTGAGCCTCCTCCTCAGTAGGTGTGATCCTCGTCCTCCTGAGCTTTTTCAAGAAACTCTTCCTCTACTTATGCATGGAAATCCAAAGGCCCATTGGGAAATCTCATTAGGAAATTCATCAGTAGAATAACCTAATTTTACATACACTCCCCTCCAAAAGTATTGGGACAGTGAGGCCAGTTTCTTTGTTTTTACTGTCGACTGAAAACATTTGAGTTGGACATTAAAAGATGAATATGAGACAAAATATCAATATTTCAGTTTTTATTCCCAGGTGTTTACATGTGAATCTGATGCGCAGGTCACACCTTTTGTCTGAATCCACCCGTTTTTCTTGTGAGCAGAAGTTTCAGATTTGGGTTTTGCCTGTGCAGATTGTGCATTTATAGTTAGAGGAGTAACCAGCATGAAAAGCAGAGAGCTGTATGTGGGTGAAAAACAAGCAATTTTGAAGGAGAGAGAAAATGGAAAATCAATCAGAGCCATTGCACAGATATTGGTCATTGCCAGTAAAACCGTTTGGAATGTCTTGAAAGAAAGTCTTCACTGGTGTACTAAGTAACAGATGTCGAACAGGAAGACAAGAGTCAGAAATTCTGGGATAAAGTTTTATGGACTGACAAGATAAAGATAAGCCTTCACCAATGTGATGGAAAGGCTAAAATTCAGAGAAAGAAATTCATTGTTCCAATATACAGCTCATCTGTGAAGCACAGTGGAGGTAGTATCATGGTATGGGCTTGCATGGCTTCTTCTAGGATGGGCTCATTAATCTTCATTGATGACACATGATGGAAGCAGTACAATGAACTCAGACGTCTACAGAAACACTTTACACCCATCAATTTAAAAGAAAGATGCAAACACACTGATTGGAAGATCTTTCATCATGCAGAAAGAAAATGACCCAAAACTTCAAAGTTCACCAGGGGCAAGACGTTAAAGGACAGTTTGCAGACCTATTAAATCCTAAACCCTATAGAGCTGCATTTTACCTGCTGAAGGGAGTTACTCCCCATAACAAGCACAAGAAAGAAAGAAAGAAAGAAAGAAAGAAAGAAAGAAAGAAAGAAAGAAAGAAAGAAAGAAAGAAAGAAAGAAAGAGGCTGCAATGAAAGTGTGTGTGTGTGTGTGTGTGTGTGTGTGTGTGTGTGTGTGTGTGTGTGTGTGTGTGTGTGTGTGTGTAAATTATATATATACAGTTTGTGCTTCTATAGCTGACAAATTTTGTTAGCTCTTTCACACTGTTCCTCAGTATCAGACCACCACAGAACAGGTGTTATGTGGATGATGGGCCATTGTTTGCCGTGCAGTGGCACTGTAGAGTGGACACATTGTTTAAACATTGTTGTGTCTGATCCATTCAAACCAGAGCAACGCACACTAACACACTACCACCATTTCAGTGTCACTGCAGTGAGAGAATGACCCACTACCCACATAATACCTGCTCTGTGGTGGTCCTGTGGGGTCCTACCATTGAAGAACAGGGTGAAAGGAGGCTAACAAAGTATGCAGATAAACAGATGGACTATCAAAGTGCTCTTGCACGGTCAGTGGAGCCGATAAAATGGATAAGGGGTCTAGAAACAATTAGGACAGAATCATCTAAGCCTTTATATAGAACCATTGGTTTACCACCAATGGGAGGAATGCTTTAACCAGGGAAACAACAGTTTAAGCATCTTATCTTATCTTACTTATTTGAGGAGTCATGGTTCTTTATAGAATTGACTGTAGTAAAGATGCTCTTGTGTGAACATTAAAAAAAAAAAAAAAAAAAAAAAAAAATGTTAGAATATATATATATATATATATATATATATATATATATATATATATATATATAAGAAAGTAGGTTATCATTTATTGGTTCCTCTAGTGGACACACTGAGATGTTAATTATCACTTATCAGTTTTATGATGGTGAATCAGAAATTCCATTCGGTGCATTCCTACTTTATCATCTCTGTTATGTCTCCAGCAGGCTCTTCTGAAACTATCCGTCTGCTCTCCCGACCTCACACAGATGAGGAACACAGCTGCCCTGTGGCCTGGGAGAGACTATCAGCCTTGTTTGAAATATAATTTCAGAGAAGTAAATGGAAAGAGAAGAAGTTGTGGGGGTGGGGGGTTGCTGCTCCCTTTTGGAGAGGCTCCTCATTTCTGCATGTATCAGTTGTGACCACTGGATCTATCCATCTGTGTTAAGACTCTGAGAGGTGGCCGTGACAGTTTGTGTTGGTCCTTGTGCTTTGGCATCCCTCATATTCTCTGCGCAGGGATGAGCCATCCATCTCTGTCTGTCTCCCTCTTTTCCTCGCACTCGCTCACTGCTTCCCTCATGATTACTTTTCCTTACCTGGCACCCTTCGACCTCCTCCTGCTGTTGACAAGGGGAGACCCTTGTATCAGAGCTGCAGGGCCACATGGTTATAGACTTGGACATGTATTACCATCTCTGTTTATTAATAAACTGATTTGGCAGTTCTGCCCAACAGGCTGTTCCTTTTGTATTACCTCTTTCTGTTTTAAGCAATGGGATTGGTTACAGAGGTGCTTATGGCCATTTCTGTGAAAAAAAAATCAGTTTTCAATGAATTTTATATGCAAAAGATACAGAACTTTTTTTTTAACTCCCCTATCGCATAGGATGCTCTCAATGTTAGGATGGTGAAGACAAGCCAGCCACCTCTTGTCTTCAAGCCAATACACTTGAAGGAAAGCACTAGGTTGACAGACACCTTGTGGTTGTGATGCGGGCAGAGAGTGCCATGTATCCTCCCAACGGGAGTGTCTCTCAGACTCTGGCTGCTGATGGTGAGCAGCATGACCCAGGATTCGATTCTGTGATCCTCAGATCACAGTGCTAATGCATCAGACTGCTGAACCAAATCCAGTGGAGGTATCAGAAGCATAATAATACTGTCAGCATTTGACCATTTTTAAGGCAGTGTAGCTGTCCCTTCACAGGCTTTTCTATAGTCCTGGATACAAATTCCGGGACAAATTGGGATTGTTTGAATTGAAGTTTATGTTTATGAATAGAAGCAGTAAGGATAGAATCATCCTATGAAAATGAAGTGCAGGTTTGTACGTAAACGTGGGGGCTCTACCGTATTAACGTATAATGAAGTAGCTTTCAGTGAAAATCTTTTTCTCTAGAATTTTTTGAACCAGTGAAGGTATTATTATGTACCAAAAGAACAATATCGTACCTTTGAGGGTACATTTATAGAAGATGTACAAAACAGTACCTACATCACACCTCTGAATGCTTAATTTACAAAACTCATATTGGTCATATTGGTTATAAAAAGCAGTATTCGAGATTTAAATATACTTCATCTGATCACTCATCCTAACACAGCTTAAACCAAATGACACTGAGCCGCCAGACAATCTGTCATTACTTGTTAGCCCTGTTACATTTTTATTAACAACATTTTAGCTTTTCACTGCTATTTGAACTCTGTATGATTATATATGTGACAAATAAAATTTGACTTATTCAGCAGATGCTCTGGCCCAGAGCGATTTACGACGTTCTTCACTTGTCACTGAGAAAATATTTCTATCCAGTGTGAATAAGCTAGAATCCCAAAGATCCCTCAAGCTTAGATACAGCTAAGTACAAAAGCCAGTATGGAGGTCTGAGTACACAGTGTGTGCAAAAGTGTTGATCTCTGCTCTTTCATTGTTTCCTCAGAAATCAAGGGTCTTAAAAATAGTTTATCCTGCTTTCTTAGAATAACTGTCTTTACATTCCAGGGAATGCAAAGCAGTATTGAAGCATTGCTGCAGGATTTGATTGATTGCATTTAGTGACAAAAGCATTAGGGAGAACAGTAAGTTGAATGACCACCATCTCATCTTATCTCCTACTCCCTAACTCATTCCAAAAGTATTGGATGGAGAGGCATCATTCCAGACAACACTGCTCAATTCTAAGGGCCTTTATGCCCCTCTATCCCACACCTAGTTTCAGGCATGGTGCCAATAGGTTCAAGTTTATCTGCTGCAAAGAGTCCTATTCTTTCGGCAGTACTTCTGTACAGGGATTGGTTAAGCTGTGTGTATATCAGCAACTGGTGGGAATTTAATTGAAGTGGTGTCCACAACCATTTGGACATATAGTGTATCTACATTAACTTCATGGTTCCAGAGGTTCATTCAATTCATTAATTCCATTTTCTGGACCACATATTAGTTCAGTATATTTACCCCAAATGTTCAACCTCAACTTTGTCCATCTTATGACCTTCTAAACATCACATCATCTACTGATATGATATTCTTTTACATTCTTTCATCCACCTTACCATGCTCTGGGATGTGCTGAAACCTTATGAAACCTCCCCATGGAGAGTAATAGCCAACCCTAATGATTCCATCCTCCCTTAATGCTCCTATTTCCCCTCCACACCGCTCCCTGTGTCTTGCTGAGGAGGTCCTGATCAGGACTGTAATGGGATAAGAACTGATCTGACTTCCCCCTGCGCTGTGTGTGCCGTAATTGGAGTTTGATGGGGGAGCCTAATTGTAAATGGGTTTTGTATCACTGCTCATTTCCGCTGATGCCCAGTGAAGGCTGGTTGGAGAAGAACTGGCGTGCCTCTGCTGAAGCTCCATGTTCACACACACTCAGTCAGCACACTGCTCTTACTGCATTTTTGTGTTCCTTGGAAGTTGTTCATAGAGTGTCTGTGTGATTCAAAGTCAGAAGCTCTGATTTAAAATGCTTTTTATAAATATTGAAAAAGCAGCCCACACAGAATCCATAATTTAATATGTGATTTATTTATGGAGGAGTCGCATTTGGGTTTACTCAACTCCCAGACGTTCTGTTTCTGGACCTGAACCATAAATTAGAATTTCATAATGTACAATTTAACATAATAAATAGAGGAGAATAAGGCCTAAATGTAACATGTAGGATTTTCTAAAATTTGTACCAGTATTGACAAGATTAGTAATATTTTATATGAGCAAATGTTACAATTTACCCAAGAGTTGTAACAGAATATTTTTGGCTAGATGAAACGGTGGCTCAAAAATCTAGCAAATCCATATTCCAGTCCGATATGCTTCCTAACAAATACAGTTAGTGAAGTGGCTGCTTTAGACTGGACAGTTTTACTGACCACAACTGGAAGAGCAGATCAACAGAGTAAATACGGCATTTGATAGATCTATATATCTGTGGAGCATTTTTCAGTGGGTCTAAAAAACATATATGTAACATATAAATAACTATTGAGACTTTTCTCATTTGTCACCAAACTAAAGTGTGGAGGCTAAGCTTTACTGGCTCTTGTCACTAGTTCTTTTCTTCCTTTAAAGTGTAAGTAAAGTTTATATACACAGAAAAAGTGGTGATGAAAAGGTTTGCAGACAAAAACATGAATGTTTTGCAGCAGCCCAGCCAGAGCCCTGACTTAAATCCAACTCAGAATCAGTGGAGCTAAAGATCAGGGTGATGCCAAGGAGACCCTCCATCCTGAAAGAGTTCACTGCTCATCTGTAAAGATGAATGGACAAGAATACCAGTGGAGACCTGCAACTAGCTGGTCAACAATTAAGTGTTTGATTGCTGTAACAGCCAATAAAGGCTTTTCTATTGATTATTGAGAATCATTGTGGAAATGCCACTTTTGTTCAAATGTAAATGTGAAAAGCTGAGAAATTTCTTTTTCATCCATAATGATGCCTCTTACCTCGTCTCATTATCTTCTGTGGGACCCGTGTGTCATTTCCAGTAAAAAAAAAAAGGTTGAATGAAAGTGACTCAATATTTGCAAGGGGTATGAATAATTTTGGGCTTCACTGTATATATGAAGATGTAAGTAGAAATAGAATGAGATGTAGGTGAAGATGGATAGATTACATGTTCTCCATGTTTCTGTGACTCATGGATATCAGGTGGATGGGCTGCTGTGAACTGCTTTGGTTTGTGTCAAAGTGTGTTCATGTATGTGAGTGAATGTATGTCTCTGTGCCCAGATACAGACTGGCATTCTGCCCTTCCGTGACATTTGTAATTGAGGAGAGGTCAGTGACTATAGAGTTCTCGTCAAGCTGTGTTGTATGACTTGTGATCACACCTGAAGGCAGTGTTTGCAGGATAAAGAATCCTTCTGAAGATCATCTGCCCATAAAGAAGACCTGTAGTTTAGAAAGCTCTCTGTCTGCTCTGTGAGCTCCAGTACTTTGAGCGAGATTTCAGACAAAGCCTGGAGCTCCGTGCTGGGCTGTTGAATCTGTCGTGTTCAGATCAGTAGTATCTCAGGAAGAAATCCCTCAACACCTTTATTCCTGGTATTTTGCGTTTTGTTGCATCATGTTTAGCAAGACGGGCTCTTGTGTGGTGCGTGTTTTGGAGAAAAGAGAAGCTGACGAATAGTGCCCGTGTTCATCAAAGGAGGGGGGCGAGTGAAGTTTGTGGGCAATCGCTCGTGGCAAAGTGCGATGTCTGTCTTTTAGTGTCTATCAGACAGTAGAGCAAGGCTGAAAATGTTTCTCAAGTCAAATACAGCACTGCTGCTCGGCCATAAAAGTGGAACAGAGTCTCCTTGTAAGTTTTGTTGTTGAGAAGCTGGTAAGTCAATGGAGCATAAATCCTTAGCTCAGCACAGAGCCAGGAGCGGCCATATTTCTCGGCCTAAATGGCTGGAGGGGCTGACAGAGGAATAAAAGAATGTGAAGGGGCATGTAAAAGCCTGGGGGGTGGTCTGTCTGTCTGTCTGTCTGTCTCTCTCTCTCTCTCTCTCTCTCTCTCTCTCCCTCTCTCTCTCTCTCCCTCTCTCTCATTACTAACGTGTCAATGTTCTGGCCACCTGTCCTTGGCATGATGGACTCTGAGAGAGCAGTCATTTATTGCCATGCACAGACTTTCATAGCCACGCATGTAGGTGATTTATGACTGTGCTTGCCGGAAAATATGAGTTTTCTGTGAGTCTGATGTAGGCGAGGTAGGCAAGATTTTGTTAAAGGGTCCATATTGTGGAAAAATGGATCCTTCTTTTCAGTCTAGAGCAATTTAGCTTCAACATTTTCCCCATTTTCTTGAGTAATTGGAGTTTTTTTTTTACTCTCGCTAAAATGACAAATGTTTTAATAATATTTTAATATTTTAACATTTAACGTTGGTGTAGAAAAAGTGTTTAACTGTAACAGCTCTGTCTTCTCTGAATAATAAAACACTACAGATCAATAGCAACAGCCAGTTTACTGTACAGGTCCAACTGGAAAATTCATAAAAATGTAGGATTATGTGAAAAAACACTGCTTATGGTAGTTAAGAACATTACGTTGCAGAAACACATAAATGAACTCTAATAATAATAACTATGAATATAAAATAATAAGTTAATAAACACAGCTCTAAATATTGTTTAACCCTTTAATGTTAGCAGTACAGTTTCTTAACTAAGATGCTTGTTGCTATGTAACAGTAATGAACTCCACTCACTCACTGCACAGCCAGCACCTGCTTTTTTCCAACCCCTTAGACAGACCAACACAGTGATATCCCACTCACATGTTTCTCATCTGATTTTGTTTATTATTGTGGATCTCAAACTGGCTGCTCCATCTCCAGATCAGCCACATTGTCTTAATCCATTTAGTTTTGTTGCGAAAGGAGTTTCTGCTGTTATTTACGTAGCAGCACCTTTCAGCTGAGCAATACAATGTTTGTGGAAAAAACATGCTGTTGTGGCAAAATAGGCTATTGTAAAATAAAAAATATATTTGTATCTTAAGAAGCTGAAATTGGTGTTTTAATACAGTGAACCATTTTAGTCATCATCAGTGACACTGATCATTTGTTCCATTACAGTATTAAAATATAAATGTCAACCTTTTCTTATTTTCTATATATTTTAGGATATATCACTGCTGTTCAATCAACAACAGAAAACAATTTTCCTTTTTTTTGTCATCTGAAAGCTGTAGCTACTATACACCAATAGAACTGCTCAAATAATTACTTTAATTCCTCTTATTTTACTTATTTTACTTGTCATCTTATCATTATCCATGACATCAATCTTATTCATAAGGACAGGTGTAAATCATGACCTATATATATATATATATATATATATATATATAAAGCCACACAAAATAATAAAAAGAAAAATACAGCAGAAATGTGAGATATGGGGCACTGTAATATTTAATGTGCTTGCAGTGCATTTCCTTCTTGTGCTTTGAGTTCATGTGCTCTCCCGGGTCCTCATTGATGATCCTTTACCCCTTTCGTCTTCCCCGAAACATCCACAGTGTCTTTTCTCCAGCCTCGTCTATGAAAAGCAATCTCACATAAAACTGTCAAATAAAAAATTCATATCCACTCCACTCTAACTTTCTGCCAGCCATTGCCTTCACTCCTGCAGCTCTGTGATGAACAGCCGGCCGTCAAATATTAACCCCCCTTCCACCCACCCCAGCCCAATAAAAGAGTTTCTCACCTCTGCCACCTCCAGCTCGGCTCAGTGCTGATAGCAGGAGGACAGTGTGAACTCAGCACTTCTGCCTCAGACGCTGCTGCTGCTGCTGCTGCTGAACGCTCTCCAGCTCGACTAAACCCTCTGCCTTCAACACTCACAAGTGCTCTTATAAACAACTGACTGCTGCTCTTCTCTTCATCGCTGCCCATTTCTGTAGTTTCTGTAATTCACTCAGAACTTTTATTCCACACAAGACTCACGATTTTTAAGGTATTGAATTAGATGAAAGTCATTGCTGTGTGTCTTCAAAATGGAAGATATAATTAACTGTGTAACTACAGGCCCCGTGATATTACAAAAGTGTGTATCCTAAATTTGTTGGAGTGACTGTCTCTAGTGTCTACTGCGACAGGAGCAGAAATGCAGTCATGATATTTGATGCTCACCACTCTACCTCATCCTGAATTTGCCAGCTCATGATGAAGTTCCATCATTTCAGAGAACACAGTTCCACTGCTTCACAGCTCAATGCTGAGAGGCTTTATACCCCTTGTTCCCATTCCCTGCATTATGATGCTAATATGGTGCCAGTAGGTAGCAGCTGTGGCCTGGCGGTTAGGGAACCTTGTGACTGGAAGGTCGCCGGTTCGAATCCCTGAATTGGTAAGACATGCCCTTGAACAAGACGCTGAACTCCCCAGCTGCTCCCCAGGCACTGAGGATACGGCTGCCCACCACTCCGGACAGGAGTGGGAATTCACTAGTGTGTATCAGTGGGTTAAAAAAGTATACCGTATTTTTCGGAATATAAGCCACACCCACAAACTAGTGGCTTATAGTCCGGAAAATACGGTATACTTTTTTACTGTACTTGTACATTCCAACATGACAACGATCCAAAACACAAGGCCAGGTCGACCTGTCATTGGCTACAGCAGAACAAAGTGAAGGTTCTCGAGAGGCCATCTCAATCTCCTGACCTCAGTTTCATTGAGCCACTCTGGGGAACACGAACTGGAGGCTTTTTGCCAAGAAGAATGGGCAGCTTTAACATGTGAGAAAATAAAGAACTGGGGTATGTAAACTTTTCATCAGACAGACCCAGACTACACTTCATCTGTTAGAGGTGTTAATGTTATGGCTGATCAGTGAATGTGCGTTGTTGTTGTTTTTTTGTTGTTGTTTTTTTTTTTGCGCTCCAGGCCTCACTCGTCATGTCTTAGAAGTTTATCTTGAACTGCATCTCAATCTTGCCTTTTATTGGTCTGTAACATCTTAGTGCTTCTGTTGACATTGTCAGATATGACCATTTGATGTGTTTCCATGATCATGTGGTGATCTCTTCATGTTCTCTTCGTGTTGCAGCTGTTGCGGCTGAGTTTCAAAGGGGTCGCAGGAATTATTTTAGCTTTTGTCCTGCAGCTAATATGTTAATCAAGGCTGGAAAGTGATAAATATTGGCAGCGTTAATTAGTCAAAACAGAGAATGATGATATCTGAAGGTGCTGATTATCTGAATGTGTGTGTATTTGTGTGTGAGTGAATGTATGCCTGTATGCCCAGATGTGGATTGGCACTCTGTCCTGCCTGGACCCCCTGTTGTTCGATGCAGTCTTCCAGGTGGACGGCTGTTTCCGGTAGCTGAACGTGATTGTGTGGAGTGCTGACTGTGAAGCGTCCTTGGGTGTCCAGAAAGGAGCTATATGAGTGTAACTAAGTAACAAACCCTAAAACAGTGCCTTCACTGAAGTGTGAGCCTTTTACTTTCTCCTGGAGTTGCCTCCCTGTCAGATCCGCAGTGTGTTGGGATGCTGTCTATGGTGCTGAAAAGCCTGGGTGTAAATGAGGAGTCTGTGTGGGTGCCTTGGAGGGCAGCGGCTTCAACGTTGGGCCTAGATCCGGACCTGCTGCTCTCCATCACGCTCTGGCATGCGGGGTGGCTCTGGCACTGTGTTATAGCTCCGTGAGTTCTTGGCCTGACAGGCGGTGGAAATCTATCTTGGCTCGGGCTCTAATATTTTTGGTTATTTATTAGGGGTGCTGTATTCTGGCCTCAGGGCAGGTACTTGCTCCCTCTGTCAGAAAGCCATGCGCTGTGATCAGCAGGGAAAAATCCATGCTGTTGTAAACTGACAAGACTTTTTCCTCAGATACGGTGCAGCTGCTTTTTTATTTTTCTTCAATAGATTTTTTTGTCAGAACTGTGTCTGGCAGCTTTCTGTTCCCTAACTTTGTCCTCCTCCCTAACTTTGCGCAGATGCCTGTCATATTAAAGCACACAAGCTTAAATCTGAAAGTTGTTCAGCAGTTCTGGTAGAAGTGGAGTTCTGAGCTGCTTAAGACTTTGTTAATGCTCTGTGCCTTTCAGAGCGGATTCAGCGGAGGTACGCTGACGGGAGCCTCTTTGTGTAATGAAAGACTTTGAGAGGCTGCAGATATTTGACTGGAGCATCAGAGATGCTCACGTGAAGCAGACATTCAGACCGACCTGGAGATCCAGTTACAGTCTGTCCTGGTATCTCTCTCTCTCTCTCTCTCTCTCTCTCTCTCTCTCTCTCTCTCTCTCTCTCTCTTTCTCGCCGTCTCTGCCTCTCTCTCTGTCTCTGCCTCTCTCTCTGTCTCTGCCTTTCTCTCTGTCTCTCTGTCTTTTTCTCAGTATTTCAGTGTCTGTCAGTGTTGGTCTCTTTACTTTCTCTCTCACTCTCTCTCTCAGCATTCTCTCTGTCTCTTTCTCAGTATTTCAGTAGTGTCTGTCAGTGTTGGTCTCTCACTCTCGCTCTCTCTCTCTCTTGCTCTCTCTCTCTCTCTTTCTCTCTCTCTCTCTCTCTCTCTCTCTCTCTCTCTCTCTCTCTCTCTCTCTCAGAGGCGGCAGGTGTTGTTAAGTTAAAGATATGTTGGAGCAGTCTCGGCTCAGATGTCAAGTATAAAGTGCCCAGGCTGTGTCACCCCTCCATCTGCTCATCAGTGTAAAAGGAGCTCCACGGCAATTGGCTAACACTTGTCAGTCCTCTTGCTCTGTTACTCTGGTAGTTTCCCACCTCAACAAATCATATTGCTCTCAGCACTCTCTCTTCCAGCGTCTGCAGCCTCTGACTTTAGCTTCTCTTGAAGACCCTTTCAGTGTGTGTTGGTGATGGTTAGAAAGCCTTAGAGTTTTATTTAACTGACATGGTTTGCTGGTGTTTGTGCTTTAGAAAGACAGAAGATTGACTTTTAGCAACTCAATATATTCGATTTCATGGCATTAAATTAGGAATAGTATACTGGGTGGTAGGCAGGGCACACTTGGCTGTCTAAACAGCCAACTTTTCCATGGTGTGGATTCCACAAAATGTTGGAAAACATTGCTCTGAGATTCTGGTCCTTGTTGACATGATTGAGTCACACACTTCCTATAGATTGTTCAGAAGGACGTTCAGTTGTTCTGTTGGGCTCAGATTTGGTGAACAGGAGAACCCCTGAACTCACTGAGTTCATTTTCATGTTTGCGAAACCAGTTTGAGATGACTTTGCTTTGTGATGTGAGATGTCATCAAGCTGAAGTAGCTTTTTGCAGATGGCTCAACACCAATAGAATAGTCTGAATATTACCAGAACCAAAGTGCACCAAAAAAAACATTCCACACACCCTGAAACCAACTCCACCAGCCTGGCCTGCTGATGCACAGCAGCTAATCGGCACTGAAGTGCTGCAGTATGTTATTTAAAATGCTGAAAAGGCCAGTGAGTGTCTTTTTTTTGTTTTCACTTTAATGTGAAAAGTGTATCTGGAGGTGTTTTCTTACTTGGAGAGTACACTTGAGCAACCCCAAAGATCTACTAATGTTCAAACTGAGAAATCAGTGTTAGAGTTGGGATTAGGAAACATAATACATTGGCTTCATGGAGGTTATGGGTTAGGATTTGTCAAGCAAAGAAAGCATTGCTTCTTTTTATTTGGGCACATTTAAAGGTCTCCCTTTACTTTGGTTTATACTGTAGCCCTCTTTCGATTATGGACAGGCTGTATGTTCTGGTGTTAGTTTTAGGGGAAATTAAAGTCAATAGAAATGAATAGAAGTATCTGTAATAATGAAGTGAATAGAAGTATCTAGAGTATATAATCCAAATAATCCAAATAAAGTGTTAAAATGATTTGGACAGGATCAAAAGATAGGCAGAAACACAATCTCCTCAAAGTTTACAGTGGTATTATATAATTGTAACTATTGTTGTTCTTTTTCAGCTTACATTTTTCATATTGTTTAAAAATGTCCAGTTTAATGTCCAGTTTTGTATAGTTGTGAAAGTGTATACAGTGTTACAGAAACACTGCAGTAGACTAGTATTTGATGCTTTTATTATATTAGATATACATTTTAGAACCCTATTCCTCATCTGCAGATGTTCAAATTGTTAAACTACCTGGTAACTCTACAACGTTAGATTTAGAATTAGGAACATAGGCTATATTTCGGTTTTGGATTGAGGTTAACGTTAGGGTCGGGTGTGAGAACCCAGTGTATCTAGTGGACACCTTGATCTTTTCTGCACTCTACCAGCACTTCATCTGCTTTTCCTGTCCCCATGTCTGTGTGAAGAGCACTGTGTACCTCCTTCAGCAGGCCATCTCAGACTGTTCACCTGGAGCTCACACCACTCAGCACTTTGATGCAAACTCAGCCACATCTTTTAAAGATAACCGCATGAGAGCAAGCAGAGGGAATGAATTGCTGTCTGTTTAAATCCCTTAACTTTTCTGTACACACAGGCCCACTGAAACACCTCTGAATGTGTGTGTGTGTGTGTGTGTGTGTGTGAGAGAGAGAGAGAGAGAGAGATTTTGTTTTCCTCTCTCAGTTTTGACATCACCTCTTGTTTTCCTGAATATTTCAGAAATGATGCTTTTTTAATAAAGCGCATATTGAAGAGCTTGTCACTTCTTAAGCCTCAGAGGCTTAAAAGCTCAGACGCACTGCGTATGTGACTGATTGGCCAGAGAACGCTGGTTCCTTCTCTAATCAAAAATGTCAACTTTATGAAAACTTCAGCCTTTAGTCAAATACTGCAGAGAACCGCGCCTTTGGCTTTCAGCTGCTCTTCTATTATTTTGCTTAGGTTTTCAGAGGTGGGAATATACTCTATAGACACATTGACCAGCCATAACATTAACACCACTGACAAGTAAAGCATTGAACATTGATTATTAAGGGTGTTATGAATTAGGCAGCAAGTGAGCGGTTAATTCTTGAAGGTGGGGAAAAATTTGGGGGTGCGGCCTCCATGGATCACAACCCTATGACCTTTTGGCTGTCACAAAGGTCCATCTTCTGAGTGATTTAATAAACCAGATATAATTTGGTTCTGTCAAAGTGGCTTGGATTTGACAAGGCCAGTTCACATCTGGACAACAGAATCAGAATCCACCTCCAAAACATCAGGTATTTTGTGTATTCCCTGTATGCAGTTACCAAAATTCCTCCAAGGATGAACATCTGGTAAACCAGCCACAAGGTCACAGGCACATAATGCTTATTGATGTGATCCATGGAGGCTCCACCTCATTAACATACAGGATCTGCTGCTAATGTCTTGGTGTCATGAAACCAGGACAGCTGCAGAGGTCTTGGGGGGGTAATGCCTCGAATAGTCAGAAATGTTATGGCAGCACATGTGAGACCTACACAGTGGTGCTAATGTTATGGCTGATCAGTGTGTTTATATATTTATAAGATACACACAAATGGAGTGATAGAATAGTCTTTGAAACAGTGTTATATCTCAGAAACTTCACTGTAAGTTACTGTAAGGAGATATTATTTTTTTAATTATGGACCATTTCTGTTACACCACTCATTAGACAGATGGTCTGAAAATAAATGATCAAAGCCACGAGGATTAAATAAGAAGGCAATGTTTCATTCATGTAATTTCAAAGCACTTAGTATACTAAATTCAGGCTTTCAGATCGGCAGAGTAACAGCTGACTGCTCCGCAAGGAATGATGATGATGATGATGATGATGATGATGTTGATGAATGCTCTATCCTCCTGCACAAAGCTCTTTTAGACGGGTCTATAGAATGGTATCAGTCCAGACAGGTGTGTAGCATGGTGTGTATCTCAGGACAGCTGTTAGCTGCAGTGTGTGTGTGTGTGTGTGTGTGTGTGTGTGTGTGTGTGTGTGTGTGTGTGTGTGTGTGTGTGTGTGTGTGTGTGCACAAGTGTTTTGTGGGAACGGCAGGATGGATGGTTAATAAAGCCCCTCTTGCTCTCGTCTTTTCTCTAGATGCTCTGCTATCTGCAACAGCAGAAGCAAGCATGATGAAAGAAATCAAACAGTGCATTTCCCTCCACCCATCTCTCCCTCTCTCTTTCTCTCTCTCTTTCTCACACCCCCATATATAATGGTTATTATCTTTTTCTCATCTGTTTTTCTTCCCTCTTTCCTTTATCCCCTCAGCATCTACAGATCCCGTTGAAAACAGTGCAGATTGTTGACCTGTGTGTGTGTGTGTGTGTGTGTGTGTGTGTGTGTGTGTGTGTGTGTGTGTGTGTGTGTTATGCATGCGCAGCGTATGCAGGCGTGTGTGTGTGTTTACCTGGAGTATGTGTGTGTATGGACAAGTAAGCTGAACTGGCACTGGACAGTGTGTGCCCACACACAGCTGTTGTAACAGGAACAGCCAGGCCAGGGTTTAGGTGCCCACACTGCTTCATTCAAATACACCAACTGAGCTCCAATGAAAAAACACAATGAGATTGTCTGACTTGCACTCAAAAATGTAAACATTAAATAATTGTAATTAAATAAAAAAGAACTGTCTGATGTCTGTCATTTATAAAATGAATGAATGTGCTTTCAGGTGATTAAAATCTGTTGAATGTAAGCTGAATTCAGCTCCAGTCGAAGCCAAATATGAAAATGTTTACACACTGAATTTTATATTAAGGTAATAAAGTGTGAATAAACTCTTTATCATATTAGAAACGAGCATAAAAATTAATGTGAGCTGAGCCGAGCTAATCACATTTGCAGTCAGCATTAGTTTCACTGGTGCATTACTGGTTAAAAACAGCAGCAGGGAGTGACAGCGAGGAAATCAAGTGTTTCATGCCAACAGCTTCTCTTCCTTCCTCATTGCTCACTTGACTTCGTAATGTTCTCCTCACCTGACCTCTCAATGCACTCCTCATGCACTTGACCTTGGAACCCATTTTGAACCATTTTCTAAGTAGAACTGCATTATGTTCATCAATCTTCAGCATACCCTGTGTTCTATATGGGACTGTGCGCACTGAACTGTGACCCCGTACTATATCACACAAACCATTACATCCCTAAACACCACATAGGGCATTCATCTCACCTGTATTTCAGGGCTAAATTCAGATCAACCAATCAGAGCAAAGGTCATTCAGACACCGTAAGAAATGCAATGGTAAGAGAATGGAAAAGTGCTCAGATGCAAATGAATTCCAGTATAATTTTAATTCCACATAATTAGATCCACACGTTATTGGGGAACCTCAAAGGAAAAGTTAGAAAAGTAGGATGTGGGTCCTGTATACTTTGAGGAACTCACCTTATCAGAAATCACCCAACTTACTTAATCGGTATTGTAAAAGTGTTTGATTTCAATAAGAAAAATAAATAAATAAATAAATAAATAATTGAAAAAATAAAAGCTAAAATCTGCTTTGACCTTCATGGTTTAGTCGAGCAGTGCCAGGTCCCGCTGTGTTGGGCCAGGCTCCATGAAAAAAAGATGAAAAATCCAGCGCCCCAGAGCGCCGCGAACAGCGCGTCCCTCCAGCATTCACAGATTGAAGCTGATCTCAGCGCTGTTTATGGATTCCTGGGCAGAAAGAGAATAGCAGAGGAGGCCAAATCAAACGCGACAGGCACAGAACGAGCTCGGGCCCGAGTCTCGTAGCCCCTCTTACAGCACAGATCATTAACCAATGAGAGAGCGGTAGAGGAAGAGGGGATGCAAAAGCATTGTACACACCTGGGCTTAAACAGACCACCCCCCCCTAAAATTCCCCTCCCTCTACTGCCCCCCTTTTCAATTTTTCTCGCGAATATTAATCTTTAATAGGGTAATAATTGTGCTAGCATATTTGCTGTCACCCACCATTAGGCCAGATTAATTAGGCCATTTAGTTTAGCTTAAGAAAGTGTCGGCCGTGAAGAATGGTGTGCGTGAAGGCAGAAGGCTGTGATCAGCGCAAGCTGCTCCATTCTGTCTGAAATCACTTTCCCTGCATCTCCTGTCCCTCAGATCCATGTACGTGTGGCCGACTCATTTCCGTCAATGGCAGTTTCACTCTATGTCCAAATGTTTGTGGACACCTCTTTAAATGAATGCATTCAGCTATTGCTGACACAGATGTTCAAATGCACACACCTTGTCTAGTCTGTTTAGAGAAGCACAGCCAATAGAATAGGGGCAGATAAACCCGAACCTGTTGGCAACAAGCCTAAAACCAGGCTTTTTTGATACAGTGCTGCTATCGAAATAGCATAGCTTCAGTTTTCTTTAGGCAGCAATGTAGCACAACTCGTCAGGCCCATAAAATGCTTTGATTTTATTTATGTTTTATTTATACGGTTGTTTAACGGTTTATGTTTTATTTATACGGTTTCATATATTGTGATTTCATATTTTTAATGATCAAGTGAATTGCTCTTTAGAGGGTATTGCATCATTATATTATCATATCATGGCTTAAATAGTCTTAAAATGAAAATATTATGATTTATCCTAATTATTTCTAAAACTATTTATGATCCCCAAAAGAGTTATTGTGACAGGCTCATATTGCTCATATTACTCCTTCTCTACCATTTATGCTAAAGCTGTACGGAAACTGAACTGGTCAGATCACCTTTGCAGTCAGCATTAGTTTCATTGGTGTGAAAAGGTGTAAACCTTTGAATTCAAAACCAGTGACAGGAGCGACCATTGAAGAACCCTGAACTCATGGTCATGCTTTTTTCTTTGAGTTGCGATGCATCATAATGTCGAAGATTGAGATGGTCACCGTGAAGGGTTAAAGATAGTCAGTGATTATTGGTATTGAGCTGAAACAGACAGACAAGAGACAAGACCATTGAATCCGTGGATTTGTGTGGTTGGTGCCAAATGTGGACTCACCATTCATGTGCCTCATTCTTCAGACCGTTTTATTCTTCAGCAGTCCGGGTTTGGTGAGCCTGTGTCCACTGCAGCTTCAGCTTTCTGGTCTTGGCTGACAGAAGTGGAAGCCATCATGGTCTTCTGCTATTGTAGACTGTCCTCCTTACGGTTCAAAGTAATGTACATTGTAAGATGCTTTTCTGCTCACCACAGTTGTGCAGAGTGGTTATCTTGAGATATTGTAGCCTTTGTCAGCTCTAACTAGTGTGACCACTGACCTCTCTCTTCAACAAGGTGTTTCCATCTTCAGAACTTTTCTTATGTTGTCCAAATCCGAGTAAACTCTAGAGACGGTCATGCTGAAAATTCCGAGAGATAAGCAGTTATAGAATTCCAGAAACCAGTCCATTTTTCCTATTCTGATGGCTGATGTGAATATTATGTAAAGTTGAAAGGCAGATTAGATGTAAAACTGTCCACTCTTGAGTTGTAGAGAAATGTATTCATTTAATTTCAAATGTATATTAATGAAAAAGATCAAATCTTTTATGACAATGATAACAGGTTGCTTTTATTCTTTCCATTTCTTCTATTTATATCATTACTTTATGCTCTGATTGAAGCTGATTCTCTGTGGTGTTGAAGTTTTGGACCATTGCCCCGTCCTTTTCCTCCCATGACCATCCACCTGCCAGATTCAGTGTGTGTTTATAAGCTGCGATCACAGCAGGGCTCACTGGTCTATAGAAACTATCTATTGTTTCGTGCAGTTCTGTTAGAGACCTGCTTTTTCACTCACCACTGATTGCTTTGAGTGATTTGCATCTTATGAAAATGCAGACAATTGTTTATTGCCATTGAGGTTTGCATTTAATTACTTTCCTCTGTTGGTGGACAATGATAGAGTGGTTAGTGAAAGTATGCAGAGGTGCAGCACTCTCGACGTTTTTGTATTGAGGCTGCTGAGCTGTTGATTAATCTCTCACTCACACCTCTAAATGCATGCAAACTAAAGCAGCCTCGGGCAGTGAGGGACAGCGAGCTTGTGTGTCCCCAAAGTAGCACTGAAATGGAGGACTTTGCCTTTGAGTTCTCCTTGATCAGTGCCAGTGATTAGTCGGCCCATTTGGAGCAGGGCAGGCCCATGCCCTTCAGTTGCCTGCCGGGCCTTTTCAAACCGAGGCAGGGGGCAAAGTGCTGGTCCCTCAGGTCTTATAAAGCTTTCTGATTGTAATCGTCCATCTTTTTAATGTCCAGAAGTTTACATTGTTCAGGTTCTAACATCTGTGAGCAAAGAAAATGGTTTGAATTTGTTCTTACCACATTTGCCTAGAGATACAAAACCGTTTTAATTCCTCTCCTTGAAAATATTGAATAATATAAAATAGAAAAAAGCAGAAAATTTATAATCATGTCAGACAATGTGGTTTTCACAGCCCTCTCTCCATTTAATTAGAGGAATAAAATATCTAATATGGTTTTATTAACAGCAGTTTTTATTTATAGTCTCATTGGCTTTATGGCAAGACTTATAAGGCTGTCCTAATTTATGATTCAAATTTGCCCTCTCTTTGAATCATCCACGATTAGTTCTGTTGGTAAGAAACAGAGCTTGATGCATAGGCATTTTAACCACACTGTATGAAAGAGCAGATTATGACCAAATCCAACATCCCAAGTCTGTGGTAAAACTCAGAACAAGGCAGGATTCCGTGGTAGAACTCAGGAAAGGGCATCATTTTGTGGTAGAACAGTTCAAAACTCAGTGGTGGAACTCAGTAGTATAACTCTGAACTGGGCAGAATTCAGTAGTGTAATACAGGTCAGGCTAGAACTCAGTGGTGGAACTCAGAAGTATAACTCTGAACTGGGCAGAATTCAGTAGTGTAATACAGGTCAGGCTAGAACTCATTGGTAGAATTCAGTGCAGAATTCAGTGGCAAAATTCAGAACCAGACAGAACTCAGGGGTAGAACTCTGGATGGTGCAGAGCTCAATGTAAGATTTCAGGACAACGGCAGAACCGTGTTAGAGCTTAGAACAGGGCAGAACCTGATGGAGACACCTGATGGATACATCTAACCACTAGCATTTTCTCTTTTTCAGTGCAGTCTTTGGAAGGTCTGAAGGTTATTCACAGTGTTCTACTGACCAGTTAAATCTGTGTTCATTGTTTAGCTTTAACAATCCTTCGATTACAGCCTTCAGACTCTTCAAAGAAAAGCCAGTGGCCACTGAGTAAATGGACTATGTCCACATGCTACAACTGTGCCTGACCTCTGTCTGGTCCTGGAACAGAGCTGTGATGTGCCTGTCCTTTACGTGTTGTGTATTTTTACTGTGGGTAATGTGGAATCTGTGTCACAAGGGACTAAAAGCCTGTTGTTGTCAATAGCTGTATTTTTTTCCCCGCGAGGCAGCTGAAAATGAGGTCCAATCGAATGGATATTAAAGTCACAATAGACTGCTCCTGCTATTACGACCTGTCAGCCACGGCCCCCGCTCGCTCTCCCCCCTCCCTCTCTCACCAAGATTAGTCTCCACTGCTGAATATTTATGCACTTACTGTAGGCTTAACCTCACAGTCAGCGCAGATCCATTTCTCTTCTTTCTTTCTCCTTTTTTTTACTCCATCACTGCTGCTCTCTCAGGAGCCCCTCTCCGAAGAAGCTGCAGCTGACCAGTGCATCATCCTGTTTGGGGGAATTTGGGGGATTATGCGGCATGTTTTATTCGCGATGGCTTTCTGCCTTATCTGTGAAAGACTCATTAAATACTAATATTTCAAATCTGATCTCTCTCCCTTTCTCCCTTCCCCTCTTTCTCTCTCTACAGCTGGGGTCCGGCAGGCTCGGGGGCAGCAGAAGCTCTTCACCATGGATGTGGATGAGGAGGAGAACATGAGTGAGTATCTGTACACACTGACAACACACTTCCACACACTTACAGGTGCTCATACCTAAACACAAATATGCTCTGTATATAGCACACCTCAGAGCACACACACCCACATACCAGTTTGGCCCAAATCCATTAACACCCACACACACTTCGATCTGCACACGTGATGCACATTTTTATACGCACCTGTACATGCAGCTCTTTACTCACTAATACAGGCCCTCCTGGCTGTGTTCACTCTAGGCATGTTTTCCTCAACTGAGCCAGATAGTCAGCAGGTGTCCACGTTTAAAAAGATCTGCCTCCAGCACAGGAAAATGTTTTAAATGTAAAAGCTGTAAAATATATATATAAACTGAACAATCAGGTTGCAGCTCAGGGGGCTTGTGAAAACAACCAGGATAGAGAATGTAGTGTTAAAATGGGCAAATAGAGGAAAAGTCAAATATATTTCTAAAAACGGTTTATAACCAAATCAAAAAACCCAGAACAGGGCAGAATCTAATAGTAGAACTCAAGAGAGGACAGAATTCAATGGTAGAATTCTGAATAAGCCAAAACTCTATGGTAGAACTCAGGACCAGGCAGAACCTCGTAGTAGAGCTCAGTTATACAATTCAGAGCAAGGCACAACAGGGCAGAACCCATTAGTAGACCCAGTCATGAAATTTAGAGCAAGGCAGAATAGGCCCGAACTCACTCAGAACAGGGCAGAACCCAATGGTGGAACTCTGGAGAGAGCACAAGTTCATGTCAGATTTCAGGATAACAGCCGAACCTTGTAGTGGAACTCTAAAAAAGGGAAGAACTTAACTCCAAACTAAGCAAGGTTTTTCCATGCGCTGCTGATGTTCCTGTCGCTGTCATTGCTTAAAGTGCTGTTACAACTAAGACGTGCTGTTTCCTTTTGACACAAAACAAACCTAGTTGGAACCTAGTTCATGACATGGCCTTATGTATGCTCTTGCACAATCCCACAGCACAATGCACCCTGCACCTTACTGGCACCCTTACAGTTTGATTTCCCCATGTTTCTCCATCTCCAATCCTCCCGTTCAGTCCATATTCTGCAGAATTTTCAGAATGGGCCTCATTGTCTGCCCAGATTTGAGTAGAAAGTGTTTCATATGATCTGAGCAAACTTTGAAGAGCTGATCATCAATGCTTTTCAGAGGGAAAAGTGTAGAATTCCTTTACTATAGTGCTATTCTTCAATTAATTAAAGATTCAGACTCTTCTCCATCTCCTAGATTTGGATCAGGTCCTCTCTCGAGTCGTCCTCATACAATTGCAGTTAATTGATATTTGGGCAGATTTTGATCAAAGGGCTTGAGGAATAGACAACACCCTTTCAGAGTCTTTGAAGCTGTTGGCTGTATTCAGCTCCGCCATGAATGGAAGTGTGTGTGCATTAGTAGATGGCTGCCAGGAAGAGCCGTTAGCCCAGGAGAAATGGAGCTTTCCTTTGTCCTGACACTTAAGGGCTTCTCCCGAAAGCCGCTTACAATGACAGCCAAGGTCAATTATTACCACCTCAAAGCACACCAGGCACCAGTTTCTTATTTAGATTTTCTATAGATAAGTGCGCTTTGATATTCCACATCTTTTCACACTCACTCTGAAGATGATTCAGAGAGAATGCACAGGTCTGTCTGCTCTGGTTTCCACTTTGCTGTCTAGTGCATTAAATGGGGTCTGACATATGTAAAAAACAGTCATATCTAACCGCATAGCATTTTTTTCCCCCATATTTTTATTTTGTCCAGGGTTTTAAAATGCCAACGGCCCTTTATACAAGGTGAACATCAGGGTTAATAGAATAACGTAAGTGAAGTGAATCTTTCTGTGTATCTCAAGCCATTTTCCAAACATTTATTTATTGAACATTTTTTATATTTTTCCTGAAAGATAGTGGTTTAATGACAGTGCTGATGTATAGAAACATTTGAAAACAGAAGTTTTGGCACTTTTTGCCAAATGACACATTTTACAATGTGGTAATCACTGCCTTTAACCATAAAACTCAACATAATCAGCCTGCTCCAATGCACAGTTGGTCTAAAGAATAAAGGTTTGGATACCCTCTGCATTCCAAACTCCTCCTCTTCTTCTTCTTTTTCTTCTTCTTCTTCTTCTTCTTCTTCTTCTTCTTGTTTGTTATTATTTATTTAATTTTTAATAGAAGCACAAACTAAGGTCAGAACTGTTGGTCTATTCATATATTCAGCTGTATAAATTCTCTGACTCTCCATCAGCTTCTCTAAGCAACTGTCTAAAGATTTCAAAACTAAAGTAATTAAAGCTCACAAGGCAAGAGAAGGCTCTAAGTATTTACAGCTAGATAGTATTTACAGCTTGCATTTTTGACAGTGCAGAATGTTTAAAAGAATTGCAGTTCATGGGATCCTTGGAGGTCAAGATGACATCTGTAAGACCATTAAAGCTCTTGGAGAGCACTGCTCAGCTTCTCAGGCAAATCAAAATCTGAGTTAAGCTGAGTCGAGAGAGTGGTGCACCGTTCCACTGTGCTGCATTAATTTCCCAAACATTCATAGACACCACAGAACCCTCTTGAAATGTGCTACAGAACATGTAGAAAAAAAACCCCAGTGAGTTTTGAAGACAAGTATTCTGGACTGACATTAAAATTTATAATCCACCATCAGCGAATGTGTGCTTGAAGAAAAATAGGACCTGTATTTCATGAAACACCCTGCCAACTGTGAGATATAGGGATGGGTTGATTATGCTTTGGGTTGTGTTGTTGCCAGTGAATTCCCAGATACCAGCAAATCATAGATATAAATTTCAACCCGTCTGTTAAGAGGACGGCATCTACAACAGAATATTTATCCAAAATATATTTTTTCAATGACCATGACTACCTAAAGAGACACTAACCTAAGCCCCTACAACCCTCACAGCCCTGACCTAATGATCATTAAAATCCTGTCAATTTAAAATGTGAAGAGGGAAATGGATGTCGATGTTTATATATTTATTCTGCATGCCTTCATTGACACCTTAAAGTGAACTTTGTTTCGTAGTGTGGAAACTGATTGATATGCTGATCATGTCATTGTTTGCAGGTTTCTATACCTCATTAAGTAAGAAAGAGCTCTTCATTTAATTAAAGAGCTGAAAATGGGATTATGCTAATTAGAAGTGTACGCTGTATGTTAACAATTAGCCCTTGTTAATTTAAAGTGCACCGCTCGTTATGCTGTGGAACAGCGTGTAATCTGGCAGCGTTTGTTGGTGTAAGGTATGTGTATGTGATCACAGAATGGTCTCTGATCCAGATGAGCAGTGATACTCTCTCAGGACACAGAAATGACTGGCCTTTATGGAGTGAAGGTAATTAGCACTCTTCCAGCATAAAGGATGTATCTTATAATCTGCCCTGAAACCATGAAAAGCGTTTTTGTGTTGTAGCAGGAAAGAGGCAAAGAGGATGGAGAGGTGGAGACAGAGGCTCAGTAAAGCTTTGGCTTCCTTTATGTGAAATCCTTAAGGCTTCATTATTTTATTTAGTGTTTTTGGGACTTTTGTTCCTTTACATTAGTTTTAGGGTCAGAGACTGTAGTGAACTTTCTACTGACAGTTGGAACTAGCAAAACATTACTCTGTAACTGTCATTCTGAGCATATTTTCAGTTATATAGTCTGAGATTTTGGTCTTTTTAAAATGTAAATCACCACAGAAAGGTTAGAAGGTGTTTGTCCACATTGAGCATAGAAAAACTATTTGTTCATGTTTTATTAGGTCTTGATTTTAGTCTTTCATTATATTACTAATTGAGGACTGTATTAAACAATCTTTTTTCAGCTCAGGATTAAAATGTTATCTGCTACATCTGTTGTTTCCATTTCTTTTTTTTTTTCCTTAAAGGAAAAATATCTAGAAATCTGGTAATAAAAGGACTCCAATTGATCAGCAGTGTAAGATGGTATCACTATGGCCCGAAGATACTGGGCCATGCTGTTCGGCCATCGGCAGCTGGAGCCAGAGGGCACAGAATCGGTCATGTTGTCTCAACGTGGTAGACTGCATTATGTATCTCCCCACCTCACAAATTTATGATATTGGCTCACACATGAGTCTGTTAAATGGGGATCTGGCACTTTACTCCAATCATGTTGGCCCCCAGTGACCCTGCATTGGCGACATTTTCGAAAAAGTGGTGGCAGCTGACTTTACATGTTCATCTTCAACCTCCTAGTGTGGGAAGCATTGTGTGATGGGGTGGGGGAGTACCCTAGTGGGCAGGGTTAATTAGCCAGCTAAATTGTGGGGGGGGGATAAAAAGTGTCATTGGAGAAAAAATGTATACAGCCCTACATTTCTGTCTGTTCTCTGCTGGAAACGCTGCTCTAGATCTTTCCTTTATAGATCGCAGGATCTTGTCAGGATTCCTAACCACCTGACAGTCCAAATACATTCAGAGAAAAGCTTCAAATAGCACTTATTAAGCTTAATGGGACAAGTAGGTCCCTTCCTCTCAGAGCAGAACATGTCTCACGTATCCCAAAACTGCCAGTCTGAGGCCTAAACCTAGTTAGAGAACTCTGAGGTTTCTCCTTGCTTACTTTTGGGATGTGTCCTCCATTTTAAAATGCACAAGCTTGATGATGAATATTGGCTGCTTTTGTAAAACGAAAGGTTCAATGTTGTTTTGAAGTGGATGGAAGACCCAGAGGAATGTCTACATCCGTTAGATCTTTTAGGAGTCAGTGTTTTCTGCATTCTCTGTGCAGCATATCTGGGGCAGACACACAGCTTCCCTCTGCTGCATCAACATGTATTTTTGACAAGAAAAGGTTTTCTTCCTTCTTTTTTTTTTGGTTTACCCTCCCCTACTGGAGCAGATGTCAGATTCCTCAGATTAGATGGCTTGATGAGATCTCATTTAAGGTGCAAACTCAGTTTCTGTGTATGGCGGTGCATATCGTGAAGAAGTTAAGAGAAAAATCGACCTGTTTTGAGTGATGTTTTGTCTACTTTTCCCCCTCTTTGTTTCTTTCATTTTATTCTGGTATGCCCTTTACCCACTGCCTTGTTCCAGTATGATCCTGCAGTGTTTTCCCTGTGTCCCCATCTTCTTCCTCTTCTTCACGAATGCTTCTCTTTCTCCCTGAGCGCCGAAAGGAGTAACCTAGCGAGCTTTTGCTGCAGGATGTTATAAATGAAAATTTAGCCAAAGTTCCATCAGCTTTGTTAACAGGGCATGATGTGTGTTCCACGGCCTCTTTAGCCCAAAACACGTCCGTATTGGTTTGTTCAGTACCAACGCTGAGCATCTAATCACCAGTCAGGTCATTTATTCTATCAAATGATATGCAGTTCACAAGTTATATCAGAGAACTTCTTCCCTCACTCAATCCATTTCTCTCTCCTTCTGATGTGCTATTCTAAAAATGGACTACATGCATTAACATGTAAATGTTCTCTAGTTCAAATACACTTACTTATATAAGGTTTGCGTATCTCTGGTTTTCCTCGAGAAGGATATTGGAATAAGAGAGACTCTGTGAAATTGTAGGATAATATATGACTTATGTTGTTTTAAAGCCGATAAAGTCCAGTACTTTGTTTTATCTTCCTGTTGGTCATAGTCTGAACGTATGCAGTAAAATTGATTTATGTAGCTGTTGTCAATTTTACTGCATATAGAGCCACTTCCAGCATTCTGAATGCATAAGTATACTTTAAAGTAAATGTAATAATTCTGATCATCTAGAATGCCATACTTCATTCTCTTCATTCTCTTGTCTATTTGTGTAAATTATCCTCTTTGCTTCTATAAAAAAGTCACAGTGATACAGCTAATGTATAATTCTCTTAGTTTCTTTTTGATTGGTAAATAAAAGCTTTGTGCTCTAGATTCTCAGCCTTAAAAAAGGAACACACATCACTTGTTCAGTTACAAAGAAAGATAAAGGAATCTATAAATTTTACATTTACAAGATCCTGCAACGAAGGCGTTGTAAGTTACTCTTTCTGGGCATCGCAGGTTCCTGCAGCACCGACGTCAAGGAAAACCGCAACCTGGACAACGTCTCCAATAAAGAGGGGACAGGCATGCCTGAGCAGCTCCCCAATGGCGGTGGAGGAGTGGGGCGTAAGCGCCCCCTGGAGGAGGGCAATAACGGTCACGCTCACCCCAAATTCAGACCCAAGAAGCGCAAGAAAACCCCTGGGCCTGTTCTGCCCAAGAATGCCTTGATGCAGCTGAATGAGATCAAGCCAGGTCTACAGTACAAGCTGCTGTCCCAGACTGGTCCGGTTCACGCCCCTGTCTTTGTCATGACTGTGGAGGTGAACGGGCAGCTCTTTGAGGGATCGGGCCCCACCAAAAAGAAAGCCAAGTTAAATGCAGCTGAGAAGGCGCTGCGATCCTTTGTGCAGTTCCCTAACGCTTCCGAGGCACACCTGGCCATGGGCCGGACACTAACAGTCAATACAGACTTCACCTCAGACCAGGCTGACTTTCCTGACATGCTCTTCAACGGCTTCGAGACACCTGCCCCACCTGACGACCCCTTCTATCTGGGATCTAATGGCAATGGCTCCTTAAACACGCTCGGAGAGTACCCAGTGCCTCCTGCTGCAGGCACCAACAGCCTGGCACAGGCTCCTCTGCCCCCTCCCTCCTCCTTCAGCTCATCCTCCAGTGGCAAGAACCCTGTCATGATCCTCAACGAGCTGCGGCCGGGCCTCAAGTATGAGTTTGTGTCAGAGAGTGGTGAGAGCCACGCCAAGAACTTTGTCATGTCTGTGACGGTGGACTCGCAGACCTTCGAGGGTTCAGGCAGGAACAAGAAGCTGGCCAAAGCCCGGGCTGCACAGGCTGCCTTGTCTGCATTGTTCAACATGCAGCTGGACCAGACACCATCCCGGCAGCCTATACCCAGAGAGGGTCTGCAGCTGCACCTGCCCCAGGTATGAACCTCCTGATACTAGGTGCACATTTACCCAAAATGCACACCGTGCACACCGTGCACACCGTGCACATTTAACCATTGATGCTGTCACATATGGACCTCTCAAATTATGTACAATTTATAGAGTATATTAGGAGATTTCTGTACTGCAGAAAGGCTCCTGTGGTATCCAAATCCATGTTTTGACTTTTGTGCATATTTGTCTAGAAAGCCACTAGATCTTTAGAATTCCGAGGACGTTAATGAGTCACAGTACAAACATACTGCCAAAGACACTTGAATAACCTCATTGGATGAGATCTATTCTGTTGTTTGGAATACTTCATTGAGGTTTACAATCTTATTTCCATTCAGTTTGCAGCACTGTTTGCTCACATGCAGCGAAATTCATATTTTGACCCATTAATAACCTTGTAATTTAGAGGAATTTGTGCCATTTGAGAGAAAATGCACATAAGACAAAACATATGAGATTTGGAACATTCGTTTATTTTTCATTTTTGTTAGCAGCAATTTTTATATTCCCATTCAGTTTTGCCATTCGTGCCCAGTTTGGGTATGACACTAACTCCAGACTGATGACATGACTTCAGTGATCTATAGGCGACTCTACCCAATTTGATCCAGGTGATTTGAATCAAGGCCAATCTTGACAGACAATATATTGGGAATTGGCTATTTTAAGTCCAGTTCCAAACCCAATTCCATTCCAATCCTTTCTTCCTTTTTTACTTTGTTATGAAAATTAAAACTTCCTGCAGCACTGGAGTGTCTGCAGTGTGAACCCGTTGCCTGGTGGGGATCAGGGCAGGTGGTTTTGTTATGCATAAATACCAAACACATGAAAGTTTGCACATTGCATGTTTATTGCATTCGGTTAGGATATCTGGTCATTTAGTTGATGTTGTGATCTGCTGGTGTGTGTCAGACAGAGGTGATTTAACACACTATCGGGTGGTCAGAGGATAATAATTGTATTTTATTGGGGCTATTTCCATACAGCTCCACCCATGGTATATGGATGAAGCCATTTGACTTAACATGTTTTTGAGGAACAGTTAACAGTTTTTGATACTTTAATAAAGTTATTATAAAGTTAATAAAAAATACATATTTCAAAATAATAAGAAAATACATAATTGTTCATTTTCTCTCGCACACCTTATTTCAGTATCTGATTCTGTTTTTAACCAAACCCATCTTTACACCTGTCTCTCAGTCCCTGGTCCACTCGTCTGGGCCCCTTTCTGTTGGGTTAAATTTTAATGTTAGAAAATTTGGCTTTTGGATGTCCAGATATTTTTTCTGATGTCTATGGATTTTCTGAAATATGCATTCCTTATTTATTACTATGCAACAGCAAAATTACAGCTGCAAGAACATATTCGTACCAGCAGTGTTAAGGGAATCAAATGTCACACATTAAAAACATTTGTGCAATAAAATGTTAAGATTCAGGAGTTCTTTCTTTGGCCTTTTTCACACATATGACACTTTCTTATTGAACTAAATCTAACCTTCTGAACAGTTTAATTTCATCCCTCTCCATTGGATTGGCCTGATCAGACTGTTAGATAGAGCATAGCCGTATCAGACGTCTTAAGATTAGCTAACTGATCCAAAAAATGAGGAATCTGTCGCTCACTCCTCTAAAGTATTTGATTAATGGTGCTGGACTCAGAGGAGACATGTCAAAGATAAGTTCTTTATCAAAGCCTTTGTGATTGATTCTTCAACACAATACTGTAACTTTATGCCCATCTTCATTACGCCTGAAGTCTAATTGAAAAGGAAGATGGATGATAAAAAAAAAAAAAGCATTGACAGGGTATGTTGCTCAAAGAAGCAGAGTCCCATGTGTTTGTGGAAGAAAACGGCTATTTACACCTTTCGGAACCCTTTTGTTAATCCAGCTTTCAGATAAGGCCAGGGACCGAGGCTGCCCCAATCTTAATTAACATCTCCCTGTGAACCGTGTCAAAACAAGAGCGTTTAGCTACAGCCTGGCTGCTGCCTGTCCACTGAAGGGTGCTGCTGTCAGGTTCTGTTTCCAACACGGATGCCTCATGGGCTGCTCGCGTGCCTGACAGGCTCGAAGCCAAGAACACGGAGCTCTATTAGCAGAGCCCCCCCTTCCCCACCCGTCCCTCAGCCCAAACCTCAGGATTTAACGTGCTGTCAGTCCAGCTTTGTGCAGCGTGGGTAAATTTGTTTTAGGTAGATGGTGAAAAGGTAGCTAGGATGAAAGCTATTAGTGAGACGTGGCGTCTGTCATCAGTCGACTGATTACACCAGTCAGGCGTTCGTGTGCAGATACAGGCTGGCAAAAGTCTTGCTCGGTGCAGTGGCAGTCCATCAAAACGGAAAATGTGCTATTTATTTTTGGCCCTTTCATTAATCTCTCCTGCGAGTCTTGCTCTGGTCTCTTTGCGCAGCTGTACCTGCCTTATCCGCCTGTCAGTAGCTTGTTTAATTCAACCTGCTGCTCTCAGGCCGTGAAAATGGCAGTCTGTAATTGGCCAGTGAACTTGCAGTCTGTTAATATTTATTTAATGCACCTTCAGATGAACTGTGCCCCCTGCAGCTCGGTGGCAAAACGGATGAAAATGGGAATGAGCTTGATTGCCAGGGTGCAGGCGCTCCTTCTGCACTGAAGAGTTTCATCCTCTCCTTCCATGGCACTGAACGTCAGCTCGCTCTCCTGCATCCCGAGCTCACATTAACTGTCTACTGCTGAGTGATTCTGAAGTACTGGGGAAGCAATGTTGGACTAATGTCTCTAATTTGTGCCCATTCAGCCATTGACTTCTCTCTGGCATAATCATTTTCCACCATATTAGCCGAGGAGAATGGAGTGTAAGAGAAAAGTCTCTGTCAGAGAGAATGAAATGCCTGAATCTCTTGGCATGTGATACCAAATTAGCGAGGATATTCCACAATTGTGAGGCACAAAATTAAATGTGTCACTACTTGAACCTTAAAACTAGGAGTTCGCTTTCATTTCATGCAGGGCTTTCCCAGATCTTTTATTTTCCCACTTAAAGATGACCTCCTATTTTCATGCCTTTAAACAGACCTGCAGGGTTCTCTGCTCTGCACTCATCATTAATTTGACTGTTCATTGAACGAAGCGTAACTGTGACTGTGATCTCTCAGGTTCTAGCGGACGCTGTCTCCCGTCTCGTGGTGGACAAGTTCAGTGAGCTCACAGACAACTTCACATCGCCTCACGCGCGGCGGAAAGTGCTGGCTGGGGTTGTCATGACAACAGGTAGGCTGTGCCTCCATGCGCCATCAAACACGAGACTAGGTGTTTCTCTGTCCTCTTCAGAGACATTCATCTGAACTGCCAGAAGGCAACAGCTCGTCATCAGATTCACTGAAAGTGCATATGAGTTGTTTATGTATAGTATATTTGTAGATGTATCTTTTACATGGTCTTGGTTCAATGAATGGCATGAGATTTAGAGTCGATATCAACGTGTGAACCTTCAGCCATTAAGAAGTGATTTAATGGTGAGAATCAGAAGATAAACTGTAGGACGTTCTGTTCCTTATATACACTCTACCACATTCACACTCTTAGTTTGTATAAAGAAGCAATGAAGATCAAGTCTAATTTTGTTTGATATAGTAATTAAAAAAGAAGAATTTCATAGGATGCTTTATGGGAAAATGTCTAACAATTAGTCAGAAGTGCAGAAGTGGTGCAGCTGCTAAGCGTTCATCTGTCACTTTATATTTTCATATATAAAAGCAGAAGAGATCAGAAATCTGTCAAATTATTTACATTCCCCTCAAAATATAACACTGGAGCTCAGCTCCACTTTTTCAATTACACTGAATATAACTGTGGTTCTGGCCAGGGTTAACCCAGTTTGTGAGGGATTTATGTCAGAGAGCTATATTTGGCGATCTGACTAGGATCAAAGCTGATCGTAGTTCAGCACAGTTATTCTGAGATGCTTAATGTAAATGTCTCAGCTCTCCTCTCTTCTGTGTCCTCAGGCACTGATGTGAAGGAGGCCCAGGTCATCTGCGTCTCTACGGGAACCAAGTGTATAAACGGCGAGTACATGAGTGACCGTGGCCTGGCGCTTAATGACTGCCACGCTGAGATCATTGCCCGCCGCTCACTTATACGATACCTTTACATGCAGCTGGAATACTTCCTTAGGTGAGACACATCAACAGCTCAGCCACAGCGTTGTTAATAGTGTTGGTCAGGACTGTGTTCAGTCAGAATATAACACTGATGTCGGGTGTGAGCCATTCTCTAGTTGTGCTGTAAATACATTTACAGTAGAAATACTTCAGAGAGCTCTTTTTCTTCCCCACACAGTAACAACAAGGAGGAGCATCAGAACTCTATTTTCACACGGTGTGAGAAACATGGCTACCGGTTGAAAGACAATGTTCAGTTTCACCTGTACATCAGCACATCGCCGTGTGGAGATGCTCGCATCTTCTCCCCCCATGAGGCAGGGGTTGAGGGTAAGAGAGTGTTAGAACCAGTGCGTACTGTAATCACAGCTTTACAGAAAACAAAAAATAAAAAAGTGAACAACAAACGAACAAATGATAAGAAATAGACCCCTAGTGAGAAAGCCAAAGGGAGGAAGAACGGAGGAAGAACCCTTGGGAGGAACCAGGCTCACAAGGGGGGGTGGGTCAAACTACCTATACATGGTTATTTAGGGGACACTGAACCGCCACCCCATTCCAACTTGAATCAGAAATCCAGTCTTTCCATGTGTGAAGTTATCCCCTGCGTTCCCACTCCCATTTCCCGGAACTTCATCCCAGCAAGCACTGGATGTCGCAGGAGAATCCCATGATGATATTTGTAATTATCTGCAGTAATTTCAGTATCAAATAGTATTTGATAAGTATTTATTGGCCACAGATATATCATGTATTGATATTCCATATGATATCATATTCCTACCTGCATACCATCATACCCTTTTGTTTATTCTCACAAAGCAGATTTACAGAGGTCCTCATAAACCCCCAATGAGAAAGCTAAGAGGAATACTGGTGAGGAAAGACCCCCAAGAACTTTTTCATCATGATTATGAGAAACCAAGAGTCACAGCTGGACCTCAGACCAGTAGAGGAGTTACAGTTCTATCTGAAATGTATGAGAGTTACTGAACAGGCGTAATCTGATCATACAGCGCAAAAGCTTTGTGCGAGAGGCCAGTGTAGGGTCCTGGGGTGCACCTGAATGTTTAAGACAAATTCAGGATGTAGGAGATGTGAGAACATGACATCTCTTTCATCTCCCCTTAGTGGCATGACAGCTTTCCAAAATGATTTATTCAACCCCTTGTTTGGAAATTAATTATCAAAGCCTAATAATTGAATTCATTTAAGCTTAGGATGTTTTCCCCTTGTGATCAGTCTCGTTTAATTAGAATTTCATTCAACTGTCTGCCCGTGTTTGGAAAACAAATTTCAATAGTGTTTTTAATTAGCCAGCTTTGTCTCTTTTTTTCCTCTCTACGTCTGATTAATTCTGCTCTGCGAGTGTCATGTGTGAATCATTGTGTGTTCAACTGCTTTCTATTGTGTGATGCACAATTACTCCGACGTGCATCATCAGGAATGCTGTAGAGCAACAGCATGCACTGCACGTTCATGGAATTTGTAAATGAGGAAAGTCGTTGTTTACATTGCCAGTTCACTAATGTTAACAGACTGAGAGTTGATGGATTGGCCTATTGTTTGGGATTCTTGGCTAACTCCTTTCTCCATCATTAGACCAGGGAGACAGACACCCAAACAGAAAAGCCCGGGGTCAGCTGAGGACTAAGATTGAGTCTGGAGAGGGAACCATCCCAGTGCGCTCCAGCAACACCATTCAGACGTGGGATGGCGTTCTGCAGGGAGAAAGACTCCTCACCATGTCCTGCAGTGACAAGATCGCCAGGTAATGTGTTTCACATGCACAGAAACGTAGGAACTTCTTTATCCTCCACTGCCAGAAATCACAAGTCTTCATTTTGTTTATACAAGTAGTTTTGGGATCATATTTAATTTTCCTATTTTACATTTTTCTTCTTTACATAAACCTAAAGGCCTACAACACACAGGTGTGGGGAGCATTTGCTTTAAACACACTGAATTACCTTCTGCGCTTAGCAAATGGGACAAAAACTCCTTCCTATCTCCTGTTTTATTTCTTGTTGTACTCGATATATTATCTTTGACCTCCAAATTGTTGCTTGTTATAGAGCTTTTATACTCTTCAAAATCTAAATAAGGTGTTCTGCCAATGCTTATTTATTCATTTATTTGAAACCATGACATCAGAGCTCTGATTTGAATAATATCAAGCAGGTTCCAATACATGCAGTTTCAGTTTGAAAGGCATCTCAACATCTAGAACCTAAACTTAACTTCAACCCAAAAATAAGCCTAATTCTGTCTCGAACCGTGATTCTACTATTACATCTACTGTTGTTTCATTGCTAAGAAGTTCCACATCTATCAATGTGTTCATGAGAATTTTCATTCATTCATTCATTCATTCATTCATTCATTCATTCATTCATTCATTCATTTATTTATTTATTTATTTATTTATTTATTTATTTATTTCTCTCACAAAGTCTGTGTCAGGTTCACAGCACAGCTCTTTTCCAATAAAGATGGATTCCACTCTCCTCATAAACTGTATAATAATTGGCCCTGTTCTCTCTATGTGGCTGGAAGGTGATGTTGGTCATCTGTTAATTGTGTCGGAGCTGGGGACCCGGCACTTTCCTCAGAGCGCTTTGGCTGCCCAGCAATGATGCAATGGCAGCAATTTCACAAAAAGGCGGTGGCTGACTTCACATGCATTGGAGGAGGCACATGCTTGTCTTCACCCTCCTGTCAGGAGCATCATATGTGCACCTGGATTTCTGTAAAGCTCCTTTGTGACAACTCCTTTGTTGTATAAAGCACTATTAAAATAAACTTTGATTGATTGATTGATTGATTGATTGATTGATTGATTGATTGATTGATTGATTGATTGATTGATTGATTGATTGATTGATTGATAATGGCGTCCTAACATGGTTGGGTAATTGACAAAAATGGAGGAAGTAAATATTTACAATAAGAATATTTACAATAAAAAACCGTCAGGGAATGAATGGCACATTGATTTAAAAAATGTCAAGACTGATTATTTCATAGCATTTAAGCATTTTATTGTGCATTAAAATTAGAACCCTTAATATTATGTATTAAAAACAGAACCCTTACTGGGGCTGTGTATCATTATTTTTACATATGCAGTAGATTATCTGTCATATACAAGAAACCTTTGACCATATAATTGATTTTGCATGATTGCATCACTATGCATAACCATATATAACATGTTTCCAAAAAACTTGTAAAAGATGACTAGTTTATATTTAAAAAGTTATGAATTAATAAAATTGAGTTCATCATTAATATTCAACTAAATGCAAATGTTTTAATTGAACATTTGAAATGAAATACATAGAGTAAGATATGATGAACCATTAAAAGGAAATGTACCTGCCTTTCTTAAAAGGGTTAAAAGGGTTGTGTTTCCTAAGACCCCTGTCCCCCATATGTGAATGTGAATGTTGTGTTCCAAAGCTTTTAGGAATTTTGAGCACTGGTTGAATGTAAGCATGGAAGCCGGCTTGCATTTGCTCAGGGGAGGGGATTGTGTGGTTATTCGGAGTGGCTGAGGTGCTGTCCGCCCCTGCCGTGACGCCTGTGAGTGGGGAGATAAGGAGGTGTCGTAGGCAGCTGTGTGTGCAGAGCACAGGCCCTGTCACAGCTGATGAGAGAGCACCTCGCTCCTACTTATCTATTTACCTTCACACACACACACACACACACACATACGCTGTCACTCTTAGGCTAGCCTCATCATCATTCTAGCTCTATCTCCCTGCGCTCTCATTTAGTCTATTAAGCTTGCTGTCATAGGAAAAGAACAGACGCTGATAATGATTGTGGTTTACTTTTGCAACAGGAGTCTGTTGGAGCTCTTATGTAACTGATGCCTTAGGAGGAGTTTGAAAGATGGGTAGCTGTCAGCAAGTGGCATCTCATCACCTGCATTGCACTATTTCTCAAGGTGCCATCATTCCCTGTTGGATAGGGTTATTTTTCAACATAACCAGCGTGTGTTGTGAATCTGGATTCCCCAGGCTTTATGATGCATGATTTTCTGGTCAGTCGTGCATCAAGTGGTTAAAAACAGTGTCAGAGGATGTGTCTAATTCATCAGCATCTCTTCAGTGTTGTGTTGCTAATGATTGTATGCAGCATGCTCACATTTTTCAGAAAGTAATAAAAGCCCTGGCTCAGGATCATGATTGTAGCTGTATTGTCTCCAGGGACTGCCTTACATGCTCTGCTAATCTTTATTACTTCTCCTACAAATACAAACGTATTAGCGGAGAGATTTAGGGAAGAGACACTGTCCAGGGAGGAATTTCTACTAGATTTGGGAGCATTGCTGTGAGTATTTGATTGTATTCTGACACAAGAGTGTTAGTAAGGTCAGGATGTTGGATCACCACCTTCATCCCAGCTCCCCAACTCATCCCAAAAGTATTGGATAGAGCACCTTCATTCCAGAGAGCACAGTTTCCCTGCTCCACAACTCAGTGCCAATATATGTTTGTTTTAGAAAGTACTGTTCTGTTGTTCTGTTGGCAGTACTTCTGTACATGGACTACACGTGTGTGTGTGTGTGTGTGTGTGTGTGTGTGTGTGTGTGTGTGTGTGTGTGTGTGTGTGTGTGTGTGTGTGTGTGTGGATTTGCACTTCTGTGTCAGCACTTGGTGCAACTTAAAAAGGCTGAATGCGTTCATTAGAGGGGGTGTCCTCAAACATTTGACCAGTGTGTGTTTACCTCATGTCCACATTTAACAGATAGGTATGTTTATTGTACTCCATTCCTTATTGAATACATTGCAACACTTACATTCTTAAATGTGTATTTTATATACTGTATATTTAGTTTTTATATTGTTTCATTTTGATTTTTGATATTTATATTTTGTATTTTGATCTTATATTTTTATCCATCTTGTCTCTTGATTTTTTGAGTCAAAGCATTTCATTGCTAGTTTAGGGTGAATAACTATGCATGTTACAAGTCCCTGGAGGGGTGAACATGCTAACCACCAAGCCAACATGCCACCCCAAAAATAGAATTACATTAAAGAGTTTTACATTGACTGCCATTGAAAGATACATGTTTTCTTTTTAAGTTATGTTGGAGATGCAAGGTATTGTTCTGACAGCAGCATTATGGAAATTACCTTCAATACAACCATAGTGTGATGGGTGGGGCTAAACTGCTGTAGGCTAATAAGGGCAGCTACCTCCAACACACTCCAACCCAAATCCAACACACTCCAACCCACACCCAACACACTCCATTCAGCCAATCAAGAACTTCTGAAGGCAGTAATTAGTTGGATCATCAAATCAAGTTTATTGTCACGTCACCTTACACAGGTGTCAGGATGTGTGAAAAACGTAGGTGCAAAAAAAAGGAAGGTGTATAAAAAACAGAACATAAAGAATATACCTGTAGGTGCAAGAGGTTATGTGGTGTGATGAGACAGGTGAGAAGGATTGTGACTGGCTATGGACTGGAACAATATGCAACTGTCTGTTTAGCAGTCTGGTGGCCTGGGGGAAGAAGCTGTCTTGGAACCGGCTGGTTCTTCTTTCCCAAAGCTGTAGCACTCCACAACATCTCTGAGGCTCCAAACCTCACTGAAGTGATCTGACTGGTTCAATAGTACTGCACAGTACATGTTTGCTCACTTGCACTATGCTTTTTGCATAATTGTACAGATGTTCTCTTTCCGTAAATGTTAACATCATCTGCAGCTCTATAAACAATGTTTAATATAAACCTACCTCAGGAACATCGGGTACATTATATTCATCCCTTAGCTCCTCTGCTCTTCAGTACTTTTTAACTTATATTCTTTATTCTATTTATTGTTTATTGTACCTCCTTAGTGTAATGTTTGTGAATAGTCTGTGTACTTGTTCCATGTCATACGTGTGTTGCTCTCACCAAGCAAAATTCCTTGTATGTGTAACATACTTGGCGAAATAAAGAGATTCTGATTCTGATTTTGATTCTGGTCCTCATGCTACGGTACCTCCTACCGCTAGGCAGCTTTGAGAGCAGGCAGTGGCTTGGGTGGGTGGAGTCCATTATAATCCTCCTAGTCCGCCACAGACACTGGCTGGTGTATAAATCCAGAAGGCTTGAGAGCTGAACCCTGGTGATGTGCTGGACGGTGCAGGCCACCCACCGCAGATTTTTCCTCTCGAGAGCGGTGCATTTCCCACCCCAGGTGGTGATGTAGTCCCTCAGAATGCTATCCACTGTGCAGGTGTAGAACGAG
The DNA here is from genome assembly GCA_034509495.1 of Acestrorhynchus altus. NCBI lineage: Eukaryota > Metazoa > Chordata > Actinopteri > Characiformes > Acestrorhynchidae > Acestrorhynchus > Acestrorhynchus altus. The sequence goes on from CM067509.1 coordinate 26,492,354, forward strand.
GTAGAAAAGACACTGTTGTGCCTTCTTCAACATCCATGTGGTGTGTTGGGACCAAGTAAGCAACAAGGAACTTGATGCTGCTAAGCCTCTCCACAGTGGTCCCATTGATGGAGACAGGAGAGTGCTCTCTCCTGCTTCCTGAAGTCCACTCTCTAAACGTCAGCTCCTTGGTCTTGCTGACGTTTAGAGAGAGGTTGTTTTCCTGGCACCAGTGTGTCAGGAGGCTGACCTCCTCTCTGTAGGCTGCCTCGTTGTCATTGGAGATCAGGCCTAGGATTGTTGTATCATCAGCAAATTTAAAGGTGACGTTGGAGCTGTGATGTGGGGTGGATTAGTGTTGAATCTAAAGCCTGTAGGAAGGTAGCTCTCCAGGAGCAAGATTAGTGACCCATGGAATAGGGAGGTGTATGTGAGACCGTGAGTCAGTTATTGTGACTTAAGGGGAACAGGACATTAAAAACTGTCTGTTTATCCAGCAGCTGTATGATGTATGTTTTTACTTTAATTGCATTTCCATTTTTTTTCCATTGTACATAATATGGAATCTTCAACATTTCTGCATACAGATATTTTTAATTTTCCACTGGTGGGATATATAAACCGTCCTTCACTTCTGGTGTCCCATGTAGCTCCACTGAGCAGAGTTGCTCTGGTTATTTCTGTCCCATAGCCATTCTGTCCAGATTGCAGCAGCAGGTTAGTTTTCTATAATGGCGTGATAAGTCTGGGGTTTCACAGTGGAGCAAGATTTTAAGGAGTTTAAAAAAAGAACACAGAGGCTCCCTTGCACACCACAATCTCCTCCTTCAAGCTCCCTCCCTGGATGAAGTCTTCCACCCACCCATCTCACTGAATTATTAACAGCCTTGCTAGCTTTTTTAGTTAAAAAAGTCGCTAGCAGTGCTTGATCTTGAGCTCATCTGTAATTCACTGTTCTTTTCACTTTCCTTTTGATTAAATGGCTGGCTTTAAAGACAAGGAACAGTGGAAAGAAGGCTTTTACCAGACCTTCTTGTTCTTGTTTAATGAAGTCTCCTACTTAACAATAGCTGGAGTGAAGGCTCTGAGTTAGTCCAGCGTTTTGAAGCGGCTGATTGGCCATACCGAACACAAGAGCTCCAATCACTTGAGTGCTGACAGCGTGGCTGTGCAGCAGGTGTTGTTTGGGGGGGGGGGAGGTGTAGACTCGGCCTTGATTAGCCCCTTTGATTGTGTGCTGCAGAAGGCTGGACTACCGCTGGGGCAGTCTGGGACTTGTGAAAGCCCAAATTGAGCAAAACGGAAGCATGGCACTAATGAATCCGTTCGTCTTGTACCCCATGTGAGCAAAATAGCCTAAAGACTGCTGGATGGAGAGTTTTCATTTCTTTATTCATGATTATTTCTTCTTCAGGCCATGATTTAATTTAACACCTTCCCACTTTACCAGGAAGATTATACTACATTATAGCAGCTCCTGAAATGTGATATGTGGTGTTTTTTTCCGTAATTGTGTTGTGTCTTCCGACCTGCTCATCTCCTTTACAAAGAAATCCTAATTGAACTCATGAGAGGGAACATAAGGGCATTAGGTCCTACAACAGAGAATGCTTTAGGCAAAGCACTCTATAGTCTTCTTCTGTGGTCCAGTTTAGTAGTTCATATCATGTGTACTCCATTGTCTCCCATTGTGTTTGTCTTTGCATGTTTTTCAGGTGGAACGTTGTGGGGATCCAGGGCTCACTGATGAGTTACTTTTCTGAGCCCATCTACTTCTCCAGCATCATTCTGGGCAGCCTGTATCACGCTGACCACCTATCTCGGGCCATGTACCAGCGCATTGCAGACATTGAGGACCTGCCCCAGCAGTTCACCCTCAATCGGCCCCTGCTCAGCGGTGAGGGAACCCACCCCCACCCCACCCTCTTTTCTCTCTGTTTTTTCTCTCTCGCTGCACACAGCATTGGTGTCAAATCCAAGTACAGGTTACAGAATCTCTCTCTGGCACTCTCTCTCGCTCACTGGCTCTTGCTCTCTCGTTCATCCCCTCTCTCTCATGTTCTCTCATGCAGTCTCAATTTGTCTTCACTTTCTCTCATACCCCCCCCCCCCATCACTCTCTTGCTAATTCTGTTTTTGCTGCCTGTATTGCTTTCTCTCTCTCTTTCTATTTATCTCGCTTGCTTGATCACATGCTCTCGCTTGCACTTTGTCTTCTGCCTCTTACTTATTCTCTTACTGTCTCTCTTTTCTCTCATATTTTCCTTTCTCTCATTTCTACCTCTTCTGTATCATTCTCTCTCTCTCTCTCTCTCTCTCTCTATTTGTCTCTTTTTGTTCTATTTTTTCTATGTCTTTCGCTGGCTCACTGTTTCTGAACTCCCTGCACACTTCTGTGAATTACCTGCTTTAACATACACCCTGCAACCATGAAAGGGCTCGGTAATGAGCTGATTAGTTGAATCATGTGCAAGGCAGAGGTGCCTCCAGGACCAGGGTTGAGAAACTGCTCTCTTTTGCTCAGTGTCTCTGTCTCTCTCTCTTTCATTCTCTTTTATATGCACATTGAATGATTTTAGTCATTTAAGAAGGTGTTGAAATTAAGTCAACCTGATTGTGCTGTTTCTGTCAATCAACAGGAGTATGTTAGGCAACATAAATCCACTAGGTGTCACTGTATCTTTTGATAGTATGCCTTTCCGACTTCTGTCCATACACGACCCAGCAACAAGTAGATCACTCCACACATGTTGATTGTTTTTGTGACTGGTAGAATTCACTGTTGCACCACTACACAGATTAAAATCTATTTAATTTAATCTATTTATTCCAAAAGTTAACAGTTTGCATACTATTGCAGTGTTTGTGTTCGAATTTCACCACAAAATACCATCTTAAACATTTAGCACAGGTGAATATTTCCAAAAAGAGTCTTTAAACAACCATCAACCTCAAAACCTCGCATTTAAAAGTTAAACATCATTGTATTAATCAACAGAAACACGTATGCAAAGGTGCAGTAACCTGCCATCACACTGCTCTACATTGTTATCTAAACTAAAGGTCAGCAGTTTAAGCAGCATTCAGAGAGCTGTTTAAACGTGGCATTAACGTGAGTTCTGTATCTGGATATACTTTGACCAGATTTTGTTTATACCTGTGATTAAAATGCATCCCCAACATGACCAGGTGAGGTCCGATTTCAACTTCCTGTGTAAAAAGTGCACTAATGTGTACATCGTTTCCATCTTACTGACTGTAAAACGTTTCTTATTAAAACTGTCCTGCTCTAGGAGGCGGTGGGGTTCTACAATGTAGTGGAACAATAGATGATTCTCACATTGCTGTAACATTTCTGTCAGAAAAGGTGACAGACTACACTGTCATCTACCAGTAAAGAAACCTGCATGGAAGTGTGCACATGTGCACACACAAGCACACACGAGCAAGCAAAAATGGTGGGAGCAGCCAAAGTCCACAGTAACACATTCCATTTAGGCTTGTATTAAATGTGGATGAGATCCGTCTCTGACCACCTCCGAATGTGGTTTCAGTGATCCAGTCAGTGATCCAGTGTCCAGGGGGTGTTTACACCTGGATTTCTAATCTAAATGCAAAATCTAAAATGCATGTTAGTACTAGATTTAAACAGGCTCTAAAGGTCTAGTGTAATGCCGAGAGACTTCTTTGAATAGAGACTGTTTATTGCAGAAGAAACATAAAAGAGTGGGTTTCTACAAACTTTTGGAAATCTAGTGACTGCATTAGCAAGACTGTAACAGGTGACCTACAATGTTCCCAAAGCATGAAAGCAAATATACAGATCCAGTATCACGAGCTTATTAGGATTATTGTAGTAAAAGTTTCCCCAACTTTTACTCTCTCTTACGCTCTCACTCTCAGTCTGGTATTTTTATATCTCACACTTTCTGTTCCCACATTCCTTTAATTAACAGTGGGAGCAAGAATCATTTCATCTCTTTAAAGCTGTATGCAAACTCGAGTCTGCTCTTTTTAAAGACTTGAGAGGCACTTTAGAATCCCAGCCTGGTTTCTGTCTCCAACTTCTTTTGAAGTGATATTTGCTTAACATCTGTAGAAAACACCACCTTAATCACATTGTTATAAGGTCATCCCTTTTAAGACACACTATACACACCTTATTCCATACTGCGTTTCAGTGTGTTACATCAGGTTCCCTGGAGTTTTCATGGCTTCTTGCTGAAGTCTCGATTTCATAAGTCTGTGATGGGAGTGTGGGATATAACAGTGTTGCTCTACAAACAAAAGCCACTTGTTTAACTCCTCCAAAGTTAAAGGACACATCTTTTGATTTCAAAACAGAAATGAGGTGACCTTTCTCTAAAGCCTTAAAACTCTAGTTTGACATTTACTGCCAGTCCATCGGTATCAGTCAATCAAGAGCATAAAATGTAGTTCAAAACTAAGAAATTCCAACTAAAATGACAAAGCTGGGTAGTAAAATAAATTAAAAAAAATCAGACCAAAAAATGTAATGATGGTATATGTAACTGATTACAATATTAGAGTGAAAGGATCAGTTTATTTAGCCTGGATACAAGATGAGATATGGTTGGCCATTAGAGGCATTCAGGTTCCATATGGCATCTTGTGCCACATTTGCCCACAGATGCTGCAGCTCATATATTGCTAAAGCTGGCATCCCAGCTAATCCCATAAATGCATGAATAGCGATAAATCTGGATTCCAGCCAGACCAAGGATGTTGCCATCTGACGGAGACATTCCTGGAAAACCCTAGCAGTGCGTGGGAGCGCATTATCCTACTGAAAAGCCCTGTCATGAGAGGCAACACACTGCAAAATGTCCTGCTCATATCGCTGAGCTATTAGGTGTCCCTCGTCTCACTACTAGGACTGACTGACTGTGTGCCCAGATCATCCCACCAGCAGTTAGGGCAGTGTGTCGCTCCACAGCAAAGGCAGGATTGAAGTGCTCACCACAAGGCCTCCATACTCCTATGGGCATGGGCAACATGATACCACATTTCCTTTTTGTGGAAACAACCATCCTGCTTCTATCAGTCCGCTGATTTGTCCCTTCTGAAAGTCTGTGAGCTTGGCAAAATGTCTTTGTGTTGTAGAGGTCTAGCAGTCAACAAGGTACACTCCTCTCCAAGTATCCTCTGAGAGTCTTTTTATAAGGCAGCAGGGGAACCAATTTTATGCCCTCTTGCGATAAGACCCAGTCTAATCACACCACACCAGTAATCATTTCCATATCTGCCTGAGACAGAACTGCACTCCAAGTATTGCAATAATTATCTTTGGGTGCCTTCATTTTTGTCAAAACGTTTATCAAATTAAAGTTGTAAAATAACCAAAGTAAATAAAATAACTGAGAATAGGACCATAAAATGTCTTTATAAAACATTACAGATTTTCCATTTTTCATCGCCTCACCTCTACTGGAAGCCTGTTCCAGCATTTTGGAGTGCAGTGACTGAAAGCAGCATCACCAAACGTCTGCTTTGAGGACCAACTAAGCACCTGAGGATCTGAGGGTTTTTTGAACGATAGTGCAAGACCCATGTAGCACCATATAAACGAATCAAATATTTTTATCGGTATATACAAACAAACCAGTGTAAAGGCTTTAAAACATGTGTAATGTGTGCTCTCCTTCTGCATTCGGTCAGAACTTGTGCAGCAGAATGTTGAATAATTGTGGGTTTTGGTACACCGGAGCGGAGAGCATTACAGTAGTCTAGTCTGCTAGCTCTTAAAACATCCATCAGTCTCTCTGAAGAATGGCCTCACTTTAGACCTGCTCTTCAGACGATACAAGGCTTAGCAATCAGTAACCAGAAGAAACAGGAGTTTAAAGTAAATGTTAAAAAGTACGTTTTGCAGATTAGACAAAGTGAAGTTTGAGATGGTCCTGAATGGTCCTGTCAGCACTTCCTTTTCGTTTTGTCCTCCCTGTACTCTCCCTCCTCCTTCAGCTCTGCAGGTAGACTGATAATGGGGTGGGCAATTAACCTTTTCCGCTTTAGAGATTTTGAGAAAGGCTTACATCACTCCACTCAGAGTGTTGTAAATCATGCCAGCTGCTGAGGCTTCACTCAGTCCAGTCTGGACTGCGGTGCTGCAGGGACTCTTAACCATTGAAAAGTTGAACATTGAGCATTTTCAGCTCTTTTCTAAGTACGTGAGAAATATTCTCTCCGAGAATTGATTTCAAAAGTTAAGATCATACGTGATTTGATCTTGTTCTTTGGGTCTTTCAAATATATTTTCCTGCAGCATGGGATCCTTTTCATCTTATTGATTACAAAATAATTGCTGAGCCACACCATCCTCTCTGTGCATCTGTGTGCCAAGCAGGAATCAGCAATGCAGAGGCACGGCAACCAGGGAAGGCTCCTAACTTCAGTGTGAACTGGACTGTGGGAGACCAGGGTCTGGAGGTCATTAATGCCACCACAGGCAAAGACGACATGGGCCGGCCTTCGCGTCTCTGCAAGCATGCCCTCTACAGCCGCTGGGTTCGACTGCACTCAAAGGTATAGTGGGCCATGTTTTGGTCAGATTAATTAGAATCGGTGAAAACAAAAGTGTTCACAGTGGAGAAAGTGTCTACAATCATCACTATTTACAGTGTGTGCATTCACTCCGATCAACCATAACACTATGAACGCACCCTTGTTTCTACTGTCACTACAACATTAGAGCACTTTGTAGTTCTATAATTACAGACTGTAGTCCATCTGTTTCACAGCATATTTGTTATCTGCCTTTTATTGTGTTCTTCAATGCTCCCCAGTGGGGGTGACCCCAAAGAGCAGGTATTGTATGGATGGAGGGTTATTCTCAGCAGTGACACTGACATGATGTGAACTGACAGAATTGTAGAACTACAAAGTGCTCCTGTAAGTGGAACCAATAAAATGTTCCGTTATCTGCGTGCACATCGAATCTCACATTTTCCTATGACGTCTTGAAACCTGATACATGTCTGATATGTGACAATGTGACTCAAGTCTAAACAGCCAGATGGGAATTTGTGGAATTCTGACTCAGTGTCTGATCATTTCTGATCTTCTTTTTCTCCTCAGCTCTCGTCAACCTTGCGGATCAAAGTGTCCAAACCCAGCTCGTACCATGAAGCCAAACAGGCGGCAGTGGAGTACCATGCTGCCAAGCAGACGCTCATCAAGGCCTTCCAGAAAGCAGGCTTGGGAGCCTGGGTGAAAAAGCCTATAGAACAGGACCAGTTCTCTCTCAACTCCTGAATTGGGCTCAAGAGGGACAAAGTAGAGATCTGAGAGACATGACTACAACCAGCCGTTGATTCTTCACTTGATGTGTGTGTGTGTGTGTGTGTGTGTGTGTCTGGGCGTGTGTGTGTGTGTGTGTGTGTGTGTGTGTGTGTGTGTTTGTATTTATTCCCAGCCAAAACACAGCCCTTTAGTCCCAACACTTTTACGCTCTCATAACTCATGATTCCTCAAGTGTGTGAAGACATGATTTTGCCTTTTAATTTGTAACGTACGTAGGACTAGTCTGTCAGACGTTTGTTTCGGAGTTAATGGCATTAGCCCACAGTGCATATTAGGAAATGCTGTCATTTATAACTGGAAAGTTCTGTCCTTTTGCGCTCGTGTTTTGTGTTGCATTGGTCATTTTATTCCCAAGGCTTTATGTTCTAAAATGGAACGGACGAGGTCAGAGTACTCTCTCATGTTCAGATTGACCACATGCCTGCAGGCATCAGAGGAAGGTACTAGGTAGAGCGTGTAACTGTTCCTGTTCCTCCTAATCAGAACACCTTGGGCTTAAAAGAAGACCATTGAGATTTATATAAAGCATTCCTTTAGGTTTTGTTTTATTCTGTTCACCGTAGGTCTTGGATAGTGTCGTCCATTTTTTTTTTTTATCTTTCCCATTTTTCATCAGGACACATTTAAAGTAGGTTTAGTGGACAGCGCATTGTGTGTGTTTTTAGCAAAATATATTCATGTATTAATTTGACCTCACATGGAAACATTTAGTCCCTTAAAAGATCGCAGTATCCTTTTTAAGATGCAAGAAGGAAGCGTTCACCGAAGCGTTCCTTTCAGAATACGAAATGATCTCGTTCTCATTCCCGTGCATCACCGATTCAGCCGAAGTGCATTGTTTTCATTAAACAATGTGTCGTGGTGCTTTCAGTTCCAATAATGTCTCCAGTGCATGTTTGTATTGTGTGCTGTAGTGCACATCACTCTGAAAAATTGCTCCCTTTTTTAACTGGGCAAAAAATGTAGACTTAAGAAGTTGCCTTCTTTTGACCATTTTAGAAGAGTCACCTCTGCATTTAGGTACTTTTACAAGAACGATGTATTGACTTTTTTTAAGCTGCATGGAGAACACATTCACACAGGGAGCTAGGTTTTGTAGCACCTCCCTTTTAGCTACTGCAATGTCTGTTTCCCTTAAGTTGACTTTATGCTTCGATCATCGTGGACCAGATGACGGATTACTCCTGTCCGATCCTTCCCAACTGGGAAGGGCTTTGTTCTCAGTGGTGCACGTTTCTTGTTTAAAGCCATCTCTCTGCATGGAAAGAGTGGCTGGTTTGCAGGGGCCATTTGGAAGCCCCTCAACCCCCCTCCCTACATCCACATGGGTTGTTGAGATTTTGGTGCCGGAGTTTTTTTGGCACAAACTGCTTCATTTTGTTGAGTTTTGCTGTATACATGAGACTGAGCTAAACTTTTCTCTGCTCCTTTTAAGCTTGAGCTCTCTTTGATTGATTGATGGCCTGCGAAATGCAGCATGTTTGACTGATAAGGATGTAGAAGTTTGTATTATACATCGGGGCACGTTTTCTAGAACGATCTTTTCTTTCTTTCTTTGGGGGGCATGAAGTCAGTCAGCTCAGAATAAAAAAATGAACACTCTCACTGTTGAGAGTTATGCAGAATGGGAAGCCTCTCTGAGGCATAGGCTGCTATGGTGTGTTCGTAAAGTAGCGTTTCTATTTGACGAAATAAGCAGTAGAATGTGTCTTTCTATGAAAATACAATAACCTGAATTTGGATCACTTTGCAGTGCTGATTCCTGTGGGATGCATGTGTGTATTTCATAGTTCAGTCTGTTAGACAACCTCTGAATCAACCCCAGCCCTCAAATCTCAACCGCTAACCCTGGGGCCCATCACTACTGGACTTATTTGATTCTCTCGTGCAGCAGCATGGAGTATGGAGGTAGAGTTTAATTTACAACGTTTCAACGAGCCCATCCGGGTGAGTGTGTGTGTGTATGTCCGTATGTTTGTGTGCGTGCACCTGCTGCTGAGCCCAACCGACACTCTGTCGAGATGTCATGGCAACAGGATTTGGAGATTGCTGTTGAATCTTCACCAAAGATGATGTCATTTTTTTGGCTATTTTCTTTCAAGGTGAACAAAAAATAATAAAAAATAACGGAGACTTTATTTTTAAAAAATGAAAAAAATCTAAGCAAGTTATTTGTGTAAAGATTGTTGGGCATATTACAACTTGTCACCATTGTTTTTGTATATTCATTTACTAATATATTTTTAATTAGTACAAATGAATATGGTTGTGTTCCTCAGTGATAACTGAACTGCTCCTTTCTCTGTATTTCCACGCCTCTTCATTTACAACTGTAAATATTGTGAACCTCTCTATCATTGCCATGGACACCCTGCATATAGTACTGGCATTTTTGAAAATGTATTTCTCATGACAAACAATTCCACAGTTGCCAACAAAAAGAAAAGCAACAAAAAAAATCAATCCTTTCATTCCCACAGTTTTAATGAGTTTTAGGTTTATTTTAATGTTTGTTTGTTTGTTTTTTGGTTGTTTTTCTTTTCTACATCTCTGCCCCAGTCTCTGCTTCATCAGTGCAGTTCACCTGACCATGACGCACTGATCTAGAGAGAGGGAGGCTGTATGTCTTTGCAGAGCTTGGACCTCAGTTTGTGCTGTAAAAGTGACTGGCTATGTTAGGGGGACCAGGCCAGCACTGTTCCGGTGGCCATTCACTTGGTTCACCTTCTTCAAATAGAAACCATTCCGTCCTAAACTTAATAAACATAGTTTGAACAAAAAATTAAATATATATTTTAAAAAATTGTATTTTAGAATTCTAAGAGTAGTTGATTAGGAATCATTCACCCCTCTTTAGTTCAGAGCCTGCAGACAGAACAGAGGATTAGCGAGGTGGTTTGGGGTGACTTCTTTTTTTCTTCCTTTTGATTTTTTATTCTTGAGCCATCCACCATCTTGTCTTTAATGTATGTGTCTGACTGATGCCTGCTACTATACTGTTCTCTATACATTCTACTGTTCTTTACCAACTGCCCAAGATGTCAATGAATGATGTCATGAAAACAACTCCCTGTCACAACCAAGATGGACCTTTTAATTTTTTATTCTTCTAGAACTGGACAGTGTCTCAATCAAGTCCTAACCTCTGACCTGTGACCCAGTGTTCTCTGGTCCTGGCAGGCCTGTTCTGAGCGTGTTGTGATTCGGTGACTGTACAGTGGGGCACAGTGGCGCTGGAGCCCGGTGCTGTCCGCTCCGTACCTGCCCTGCCCTCTCCTGCGTGTCCTTTGTAATATCCATACACAGGCCACCTGCATGAGCTCCTCCACTGAAGCTGCACCCAGCATGATGACTATAAACGGACTTGTATGTAGAAAAATAAAACATAGATCTATATATAAATGAAAAAAAATAATAAACAAGATCTTAGTTTACCTTTGTATATGAGTGTTTTTTTTGTGTCCCAGTATGTAAACTGAGTGTAAGAAGTGTGTGTAAGTGATTGGTGTCTTATTCAAGTACCATTATAGCTTTATTTGTAATTTTGTTTTACAAAATAGGTTTTAGTTTGTTCTGGGAGAAATGACATCATCTAATGGCACAATGTAAAGAATAAATGCCAGATCCACATTATTTTAATAAGTGAAAAGGTGATGTCTGTTAGGTCAATGGAATGTAAAGAAAGCTTCAGCTACTTTCATGGTTCTTTTTTAGATTATTCTTATGTTGTGGAAGCCGTCTTCTATTGTGCTTTTCTGTACATTCCTACCACCAGTGCAGTATTTCCAAACCTCCTTCTCTTAATATTCTACAGCATATTTCAAGCTTTGTTTTGTGAAATGTCGCAGGTAAGGTGTTGTTCCTATGACTGTTCTTTTTAAGAGTTATGTTTGCCAAGTAACACTGCTTATTGGAACAGTGCACCACCCTCTGGACCTACTTTAAAAGTGTCCTGATGATGCAGATTCTTGGCAGTCATGTGGGGCTCTTGATTTGCCTGTCTTACCAGCATACAAGTTTTCCCTGAGAGTTTTCTTAGACCTCCACATCTCATTTTGATCTCCAGCATTTACAGTTATACTGCTATTTTTTTACCAAGCCACACTGTAACTGCAAGCTGAAAATGCTCAGTTGTCTTCTTAAAGCCTTGTCCTGCCGTCTGGGCTTCACAATTTCAGATCTTTAGACTGTTACTTAGAGGAGTTTTGAAATTTGACAATGTCTGACTGCCACTCAAAAAGAAAAAAAATACTTGGATAGTGTCAAGTGCCCTATCCAGGTGCCAATCCAGTCCAAATATTGGTGACTTCAGTGTTTTGCTCAGTTCCAATGAATTCCCAATTTACTCAAACTGATTGGCTGAAACTGGAGAGCTGTTTGGACTGGTGGATTATGAGTGCCCCTATGGTAGCACCTGCAATGGTTGAAAGAGTTCCTTCATTTGATTAATCAAGGTTGCCAACGCATGTTACAGTTCTGGCAACACACCGGAGTGTGGGATTTCTCTGATCCAAAAGCACCTGATTCAGATCAGTCATCAAATTAAGCAAATTAACAAACTCCTTATGGGTTGAAGTGGGTGTGGAAAAGCATGAAAAAGCTGAAATATGCACAACAAGGGCCCATCAGGACCAGGATTGGAAATGCCTATGATGATGTAATTCAGTGTTTCTCAACCCAGGTCCTATCCTCAGGGTGAGGCAGTAGACCATATTGGGTCAGAAATGTCACTTTTTGTTTTTGCTTTTGAGTTGTTCCATGTTCTAGTTATAAACAGACTTTAGAGGGTTCCCTGCTTTAACCCACCCCCTGCAACTTGTTTGGATAGTTGAATCAGGGAGCAGGGAAAGCTCTAACATGTTACGATCAGTGATATCTCCAGGACCAGGGTTGAGAAACACTGGTGTAACTGAACACTGTCGGGATGTAGGCTGCATCTCTCAGCTGTGTTTGAAGAATCCTTCTAATAAGAAACAGCTTAGACAGAGGTCTCCAGTGCGTCCGGAAAGTATTCCCAGTGCTTCACTTTTTGCATGTTATGTTACAGCCTTATTTATTAAAGTGGTTGGTGTGGCACAATATTTAACACCACCAGTGAAGCTACTACACCACGTGGGAGACTGGGGTTCGAGTCCCAGTCTTAACCTTGTAAGTCGCTCTGAATCAGCCATAAATGTAAATTAAAATTTACAAGCCCAGACTTGAACCTGATTGAACATCTCTGAAGATATCTAAAAATGGCCCAGTCGAGTTGGTGGAGCTTGAGAGGTTCTGCAAAAAAGGGAGAAACTTCCCAAAAACAGATGTGCCAAGCTAGTAATATCATACTCAAGGCTGTCAAAGGTACTTCAACAAAGTACTGAGCAAAGGCTGTGAATAGCTATATGTATTATATGTTTGTTTTAATTTTCTATAAATTTGCAAACAAACGTTTCTCACTTTGTCATCGTTACACGGTATTGCGTGTAGAATTTTGAGGGAAATAATGAGCAAATAGTGAAGCATTTGAACAGTTTCCGGATGCTCTGTAGCTTTTGGAATGCAGCTCTGGCCTGTATGGGTTTGCTTAGAATAAATACTGCCTTTAGAAAACTGGAGCTCTGAGGTTCTCTCTTCTTCCAGCATCTCTCCAATTCCACTCCATCCTTTTAGTGTAACAGCTCAGTTTGTTTGATCTTGACGAGCTTGACTACCAATCCTTTTTCCAGATTCAAAACCATAAAATGACACTGTATTTTATACATTGTATTTTAGCTCCAAAAGTTTGTAGACACCTGCTTTTCCAAAGTTACTTTTGAAATCAAGGTTAAGAATAAGAAGTTTGTTTCCCTTCGCTGCAATAAGACCATTTGCTCTTGTGAAAATCAAATCAAATGCAGGTTTCCGGCTGCACCCTACCTTCATTTCCCTGAGGGGACCCTCCCAAGGGATCAATAAAGTTCTATCTTATCTTATATCAAAGTTTATTTGTATTGCAACTGAAGTGGTCACAGAGCAGCTTCACAGAAATCAAGAAATAAAAAAGTGAACAACAGATGAACAGGCCTCACACTAGATTTTGGAACATTGCTGTGAGGACTTGATGGCATTCCGCAATGACAGAAATGCCACTCAAACATATCTGACAGAGTCCTGTTATACTGGCAGTGCTTTTCTATGGCTTTCTAAGCTGTGCATTCTCAACTACATTCCTGTCTGCAATGTGTGCAACTCAATGTGGCTAAAGTCGTTATAAGTGTCTCGAAAGTGTAATCAAAATTATTTCAAATACATCAACATTAGCTGTTGTGAGAAAACTGTAAATTGGCCCATCTTGCTAATGGGCGCTTAAGGTCTGTTGCTTGTGTTGCAACATTCCTGGATTAGAAATGGATTCATATGAGCTGAGGAATGAACACCTTAAAAAAACAAAGAATATTAAGCGACCAGCCTGATTATGAGCTCCATAGGTCGACATGTTCATTGATGTCGGGTGGGTCAGTGTAACCTTGGAAACGCTAGTGTGCATGCTCCATTGACATCACTCCAGCCAAGTGAACTCATCTACCAAAGTTAGCAACCTTGGATCACTATTAACATTGACTCAGGGCTATCTAATGATGCTTATTTAAAAGCTTAGTTTGTTTCTTAGACACATCCAGTTTAAAAGACTTGAAGTTTAATATCCATTGAATTTGAGATTTAGTTTGTTATTTCTAAACTTTCCTCTATAAACTATATATTTACATACACATCTCTTAGATAAGCAGACGCATCAATAATAAATCAATACTTAATGATATACAGAGGCTTTGGAGACGCACTGAGACAGTCCAGTGGGACAGCTCAGATCTGAGCTGGGATTTCATGCTGGAGAACCGTGAGAACCCTGTCTGCCTTCCACTTGGGAGGACTGTTTGTATTGGAGATCCATAATTTAAAAAGCCTCACCAAGAGATGGTAGAGTAGGAGAACAAGCTTCTAGCCATGCTGACTTATTCAGCACTAAAGAAAGAATTATTCAATTCATTCTCCAGCTCCGGCAGGGAGTCAGGCTCCGGCAGAGAGAGAGAGGTCTTGGGTAAAGAGTGGCAGACACTCGCTCACTTCTCTTGCTCTGTCCTCATATCTCCCCCAAGTTATCTTTGTGTTTGTCTCTGTGTTTTGTAGAAGCACGACCTGCTGAGTGCAGAGAATAATTATGCTTGCAGAAATGATTTTAGCCGAGTTACTCTGAGGTGGTTTCTGGTTGCAGATTAGGCCAAATCCTGGATTAAGTGAAACTGTCAGGTGCTTTTTCCCTCTGTGATTCCTCTTAGTGCGAGACTAAGCTTAATTAATCTCTGTCTGAAAACTGACTGCAGTGTTTTGAGTCAGTACTGATCTGTTGTGTAAGAGACTGTATCTAGAAAAGCTCTGATGGCTTTGGAACTTGCCGCCTGAGCCCAGCAGATAATGTTTCTGATGTGAATCAATGATGTATCATTATATACAATAATATAATGCTTTTCATAAAATATATATAATACCTCTGCAAAACAGACTGTCTGGAAAGCTTCTGGGCAAAATACCTATGCCAAACAGTTCTGAAGGCAGCTCTGCCTCTGAGGCAGAACAAATGGAACTGGTTCAATGAATAACCAGTTAAAATCACCAGTAGGAAGTAGGAAACACGTCTTTCGTCTCAAACAACAAAATCTCAAACTGAATTGCAAACCTTTTTCCCACACTTAGAACCAAATGCATGTGTTCTGCCTCAAAGGCAGAGCTTCGTGATTGTGTGATTTTGCGCACAACGGTTTGGAAATCAATGGTCGTAAGTGTGCAGGTTACATTAGTTTCTGAGCTGCAGTTTGAACAGCATACTCCATAATCTTTACACTTCAATCAACTTTGTGCTATGTTTAGGACTGTTTAGGAAGTTACACTAGCTTCCTAAAGAATCTGCTGTCAAATTTTCAGAGATTACAAAGCCTAGATGGGCTGGCATGCTCCCGTGAGCATTTTAAGGCCAAGTGTGGAGTTTTTCAGAAATGCTGCTGGAGACAAGCTTATACTGCCAACCCAAAGTAGATTTTTGGTCCATCTATGTTGCACACAGATTGATTTGATAGTTTGAACAGCAAAAAAATTGGATTTCAGCATTTCTGCATCACTCAGAAAACAACTATTACCATGTCCAGCGTCCAGTATGACAGCAAGAAAGGCTGCATAGCCATTGTGGTGATGTAGCTACAGACTCATATATCATTTCCACAGCAACCCATGAAGATAGATTTGTGATGTCCGGTTGTCTGCAAATCTGATCTGATTACTTTTAAATAACAGTGCAGACAGTGAACTCAGCGGATCTGATTTGAGAAACAAATCTGATTTGTCTGCAATCTGAACACATCATCTTTAAGATCGCTTTTGAGAATGACCTCTTTATGACCGTCATTTAAAAATCTATATTAAGGCTTTATGAGACTCTTAAGGATCCACATAAATACATTAATGTTTCTCGGCCACTCTGTGTGGAGTGAGGTATTGAATCATCATTCAAATAAAAGTGCCTATTTTGCTGTAGATGATGCTAATGAAGTTGACTGGTCATTAGTCTGCTTCCTGCTGTAGTCTCCAGAGCAGTGGCCCTGTGCCTCCACGCAGTGAGCAGCTTAATGGAGCTGGAACAGTGCATTCTCACTCCTCACTCCTCAGCAGATGGTGGGATAGGAGGAACCCTTCATCAGCTCCAGAACCACACCGCTTCACCTCCCTGACTCACTGCTAGAACTGTCTCATGACTGTGTACAGTCTTAGGTTCACAGGTATGTGTTTTATCCCATGTAGGATTAGTTCGATGCCAAGCACCATCACAAGAAGTGTAAAAATACAGATCCACTGAACTGGATAAATATGTATCACAGCGTGTGGAGTGGACGTATGAAGCCAAAATAGGCTTTGAGTGCAAGTAAAGAGCATCTTCATTTGACCACACTGAAATATAGAAAAATAGCAAAGCAAGTATATTGGAGGTTGTGTTTCTTAGAGGGGGTGTGATTTACTATTGACCAATAGGTCGTACTGGTCACAAATAAATTTGCATAGCCATCAGCCGTTTCAATTTAAACTAGATATCATATCCCATTTCTTTTTCCATGTCCCATGGAAGCTAAAGAAAGCTGCACTGACCTTCAAGATATGCATGTAGGGCCTCCTGCATTGATTTTGATTGTAATCGCTGTCAGAGTAACTTGTTTGTTTGCAATATTCTAGACAGATGCCACTGTGCACAATTATTACCACCCACTGTGCTGTCCACTGTTGGTGGTAATGCCGTCTATGACTTATTCTAATTACAGGTGTGACATTGTGCATCGAGGAATGTTACATGTATGCATAAATTGTGAAATGGAATGTCCCATCCACTGCCATGCTTCATTTGAATGCCTGTAATTCACGTTGCCTTGCTATTAACACAATGACCAGCAAATGACCAGCCCCACTCACAAGATAACACCTCTCAACTTATACAGGTGTGAGTGTCCCCAAGTCATCCTACAAGATCATGTCAATTTACGTACTGCTCTCCCATGACTTTGGCATCTCAGCATTGGACACTAAGCTAATGCTCCTTACCTCCACTTCACACTTGTCAATATAACATCTGTGATGTTGTTTAATAAAGTATCATTTGTAATAAAGTGAAACAGACCAGTGCCGTTTTGTGTACCTGTACCACACTGTACACTTCTAATTTATAAACACCTAATCTGTAAATCTCAGAGACTCAGAGCATATTTACTGCATTTTATTTATCAGTACAGAGCCTATACTCTAGTTTACACCTTCAATTTCCACCTCATCCATTTGGCTTCTCCTTATATGTATTTCTTCTCACTGGACCACAGAAGTAGCCAAATGGGGCGGACGGTGGCTTGGTGGTTAACATGTTTGGCTCTCTGCAATGGGGCCTTGAGTTCAATGTTTCCATGTTCTCCTCTGGGGACTCTGGTTTCCCACATTCCAGAAACATGGAGATCTGCTACTCTCTACATGTATGTATGTACTGAAGTGAATGCTGCTTCTGCCTGTGTGTGTTGGCTGAGTGCGATTGTATATAGAGTGCTGACTGTAGAAAGGTGTGATATAGGTGTTCACATAACGTGCTGTCCAAGTATAGCTTTGTTAATTCATAACAGCGTTTTGCTGTACCAGGCAACCCTGTATCAATATAATGTCAATAATGTGGAAATAAACTGGGAGGTCATAATCACCTGACTTTTAAAAAAAAGTCTATTTGGGGCTGTAAAGTAGGCTATGCTTGTATTGATACTCATGGGAATTTACAACTTGGAATTTATATATTCCACATTTTTCTTTTCTCAAACATATATTCTGTGTGTGTGTGTGTGTGTGTGTGTGTGTGTGTGTGTGTGTGTGTGTGTGTGTGTGTGTGTGTGTGTTTGTGTGTGTGTGTGTGTGTGTGTGTGCGTGCGTGCATGCATGCTCACTACCGTACATGTCTTTGCCCTCACCTTCCCTCAGGATGCAATAGTAGTGTGGTGGTCTTGAGTCTCTGCACTGGGCATTCTCAGTCCCTCCCCTCGTCCATCACGGTCAGCCCTGTGCTTTGCTGACTCAGGAGTGCTAAGTACCGCTGTGAACTGGGAAATGGCACCTTCCTGCCCATGGCCTGAAAGAAGAGGAATCGCTGGCCACTTTTGCCCTCAGTGACTCAATAAGAGCTGAGTGTAGGTTCCATGGAAGAGCTCCTGACTCCGGTTCCTCTGCTTCTGTTTGTGTCAGCAGACAACAGCAGGCTGATTAGGCCCTTCGGGTCAGAGGAAAGAGGATCACAGGTTTTTTGATGTTTCATTCATTGGCTACTCTGGATTAAAGCTGCCCTTGTGTGACGGGCTGTACATGGTATGTGGCACAGTATAGGTGTGAGTTCCAAAAGCAAAGAAGCACAACTCGCATAAAGTCTTAAAGTTTTGTCAAACCATTTATACTTGGTGCCATACTTTACGATCTTGATCTGTTCTTTATGCTGAATTTAGGATTAATCAGAAGGGCATTTTCCCACCTGCACTTTTTGGTTCTGTTAAATCGTTTTCACTCATTGTGGTTCATTTGTGGTTCCAACCAAACTGAGAATGTGATCTGACCCAAATATCAGGTGTAATCCACAGGTTTAAGCTGAACAGCTCTGCAGGTGTAGAGCTAAACTGGTATATCGGTCAGATAATCACTATGGATATGAACAAATGCCATCTTAGCTGCTGCTCCATGTAAAACTCACATATTCCTCTTTCCATAAAAACTGTTTGCGTGACCACCTGTGTTGTATTTTGCCTTCGAATCCTGGTAGCACGAAAAGTGGCACGCAAAAGGAGGGTTAAGATGTAAATGCTACTGAGACACTGTGTGGTGTACACAATACTGACCCTGATTAGATGGTGGATAGTTTTTCAGGTTTTCTCTATAACTATTGTTCTAAAATGAACCAATCAAAATTCATTTTTATGGCTCAATCAGACATTACAGCTTGTATGACTATCCACATGAAACACTGTAACGGTGTACAGGATACTGTTCTCCTACTTTCCTCTTTCTTGATCTGTTCATGATCATTCAATAAGCTGTTTGCTTTCCTCCTGAGTAACATTTTGCCAGTTTTAATATTGAGTCCCTCAAATATGACTTTTTTTTGTTGGAGATGGAGGTGACTCACGTAAACACATCAATAAGGAATGCTTTAGGGACAGGCTTGTTCATATTACCGACAGATACGGGTCGCGTTTATGAATACGAACAGCCAAGATCTGACCTGTGCAAAAAATTGTTAATATGAACCTCAGAGTCAGCAGTAATGAAGTTACAACAATGAGAAAAGACAAGAAAAAATACCTTCTTATAAAGGTTATCCAACATCAACAGGCCCTGGGTGAGAAAGATATTTGGTACAAAAATGGTACAATCAGTTTCTTTTTTCATATAATGCTGACTGAGATTAAAATGGTAAGATGTGCAGGCGTGAGGTTCAGTACTTGCATACCAATAGATTAAAGTAACAAACTGTTTTCATTTCCATTTTTCATCTGAAACATCTCAAACATGGAAATTCTTCAACGAGTTCTTTGAATTCTGATGTGGTCTACGGAGAGGAAATGTACACTCTCTGGGTCTCCTGAATGGTGAGGTTATTACTGAGAAATATGGATTTTCAGTGATTGAAATGCAGCCTGGATATTGTTGGACACTAAATTTGACAAGAACTGCAGCAGACTGGTGATATCTCTAGGCTGAAGTGAAGCCCGTGTGCTAGCATATAGAGTAACCAGGCTGTTACGACATGGAAACTCTATTAAAAAAATAGGAAAAAGGATCAAACATGGAGTTTCACAAAGCTGGACATTTTTTTGCAGCAGTATTGCAGCATATTTGATTTAAGTTCCACATTAAGTCAGTTTTGGCTTCAATTACTGGAGATTCTGTTAATGTGGAAGAACGGAATTACAGTGCATTCAGTTGAGCTCAAATAGAAGTGTATCAGAAGGCAATGAAAGATGAATTTGCAGGTGGGCCCTGGATCCATCGTGACCCTATTCAGGATGAAGCAGATAAGATATTGACTGACAGACATTTTTTGCAGCAGCTAAGAGTCTTTCATTTCTTGTTTGGGGAATTTCCACCCATTGATCCTGGCAAAGGCTTCTCGTTCTGCAGGGTTTTGGGGTCATCTGGCATGAATCATTTGCAGATTTCTAATGATTAGTTTGGGGTTCTGTAAGGAACATGATAAAATCTTCAGCTTGTGTTAAAAAACATTATCCTGCTATAGAAGCCAAATTTGTTTAATCTGCTTTCTACAGATGATGTGATGTGAACTTCTACAATGTTCTGGTATTTAATTGTATCTGTTCTTCCCTCCACCCTTTTCCCTCAGCAAGGTCAATCTAGCCCCATCCTTAACAGTTGGATCACATCCAAAAAGTTGTATTTCAAAGTTTCAAAAGTACAAAGCTACTTTAAATCTCCCTGAAAGTCTTTCATAGTCTAACAGGGGTTTTAATTGGCTTTTTTTTTGCAATCCTACAAGTTCTCTGAGACTTAGCCTTAACTATTCCTGTTAACTCCAGTAACAGAATTGCTGACTGGATTTATGCTGATATAACTCACATATAAAAATAAAACTGTAATTAAATGCAAAAAAGCAAAGCAAACAGATGCCTAGGGTTGCAAAAATGGGTTCAAGGGAGGCACTCAATGTAGAGCAGTGGAATGGGCGTTGAGAAGAGGCTCTGAGGTTGATTGGAAATTTCCTGCCACAGGGTTCTGCCCTCCTCATATTCCCTGCTGGGCACATGTTTCAAGTATTGCTGGTTCTTGCTCTTTCCTGAAAGTGAGTGGCAGTGATGCCAGCTGGCCTCTTCTAGTTTTGGCCCTCTTTCTTTTCTGCTCCACTGCGCCTTTCTTACTCTCTCACTTTTTCTGGACACCGCTAGCTGATCTGGGGTGAGGACTGCATGCATTGTCATTTTTGACAGCATTTGTGGAACTGACTCAAGCCTTTGACTAAGCATAGGTTTACAGTTTTCTTCCTCTTCCTTCTTTTAGGAAAGTCTTACAAAAGCAGTATGTGTTTTTCACATTTCTGCTGTAAGAGATCTGTCTATATATTATAAAATAAGCAAACCCAGCCCAAATGTAAAACTACAGCACAGTGGTCGTTGTTCATGATATCAGGCCGGTTAGACCATTTACATGTTTTACTTAATGCACGAATGAATATTTATATGCATTTAGAAATATGTAAATTATATATCTGGATCCCTACAAACATTGGTCATCAGAGCCCAGCTTTTCCAGTGATTACACATTAGATATTCATGTATTTTTAAAATGTAATTACCTAACACTAATACATGGTTGGTGTAGTGTAGAGGGTACCAACAATTGCCCTGCCTCTGGCAGACTGGGGTTCAATTCCATAGCCAGACAAGCACATCACACTACAACAATAAGAGCTTTTTTTTGCAAGCTCCTAACTCATTCTTCTAACATTCTCCTGTACACAATAATATGATTCAAACATAAGCCGCTCTGGATGAGAGCACCAGCAAAGAGCTCTAAATGTAAATACTCCATTGTTATGATGACTTTAAGCTGTTTGATAGTCAATATGTCTGTAGCTACATTTTCAAACATTAAATTCATAAGGTTTCAAGTGGAAATATGACTATTGGCTATGGAATTGCTGTATAGAGTGGAAATTGATGTGTGCAGTCCAATTCTCACAACAATGTTTCAACATCTAGAGCAATTATTATAATTATTTAATGTCTTTAGGGTTGTTTTGTTAGCTTTTTTGGGGGGGAGGTTGATTGATTGATTGATGTATTTTATTTTTGGACTTTTGTTTATTTTATTACAGAGCTCAATAAAACATATTTCATCCATACTGTAACGTTACACATCAACTTATAAAAATGTCAATGCCTAAGCAAACAATTGATCAACCTTTCTTGGTGCTATATAGCAGTGATTCTCAACACTGGTCCTTCAGGCACCCCTTCCCTGCATATTTTAGAGCTCTCTCTACTCCCACCACAACTACTCAGCTCATTAACAAGTCCTTTAGAGTTAGACATGGACTGCTGATGCTAAAATGTGCAGGGCAGGTGTTCAGGAGAAACACTGCTATATAGAACCATTTTTTGTTAGTTATACAGAAGCAAGTTAGTCATGGATCCATTTGCAACACATTCTCCTTCATAGATTTTTAACCAGGAAAAAACAACTTCAAATGGTTTTAGTCTTCATAGTTCTATGTAGAACCAACAGCCAGCCTTTACTGTAGAACCCGTCAAAAAAAAAGGGTGTTTTATATATTTATATTTTTTTTTTTTCTCATTCCATCAGTTCATGCTCTCACTGCTGTTTAGAACTGAATGAAATGGCTCTGAAAGATAGATAGATGGATAGATACATAGATATGATAGATGAATGTGCAGCTATTGCTTTACTCTCTATTGCTTTTTATCATCATACCTGGAGTGTAGTGCTCATCACTTTTCTAATCATACACACAGCTATGGGTTTTCTCTGTGAAGAAGAGCAATATCTTCCACTTTATTAATCCTCAGTGCCCGGTGATGGCCACCCAACCCAACTGAAGAGTCATCATATTCTATTTAGGGATCCGGAATCACACTCCCATTCAAAGTTTCACTTGAACTCACCTGTCCGGCACAGGCATAAAATGAAGTGGCGAGTGGGCACCAGCGGCCCTAAAAGAAATCATAAATCATGAAAGTCCATGTCCCAGGGACAATGGGATCCTCGCTCATTCAAGGCTCCGATTTCCATTTCAATTTTCTGCTCAGTGGAGTTGATGTATGTGGCGAATCATGCTGCAGACCAACCGCACGGCCCGCTCCCTCTCCACGCTATTTATTAGTGTGGAATCCCTGTGACCTTGGCTCTACGTCCCACAATGATGCCACACCTGCTGGCACTCTCAGCGAAGAGGAGCCGCACAAAATGAAACAGGCCGGAAAGCTAGGCTCATTACATCTGTCTGAGAGCATCACCCTCAGCTCATTCAGCCCTCAGCAGAAAAGCCTTAACCGGCCGATCAATCATTGCTGTTTAATCAATGAATCACGGTACTGACTTGAAATATTAGACTGCAACGGCAATGGTGGAAAAAGTCATCGAGATAAGATGAGTGAAAAGAGCAAAACTGGTCAATAACAGATTTTCTTGTCTGCTTCTGTTTTGTATACAGCATGAGTTATAGAATGATATAGTGAATTAAAGGACCTTTTGCAAAACATCACCCTATGCAGGGATATAAATCATGTGGTCACCTTCTAGCTCCAAATATGTAAGCATTGAGTTCATCAGTACTGCTTATTCTATACTGATACTGCTCTACTTTATATTTAGTGTGCATTTTATTCCACCATAACAAAACTCTCCAGTTATGGAACTCATATGCAACATCACTTCTCAATGGGGTTCTGAAGGCAGTGCTACCTCTGAGGCAGAACAAATACAATTGGTTCAGAGAATAATCAATTAAACTGAGCTGAAGGCAGAGATTTTGTAGTTTTTGTAGTCATATGGTGTTGGTTTCACAGAAAACTGCATGGAAAACTCGCCAAAGCTGAAAGCTGTGGCATGAATGAAGAACACATGTGCAAAACACAACCAATAAACACAAAAAATGTGAGCAGTGGTCTACATTCAGTCTACATCTACATTCACATGATTGCGTATCTTTCATGTAATACATCCACATATAAAGCTCTGAGTAGCAGATACAGGTTTCTAAAGCTTCACCTATTGGTTATTTGAATTGGTTACTCTCAACCCATGGCAGCTGTTCTGCCTCAGACGTAGAGCTGCTTTCAGAACCATTTAAAGCAGCAATCACAACATTTACAACACAAGGCTTTAAGTTAACACCAATCACTGTAGCTTTAACACTGCTGTCATTTTTAGGAGTGATTGTCATTCAGGAATGAAGCGTGCTTTATTTAAATTACCAGGGAGCAAAGAGCTGTTTGAGATTTAACTAGAAACATGCATGGCAGCACTGAATAAAGAGTTTCCAAAAATCCTCACCTTTGAGAGCATTTTCCAAATGCTCAGATTTTATTGACCAAAAATTTAAATTTGTGTGAAACCAGCCTCATCATTAGATCATGTTCCATTATCAATTTTCTAACTCAAATATAACCTTGTTCTAACCAAATGGAAGCACATGTGATCAGTTGTTTGGAGACTGGCCAGTTGATTAAGGAAATTGCAGGTGTCGCTGCTGGTGGTTTAGGACTGTGGTGAATCCAGTTTGAGAGGCCTGTTTTAACATTTTATCATTGTGACAATATTGTGGGCACTGAAACAGCAGGTTGTCGCACTCTCATGTGTTTGCTGGGTATGCGTGGTTGAGGGGGTGAAGATTATCATGTAGGAATGAGAGAAAATGTTATTACACAGGATTTGGACACATTGAAATGCTCTAATAGAGTTCAAAAACTGTTGTCTAAACTCCCAATATAATCATTAACATTCAAAACTCTCTGCCAATCAAACAAGACTTATTATGCCCTTTGTCATGAAATATAGGTTGTTGGTCAGTGTGTAAGATTATAACAAGTATTATAAACTATTGTTATGTTTCCCATCTGAGCCACATGAAGCCAGCCAGACTGATGCTGCTATGTCACCGGACAGCTCAACACACTTAGAGGAGAATGTAGACATGGCTAGCACCATGCTGAGTCCAAGTTCAACAGAGGTCAAGGGGTTTCATTGTGGTTTCAACCACATAGAGTGAATTGACACAGACCACAACATTACACAAGACATCATAAAGTGCAAAGATGGACCACAGGCACAATAAACTAATAGAATGACCACTGATGAGATTTACATGCCTGAATTCACACACTAGAGCAGCCCTGTCTGCGGCACCCAGGGAGCAGCTGAGGAGTTAAGAGGCTCTTCAGTCGTGTCTTACCAGCTCAGGGAATAGAACCGGCAACCTTCCAGTTGCAAGGCCGGTTTCTTAACCATCTGCCCCAAGCAGGCAAACCACAGTGCACACCTGTTTATTTCTACTTAACTTTCAGTGATTTTGTTCAGGAGCCGGGCCCGTCTACCGCCAGTGCTGAGCAGACAGTTGTATTGTATTTGCTTCACAGGCGAGCGGTACACAGTGGCAGTACAGGGAAGAAGGGTAGGTTAGAGGTAAAAGAGACACTGCAACTGAAATGAAGAACTCTTATCTTAAAAGTCCCGGCTTTCCTGGGTGCCAAACATTTTGACAGGGATTTCTTTGAAGATGACAGAATAATTAAAAACAGGGACCCTGTCTCTATTCAGGAGCGTGAGCGGGGGGTGCTGTTTGACGGGAGAATGAGAGGGAATTTGCATTTTGACCTTCCTGTTTCAATGGCACATGTGCCCTTCTTCTTTCAGGCCACAGACCCGAGTCTGAGGAACAGACAGCGTGGCACTGGTGACGGTGTAGCAAGAAAGGGCTGCATAAAGAAAGAGATTAATAACATATTACCAATTCAGCTCTTCATTGCAAACAGTTTCCGCCAAGCGGGGGGATATTTGAATATCTAAATTGTCTGAGCGGGGCTGGAATGGCAGCTAATGGGCCTGTGTCCTTGTCAAAGATCTCTCGACGCAAAAGAAAAACTCTGACTCAAATGAGTGGCTGACACAACACTGCCTTGGGTTATTTTATTTATTTATTTATTTCTATCTGCAGTCGAGAAATGCCACATTTTGTGCAGTCAAATACATTAGCTTGCCATTTTGACATTCCGGCTGCCTTCATAAAGAGTGGCTCCTTTCAGAAGCCGGTGATGGCAGGATTTGGCAGTAGACTTGGAGTTGAACATAATTACAGGGAATTTGTCAGTCAAGAAAGCTGTATATTTTTATTTTTAAAGTGGAAAAAAAACCAGAAAAGTTGCTCCTGTATAGACAATACAGTGAGCTCCTCCTAAAGATGGCACCGACATCTCGGGCCGTGATTAATAGGCAGTACTTTGCATATAGTCAGCCTTGTGTAACAGTAGAGCTCTCAAGCTATTTTACCCAATTATATGCAACACCCTCTACCCTCACACTGTCCTTCAGAGTCCGTGCCTTCGCTGAAAAAAGAAAAAAACAAGATTGATAGGGAACTACTTTTAAATGTGAGTTATAGTCTATGGAAAACTTCTGATATTCTGAACTATTAAGAGGACACAGAATTGCTCACTACACCCAGAACAAATGACTTGTGTGTAATACACTTTAAACACAGCGTCTTCTGCCCTTCAGGATAAAGGATGCTCGTGTCGTTGAATAGGTATACGTCCCTGACTTTGACTCCGTGATTGATTTCCGCTGCTTGTGTGAATATGAAAATACAGCCTTTTTCCTTTCTTCGGTTTCAGTTGGAGGATGTTTTTGAGAGAGAGAGAGAGAGAGACAAAATAAGGCAGAGAGAGATAGAGTGGCCTGCAGCAATCAATGTTTTTTGCTGTTTAAAAGCATGAAGCTAACCCTCCTTTAAGAACCACAAGAAGTGCTCCGTCAAAAGCAGAGTGAGAAATAGTACGTCACTCAGTCACACATGCTGATCATGCCGGCCTGAAAGTGTACATTAAGGAAAGACTCCGACTGGGCCTGTTTTATTCACAGATTTTCTCTGATGACTTAATGTTCTATTGCCGTCCCGTTCAATTTGAATTTGAAATGAATACTGCAAAACACATTCCGCTGGGGCCATTTCCTGATCAACATGATTTGTGATTTTAGTGCACAATGTTGAAGTTACTCCCAGGAGCCAGAACCAGTCCCCCATGGGCCCTCGCTCACCATCTAAACATAGTAATCACTGTATGTAGACTGCTCTCTGTGTGTTATCTCTTTTATGGAAATGTGTGTAAATATTAACGTCATTTGTTTGAATGGGGATAAAGATGAGAGACAGTTTTTGGTCTGGTACATCATGAATGATTTGAATGAGACATTCAAAAAGAGGTGAGGACAAAACAACTTTTAAAAAGTGATATCCAGTGTTCCCTTTTCATGAGAAAGTATAAAAAGGGCTCTGTTTACTGTTTTTCTAAAGCAGAGGTGGGAACCAAGGGCCAGAGTTCCTGCTCCAGGACAAGAAGTGGTGATTAATAGATGAAGTGATTCAAGCACACAAATGTGCAGAGGAATCCTGCCCTTCAGGAATGAAGCTCCCCACCCCCAGTCTGCAGGCTTCAAACTAATTGGTCTACATTTGGTCAGTGCTGGTTTGTGTCATTACTAACAAAGACATTCTAGGTGAGAGTTTCAGGTCCATCAAGTCAAAATCCACCCAGAATTTAGTTCCAACTGGTTGGGCAGCTCTGCTGCAGCTTAGTTGCCCAGGGGTGGATTACAACTTGATGTACACTGTAAAAAGTGCAAGATCCTTGAGGAACCATTGGAGTTTCCTCAATTTGAAACTGTGGAGGAACCTCTTATGGTGCTTCAAGGAACCTTCAAGAGCCTTCTTTCAAATGGAAGAACTGCCAAATGTTCCTCAATGATCTTCTACTTTTTACAAGCCATGTAGGAGACACAGCAAACATGTGGAAGAAGGTGCTCTCGTCTGATGACACCAAAGTTGAACTTTTTGGCCTAAATGCAAAATGTTATGTGATGACAGAAAACTAACACCTATCACCCTGAACACACCATCCCCACCGTGAGCTGTGTCTCATGCTGTGGGGATGCTTTACTTCAGCAGGGGAAGAGAAGTTAGTAAGTGTTGATGGGAAGATGGACGTAGTTAAATACAGGGAAATCCTGGAGGAAAACCTTTTACAGGCTGCAAAACACTGGGGCTGAGGTTTATCTTCCAGCAGAACAACAACCCTAAACATATCGGCAGTGCTAAAATGGAATGGTTTAGATCAGTGGTTCTCAATCCTGCTCCTGGAGTACCACTGCCCTGTTTGTTTTACAGTTCTCACTCATTCTAGCACACAAGGTGGTCCTACAAAGTATTGACGAACACATATGCATGCCATACTTGTAAAAATAAATAAATAAATAAATAAATAAATAAATAAATAAATAAATAAATAAATGACTTGTTGGACTATCACATAAATAAAATACATTTAAATTACATTACATATACACATAAAATACATATTAAATTACATTACATTACATTTAATAGTATGTGGGTGTGGAAAACTTATTATAAGTTTATAAGTTATTTAAAGTTTAATGGCAGCCTGCTTTAACCATTCTACACCCATTGTGGTGTGTATTTGGGGTTATTGTGCTGTTCGAACATGCTATTACGTTCATGTCAAAACAGTCTTCTTGTTTGTGGTTATGCTGAAGAATCCTGAGGTCATCATCCTTCTTCATTATCCCACTTTGTAGAATGAAACAGTTCCAAAACCAACCCAATGATTGCTGCCAAGCAAACCCTTTAATGTGGGCACAGAGAAGTTACCAACTGCGGTTCATCTTGATCGCTAACAGAAATGTTAAGAGGCCTTGCTCTTTGCAAATTACTTTCAGCACCACTGAATTAATAATAATAAAAATGAATCATTAATTTAACCCTGTACTGATTTAAAACTTCAGCACCACATGAATGTCTTTATTGTATTAAAAATGTATGTTCTACACTCATTATGCCCCAAAAATGAACAGATCATAGAAATCACTGAAAGCCCAGTGTTGACGTGGTTCATGATGTCCATGAAGAGTGTACTGACCACAAGTGTACTGGCACATACACTCATCACCATTATAATGAAACTTCAAATCAAATGTATATTCAATTCCCCCAGATAAGTATAGCTGCAATGAATTACAGTAAGAGCCCTCTACTGACTGTTTTCTACAGAACTATACAGAAACATTACCACTAACCCCAGTTTACTGCTTGTGGGCAGAGTCTTATGAGGGTGTAATGAGACTGTTCTCAGGGGCGAGTGTCAGTCAGAACCGTAACCAGGCATGTAGCATTAATTCAGTAAGGCAGCAGAGGATTGACCGAGCCGCTCTGCTCCATTACGCACTGACCCTGGCCAGCAAGAGAGCGAGGCTGGAGGACAGAGAAGTAGATCACAGTACTGATGCAGACAGAGGCTTTCACCAAGGGCTTCGGGGTATGGGGTGGGGGAGCAGAAAGATGTCTGGGGGGGGCACTGCTGTCTACACTACAAATATTTTGGTATACGTGTTCTACGTCTACTTCCAGAGTTTTTTACATATGACTTCAATGGACACACAATGAAAAAGGAGTATAATGAAACTGATCTCTTCATTATGGAAGCTCTGATGTACTGATTACTAATAAATAACCTTGTGTCTAATGGTATCTATAACTGATAAATATTTAACAAATCTACATTATGATCCATGCACAACCAT
Source organism: Acestrorhynchus altus (assembly GCA_034509495.1). Lineage (NCBI taxonomy): Eukaryota > Metazoa > Chordata > Actinopteri > Characiformes > Acestrorhynchidae > Acestrorhynchus > Acestrorhynchus altus. The sequence goes on from CM067509.1 coordinate 26,521,574, forward strand.
CAGTAATAAGATTCAAACCACCTGCCTAATATTATGTAGGGCAGGGGAGTCAAACCAGGTCAGAAACAGAGTGGTGTGTCTGCAAGTTTTCATTCTAAAACCAGCTGCAACACCTGATTCCACTCAGTCAATCGGCCAATCTTCAAACCACCGATCAGCATCCATTTAGCTGGAATGAAAACTTGCAGCCACATCAGCCTGTTTCTGACCTGGGTTTGACACTCCTGATGCAGGGCCTCCTCATGCTGACCCATTTGGCACCATGTGGCCCGTTTAATGTGGATCCTTTAAAAGTCCAAAAAGTTCAATTTAAATCCTTCATGGATCTGAAAAGAGAGCCTTAACCACACATGACCGTGTCGCTGGTTCACAGGTTGTTCCTTCTTAGAACACTTTCGATAGGTATTGACCACTCCATACCTCAAATGTTCTGAACATTTTCTGGCTCTTGACAAAGAGTTTCGGATGCTTCCGGTTGACCATTCTTTCCTGCTTCCAACATACCAACTTCTAGAACTGTCTGTTTACTTGCTGCCTAATATATCCCCCCTTGACACATGCCACTGGAAACAGGAAATCGCTATTATTCATTTCACCTGTCAGTGGTTTTATTGTTATGGCTGATGAGTGTATATGTGTTGCAGCAAAAATAGGATAACTCTACAACTCAAAAGATTGTTACTGATGGTTATTGATTCATTTGACATAATATCGACATAGCAAAGTCAGACAATTATTATAAACATTTATTATTTCTTGTAATTATTTTACATTATTTAAGAGCCACTAAATAATTAATTCATTATCCAGAGCCACTAGGACTTGACCTCCTAAATTCCCTGGCCATATTGAGCACAATTCATCATATCACATGATTAAAAGACCTCTCGTTCTTTCCAGAATATTCCATGAAACTTTAATAATTTTTGCCCGTCTGTATTAGGACACCTGACTTGGGGTACATTGCAAACTGCAGGTCAGTAATTCCACCCACACTTAGAACAAAGCAGCTACCTTTGAGCCATCACTACAACTGTGATTTATAGAAATTCATCACAGCAGAAGGAAATGTGTTACAAGTTGAACTCAACCACTTTTATTGGTACAGTAATGGAGATTCAAGTGGCATTTGTGCCCATCTTATTTATGGGGCTATAGTGTATTAGAGATCTGAGCTGAAAAAATAGCCTCTTTCATCTGATGCTGTTGTTTTCACATTTGAGTTTTCAGTTTTTGAATGAAAAAAAGGTGCTATGCACTGCATGCAAGAGGCCTTTGCTCATGTCATATTTTTACTACAATGATTGTTACTATACTGATGAGTTTTTCCAGTAGACTGGAATTTTGTCACTGCTGGTAGACCTGCATGAACTTCATTCACACTATGGCCTTTGGCACCCAAATGCAACCCATTTTCTGACACTAGATACTGAGATATTCACTATACCAACTCAGTCTTTGAATCCCATTGCACACCTTGCAGGTGTTTAAAACCCAATCATCCTCAGGAGCCTTTAGTTACTACCCCTTTCAACAAACAAGGGTGATTACTTTTGTTGTCCAATGAGCTGTTGTTTTGTTGGAACATGTAATGGAATGAATAAGATGAATTAATGAATGAATGAATGAATGAATGAATAAATAAATAAATAAATAAGCCATATGTATGTAATAATAATAATAAAATAATAATAATAATAATAATAATAATAATTGTTCTTTCCCTTCACATGTGTTTTTAGCTCCAGCAGACTATGAGAGAAGATAGCTTTTCAGCAGATTTAACAGACTTTTGTTAAATGATCATATGCTCAGTGAGCTGTCGCTACCTTGCCAATGTCAGACGTATTAATGCTTTGTGATTCAGTTACACAGACCTTCACTTCAGGGAACTAATTCTAATTTCAGACACAGCCAACATTATGTGGATGATGGTACTTAAAATGTTGATGTGGTCTGGTTCCCGTAGCAGCTTGCATTCTCATAACTACCTAGCTAGCAGTTTCTGGAAGTGATGTGCTGCTCTCCAGTATCAACAACACCTTATCTGTGTTTCAAAGCCTGGGCTGCAGGGTGGGTCCTTGGGAAGACTCTCCTATGAAGACATAGCGACTATGTGGTGACAAAACCAGCAATCAGACACCTGTGCCTGAAGTGGCCCAGAAGTGGTTTAGTACATGTGGGCTAAATGTACATTTTTAATATGTGGGCCACTTTTGGCTCGTATGTAGGCTGCCAGGGCCGACACTAGGCCAGCATTGCCATGTCTTAACCAGATGTGGCCCACATCTGCATGCTATCTGGGTAGAGCTAATGGGACACTTGGGGGCATTTGGCATGGGGCTAGAGTTTCTGATAAACAAAGACAGATGCCCCAAGTTATTACTATCATCAAAATGATGATACATTTATGTATTTGTCTTTCAATAATTGTTTGTTTGTGTGATTGTTTACTTTATTGTTTGACAAAACAGGTCTGTTGATTCCCTGTATTGACTGAATTATCTCTACTATCCTGAGCTTTTCTTAATGAAAGTGATTGTGCTCAGGATGCTGTAATGAATGCTGCAGTGCCACCTGCTGACATGATCTGAACATTACACTGTAACACTCTACACGTATGAGAATTTGAAATTGAGACATAGCACATCAGGAATGGAGTGAGGCGGGATGGAGTGAGGCGAGGTGGGTGGCTGGGGGGTTATGGGGCTAAACCCCAGAAGATTTGCCAAAAGTCCAACCGAAACTTTTTCAGATACTACAAATAAATAAACATTGGAAAATCTATGGGTAAAAATAAATGATCAATTTCTAAGTGATATTAATGAACAATTAAAAAAACATTTTTTTTGTTGGTTGTTGCTGGATTTCTGAGAAATACAAGACCTGGCAACCCTCTCAGTCATTAACCGCAGCCAGAGCCTTTAAAGAATCTGTCCTAACAGCTCTTAGCACAGCAAGCTTGAACCAGCTGTGGTGGCCATTAATTAAACATGGACATGATTCACAGCCATCATCAACAGAAAACACTTCGTTTTAGTCCAGCAGAGATTTACATTTATGGCATTTAGCTGACACTCTTATCTAGAGCCACTTTCAAGATTATTCATAATAGAGACACCAGCGTAGTGTTAGGAGTCTTACCCAAGAACTCTTAATGCAGCACAGCAGTGTGGGAGTGGAACCCCAGTCTCCCACATGGTGTGATGGTTGGCTGGTAGTAATATCTGTTGCACCACACCATCCACAAATAAAAATACATGGAGATAGAGCTGTGATTAATCTGAATGATAATAAAGTTTACTGAGATAGAGCTGTGATTAATCTGAACGTTAATAAAGTTTACTGAGATAGAGCTGTGATTAATCTGAATGATAATAAAGTAGAGTCAGTGAAAGTACACACTGCTCTGTCCCTCGGGCTGATGTTAATGGACGGAAGAGGCTGCTCTCCTCTGGACTCACCTCGCTGAAGATATCGTGCAGGTATGTGAACGGCGGCTTGCTGAGCAGTTTTTCAGTCAGAGGAGGCTTCTTTATCACTTTCCCCAGACTGTCCTGGGTCTTTTTAACCACCGAGCTGTTCATAAGAAAAAGTGAAGGATTTGCAATCACTGAGTATTGATGTGTGCTTGTACATAACCTGCGTGGTTGTCAAAGGGCAGTAAATATCCATGGCAATGGCTAACAACGCTGGGCCTGTGCTAAACTATGATTCACATTATAGGACTTTATAGACTGATAAATATTGTTATTGTTATGGAATAGATGGTTCACTTTGTGCAGGTCAATATTTAAATGTACTTGCGGTGGTCCATGCTATGATAGAGCTGATAATACTGATTTGAAAAATTCACTAATATGAAATGTATCATATATTCAAGCTGTTTTTAAAAACATTACTGAACGATGTAGTTTAGGTTTTTACTCTTGAAGAATATCAGTCTGGGAGATTTTTGCTTAGTGTCCATGTGGTGCAATTTCTATAAAAGGCCCACTTTTGAAAGTCTGACAAGGATAAATCTTGCAGACACTTCCTTTGGTGAACCCAGTGTGACATTTCCCCACTCAATCCTGGCTTTGGAAGAACAGTAATATACTTTTTTTACTAATTTGTTGGTCCATTGTACAACAACAAGCCTTACTGGTCACCAAAACGTACTCTGTTCATATCAGTACAGGCATATTCAATCAATCTCACTGATCAAAGTGCTTTACTAGTGCATCTCCAGCTTTTGGCATACATAACATTCAACTAACATCATGGGATGGTCTTCTTGAACCCAAGCTGAAACCAAAACGAGGGCTGCATGGAAAACTCAGGTATTGCCTTGTTCATGTTTGTGAAGAGAAGTTAATGCTGGACACCATCTTGTGGATCTTTTCCTCATTCCTGAGGATGTTGGACTTGATGGCACAAATCTTGTCCTGCCGATCTTTGATAAGCTGCTCCAGTTCAGTCAGCTCAGCTTTCAGTGGCTCCACAGCACTGTCTGTGATTCTGAAAGAGACATAAGAAAACCTTATACAAAGACAGATTTCTGACAAATGTCTACGATTTCAAGGCAGGAATTTTACAAACCTAGCAATGTATATAAAGATCAAACCCAAAGGGCCAAGGGATCCATAATATGAGTGGTTAGTGAGGGCCTCCTCTGTATGGTATGTAGTTGGGGGTCTTGCTCTGGCCCAAGTCACCCCTCCGCCTGGCACACACACATACACATACACACACACACACACACACACAC